>CM076572.1:141067506-141169465 GCA_034641835.2 Pinus albicaulis | reverse complement strand
AAATGGCAAAATTAGACTTTGGAAAAATTTTTATTAAAAAGGAATATTCCGCGAATATTAGAATATTGATGGAATATTCACTTAGAATATTAGGGAATGATAGTTGTAATAATCAACGGGTCTTGCATTATGGCTAACGAATACCACGTGGCCCCAAGGCCGAGTGGAATGGATTAAAAGTTTTGGTTATGGCCCGACGGATCGAACCCGCGGCCTGTGGGAATTCATTGCAACGATTTTACCACCGGGCTATTGTGTTATACGTTGAATATGGTGCGGAATAAGTTGTATTTAACATGTGTAGTGTTTATGGCGGAGACTGAAGGGAGCCCGGCCCGGGCTTGACCCCTTAGACAAAGCAGTGGCCTTAAGCAGAGTGGATAAACTCATACTTGTGACTTCATTTGCTCGGGCAAGCAGTGGCGCGCCGTGCGAGGTATAGTGGATAAACTCATCGAGCACGGCTCGGGATAATAAACTTTGGTTTAACACATATAAAGTGGGTTTTTATTATTATAACGATTGTTATTAATACAATTCGTTCCATTAAGTATAAAGCTTGGATTCAACATTTATTTTAAACCGACGACTCCGCCCATGTGAACGCAACAATCAACATTTAATGCCAACGTTTAAAACGGCGGATTAGATTGGCGGTTCCGCCTAATTGAGCGGTTACTCCTTATTTGGCGCCCTTAACTGCACTTCCTCCACATTTAGTGGAGTTTCCTATGGAGTAACAGGCAGTTCACTAAATGTGCCATAACTTTTGATTGGGAAGGCCTTTGAAGACGAATTTTTTTTTGATTTTGGGTGTAGAGAGCATTCTGGAGCTGTTGGAGGTGTCTGCAGAGCCATCAGGGCATTGTATCTGCGAATTTTACAGCGCTTTTGACAGAGAAGCCATCAGGGCCAAGGGGAAAGATTGCTGCATTGGGCTACCTTCCTCCAATGAAGATCAGATACACTTGCCTATTCACATTCAAAACAGAACCATGAACACTTTGAAATTACAATTTAAATACTTTCATTGATTCTGTTATTAGTGTTTATTTATTATTTCCTTAGACAGAGTCTGAAGAGGGCCAGGTAGCCTCTGGAACTCACCCTCTTTTTAGAGGTGACATGTCCAGTGAATGCCCCTTCAGTCCATCTCTGTATGGGAAATAGTTTATTCTCACAATTTCAGATCATTTGAAAATATTGGAAAATGGATACCTTGCACAATTAAACAAGTACATTCCATTTTCAGATCAGGTTGGTATCGGAGCTCAAGGTTTTTCTTAAAAGATTGTGAGATTTGTGCAAGTTTATTGTGTAGTTCTGCAAATCTTGATGCTTACTAGGCTGAAACTGCAAAGAGGGGAAGGTCAACTGGTTAGAGAACAAGTTAATCCTCAACCAAGGAGGGCTAGAGTGCCATTATATCCACCTTCCATTTCATCCTCAGTAGCCTTTGAATCAGCCACAAACATGTCATCTAGAGAGGGAGAAGTCCATGAGGAAATGGATCCCAAAGAAGAAGAAAGAGTCTTTAGAAAAGCTTTCTTGGATTTGACTGAGATGGTTAGAATCCTATACCAGGAGAGAAATGACAGAATTGCTGGAGAAGGGTCTAGAAACCAAAGAGAAGAAGGAGGTTCTTCAGGAGGGAAGAAAGAAAAAGATGAGTCTAAGAAAGGGAATGGAGGAAATGGTGATCCTTCATCTCCATCGTCATCCTCTTCCTCCACATCATCCTCTTCTACTTCTGTTAACCAGTCACATAAAAAAAAAACCTCTTTTAAAAATCCTTTGTTGAAGCTTGATGTGAAGTTTGAGTTGCCTATGTTTAATGGTGATGTTAATGCAGAGAAATTGGATAATTGGATAAGACAGCTGGAAGTCTATCTCCGAATCCAGAATTTGCATGATGATGAAACAAAAATCCAATTAGCCTCTTTGCGAATGGATGGAGCAGCTTTGGTTTGGTGGGAAGCCAAGACTAGAGAGGAGATTAAAAAATATGGTAAGATAACTCTAACATGGAATGAGTTTATTACAGCCATTAAGAAACAATTTTATCCTCTTGCTCACATTCAGAAAGCTATCATGAATTGGCAAAATTTTAGGCAGCTTAAAGGTCAAAATGTGCAAGATTATACCCAAGAGTTTAGAAGGAGAGCACTTCTACTTGGGGTAGACTTACAAAGTCAAGAAACCTTATTGAAATATATAGGTGGTTTGCACAATTATCTACAACATACTATTCTTATGTTTAATCCTACCAGCTTAGATGAAGTCTGTGTGCAGGCTACACATTTAGAAGCTAGAGGAAAGAATGCTTTTGATGCTTTTGATGAGGATAGTACTTTTAAAAACAAAGGAAAGAAAAGAGTTGCTAATTCAAGGAAGGACAAAGGAAAGTTATTTTGCAAGAACTGTTCTAAGACTAGTCATGATGAAGATCATTGTTGGAAGCTTCATCCTGAACTGAAACCAGAAAAGTACAAAAACAAAAACAAGGCCAAAGAAAAGGAGAAAATTGTTGCAACAGTTGAGCAAGACTTAGGGTCAGACTCAGGAGATGAGACAAAAAGCATAGGCATGGTTTTAAAGAACACTAAAGGGAAAGAAGTGGTGCAAGACACAATTCCTAGTTCTAGCTCTTTGAATTGTCACAAAGATACTCATGATGAAAAGAGGAGAATAGAGCTTTTCCATGTGAGGGTAATTTCTCACCATACCAAAATTGACACACTATTTGACAGTGGGTCACAAGCTAATCTTATTTCTGAAGATTTGGTCAAGCAGCTGAAACTTGAGACCATTCCACATCCAAAGCCTTATCCACTTGGATGGATTTGCAAGGATGCTAATTTGCAGGTTTCAAGGAAGTGCATATTGCGCTTTGCAATAACTGCACACTTTGTTGACACAGTGGAACTTGATGTGGTGCCGCTTGACATCTCAGGTATGGTTTTGGGAAGTCCTTATTTGTTTGACAGGAAGGCCATATTTCATCGCCATGAAAATAAGTATCACTTGTTCAAAGATGGTAAAGAGTACATTGTGAGAGCTCACAAGAAGAAGATGGAATCTTCTTTACTACATGCAGGTCAATTGAAAAGATTGGTTAATGCAAGTCAAAGTCTAACTTTGTTGATGTTGAAACAACAAGATTTTGAGCATTTGCCTTCTTATGATGTTGCTAATAATTTGTCTCAGTTTGATAACAGTTCGTCTTTGAAAGAAGATGATGTTGTGTTGCATGAATCACCTTTTGGGTCAGCCAATGCATTGAATGAAGTGTCAAAGCAAAGCAGTGCAAGCAAGAAGGACACAAAATTCAGCATGGGAAAAAGTTGGTTTCAGAATGGTACAATTCGCCATGGTAACAGTTTGCATGGTGAAGGTTGTTTTAAATCTTTCTGGAAGTTTGATCAATGTAGAAAAATTTTATTTTCTGCAAAGTACTATTTCTGTTCTGCAAATTTTAATCATTTGCGTCATGACTCCGTCAATCTTAGCAATGGTAGATCAGTTGATTCCAGGGACAGGTTGTCATTTTCTCAAAAGCTTCAGTTGATGAAATCGGGTAGATTTCAGTTGTTCAAGGGTGGAAGAGTGGAGAATCAGTCTCCACATCTATTGAGTTAAGTGAGGTGAGCCAAAGAGGGTCAGGCTTTCCCATTTGGGAGGTGTGATCGAGGGAGATCAAGTCTCTTGGTGAAAAATGCTTAAAAATGAAAGTGCTCAGAATAGCTCCGAAACAGATCGACTGGATAGTGCTCGTCTTCCTGATTCCGGCGCCGTGAACGGTTTGAAAAATGGTCTCCGTATGCAAAAGTTATTCAGCTTCAAAGTTTTGTCAATTTCATTAAAAAATGGCAAAATTAGACTTTGGAAAAATTTTATTAAAAAAAAAATATTCCACAGAATATTCTGGGAATATTCCGTAGAATATTCAACAGAATATTCCGGGGAATATTCGGAGGGCAGCCAATCATAGGGTGCCACGTGGCTAGCCCGGAGGCCGCCACGTGGCCCCAAGGCCGAGTGGAATGGATTAAAAGTTTTGGTTATGGCCCGACGGATCGAACCCGCGGCCTGTGGGAATTCATTGCAACGATTTTACCACCGGGCTATTGTGTTATACGTTGAATATGTGTGAAGTCAGACCTCTTTAATGGTGATGTTTATGGCGGGACCCAGGAACGCGGCCAGGAGAACCGACCCCTTGCGACAAAGCGAGTGGCGCAGAACCAAGTGGATAAACTCATCGGCGCGCTCGGCGGATAATAAACTTTGGTTTTGTTATATATAAAGTGGGTTTTTATTATAGATTGTTGAGCTACAATTCGTTCAAAACGTATATAAAACGTTCAACATTTATTTTTAAGCGAGCTATTCGCCATGTGAACGGAACCCTCCACATTTATTGCCCTGGTTGGCGGCGGACCAAAACTTGGCGGTTAGCCCTAATGGGCTCTATCTGTTACGTGGTGTTAACTGCACCTCCTCCACATTTAGTGGAGCTTCCTAAGGGGTAAGAGGCAGTTCAGTAAATGAGCCATAACTTTTGATTGGGAAGGCCTTTGAAGACGAATTTTTTTTTTTGATTTTGGGTGTAGAGAGCATTCTGGAGCTGTTGGAGGTGTCTGCAGAGCCATCAGGGCATTGTATCTGCGAATTTTACAGTGCTTTTGACAGAGAAGCCATCAGGGCCAAGGGGAAACATTGCTGCATTGGGCTACCTTCCTCCAATGGAGATCATATACTCTTGTTTATTCACATTCAAAACAGAACAATGAACACTTTGAATTTACAAATTAAATACTTTCATTGATTCTGTTATTAGTGTTTATATATTATTTCCTTAGACAGAGTCTGAAGAGGGCCAGGTAGCCTCTGGAACTCATCCTCTCTTTAGAGGTGACATGTCCAGTGAATGCCCCTTCAGTCCATCTCTGAAAAGGAAATAGTTTATTCTCACAATTTCAGATCATTTGAAAATATTGGAAAATGGATACCTTGCACAATTAAACAAGTACATTCCATTTTCAGATCAGGAATCCACCAACGTGGTAGATCAAATTCCCCCTTTTTGTAGGCCATGTAATGAGTTCCATGAAGAAGCCACATGCCCATATGTAAAGAGAATTATGGAAGGTAGCATGTTGGGAGATGAACATGTAGGAACTAGTGGTCAAATCAATATGTTCTCCATGGAAGATCAAATATACATCATTGAAAGAAATCAAGAGATTGACCATAGTCCTTATAATCTTGGGGTTGATAATATGATTGCAAATTTTGACAAAGTCACTAAGATTTTTGGAGAAAAGCCTACAGCTGAACAAATTCTTGCTATGGAAAAACACAAAGGGATGACTTATCAGAGAAGGGATATTCAAGACCGGAATAATCACAAAAACATTTCTCCTCCTACTTCAGAATTAAATTTTGACTTGGGCAATTGGGTGAATAATGCAAAGGTTTCAATCCCAGTGACAGAGCTTTTAAAGATACTATCTCAAAGGGCCAAGTTACTAAGTGCAATTGAATTTACCCAAAGGGAAGAAAAGCCTAATAATGAACCAGAAGACGAAGAAATTGTATTGAAAAGTATGAACTGTTATGTGGAGAATGAAGATCATCTGCCATTTTATGTTTCTTTGATAGTGAGTGATCGTCTTTTACACAACTGCATGCTTGATTCAGGGGCTTCATCAAATGTTATGACCAAGAAAGTCATGGAGCAACTGAATTTAAGGGTATCTAGACCCTATCACAACATATGTTCAATGGATTCTAAAAGAATTGAAGTGTGTGGGATAATTAAAGATTTAAAGGTTTTCCTAGCTGCATACTCAAACAGAATAATGACTATCGATATAGTTTTGATAAATGTTCCTGATTCATGAGGAATGCTCCTATCAAGAAAATGGGCATCAAATTTAGGTGGTAGCCTTCAAGTGGATTTATCATATGCCACCACCCCCATGCCAAATGATACCTTTGTCAGACTTGATCGGGAGTTAGAGAAAAGATATCATGTTGAGGACCCAAGGAGACTCAACAATGAGATTATCTATAGATCATGCCAGACAGGAAGTGATGTTGTGTTGACAATTTTTCTTCCCCCTTAACAGAACAGATTCAAAATGAAAAGATTAGGCATAGCTCAAAAGGCTTGGGTACTTCAAATCTTCCATCAGAGCATTTTCAAGACAGAGTTGTAGGATTGACAGTAATTGCATCATCATCGCCATCACAACTAACCAAGAAGAAAAGAAAAAAACGAAAAAAGAAAAAGGATATAAAAAATGAATCACCAATTTTAAGTAGGATCAAACCTCAACGCATCAAAATACGAAAAAGGAAAAGGAAGAGGTTTGGTGTATCTGATGGCCATAAATAGGTCGACAGTGGGGTAAGTCATAGTCCTAAGATAGTCAGAATTGGCCAAGGCACATCAAAGCAAGAGCCTATGGATTTGCCTGTGAGTAGTCAGGTTCTCAAGATGGATTTCACCGAAGACATTTGATGCCATGGAGCATCCTGTGTATCATATTCCTAACCCTATCCCTTGTAAATTTTGTTTAAGTAGTTTTATTTCATGAATAAATTGTTATTTATGTTTCCTAGAATAAATTTCAGTTTATGTACTTGATTTTATTTGATGTTATTTTGAATAGATACTGCTAATATATATCTTTGGTCGGTGGATGCAGATTCCAGGTTCTTGCACACTATCACTTCATATTTAGCATGCATCGAGCCAAATGTTGACCACTGGAGTGGCACTTGATGATAATGAGAAGACTCCATGCCAAAGGATGAAGCAAAAGACATTTGTGCCATCAGATATCATCATTTCAATAGAGTTTTTAAACTCTACTTCTACTTCTTATCATTTTCTCTTGTACCCAAATTCCACGCCTTACGGGGAATTGTAAAAAGTGATGCTAGTAATGATGAGTTTTGAATCAGTATTGAGTCTGTAACAGACCTAGGTAGCCTCAGACCTTGCCAACAAGTGAGTATTACTCTGGGAGATTTGTTTACTTGGTTAATTATCATCTCCATACTAGGAGTTAATAATTAATTGAATTTTTTCCTTCAATTTTACCCCAAAGCTGGAGTACGGCTTGATGGTGAGGCCTTGGGTGATTTCTAGTGTCTAGAGTCAATGTATATTACCATACTATATCACAAAAAAAAAATTGTGGAATTTGGTTAGGTCTAGGTAGTGATTTTTTAATTTTTTAGATTTCCCGCAAGTCGAAAATTGCAATAAAAATTGTAATTGAATTGTAATAAGTGTTGTTTAGAGAAGTTGTATGGGGTATGAGTAATCAAAATTACACTTATCATGCTCAAATTTCTACTATGACACACTTTGAGGAGTTAAAAATGTGTTTTGAACCTTCAAAACCCACTTTTCCTAAGTTTAGTGGGAAATCTGGCAAATGAGGTGGAAAATTATGGAGGAGTTAAATTGAAGTCCCAAGGTTATATGGACTCCTAAAATCAAGAAAAAGACATGTGCTCAAATAAAATTGAATTTTCGGCATTAAATGAGAGTTGCTTACTTGGAAATTCGAATTTGTGAAGTTAGTCCATATTTGAGAGGATTTGGGAGAATATTTGGTGGAGATTTTTGTGAGAAATTATCCCCACATGGGTTACCAACCATATACACATGTCATTCCATCATAAAATTTAAATTTGGCACATAAGAGAAGAAGAAAATGATGTCCACTTGCCAGAATTCGATTTTTACACTTGGTATTGGAGCTCCACTTACCAAATTCGAATTTGCCCTGAGATCTCCTCCCTCCCACCACTTGGCATATGGTTTTTCATTGGTATTTTCTCCCAAATTTGTATATAATGGAGCCATGGACACCCATATTGTAATCATTGTTTACTAGCTATTGAGCTTGCGGAAGCGGTGCTGCCTTGTACACTTTCAAAAATATCAATAAAGACTTTGGGGTTTCATTCATGAGGTGTTCCTCCTTTTGGAGTGTGATGAATTGTTGATCATTATTATCATTCATTTTACTCATGCTTTGATCTAATTTGTTTCCATATGCTCTTGTAGATATGTTAATGTAGAGTTACCTTACATTGACATTTTATTTAGGAGTATGCTCTAGGTATAGAATGCTTTAGTTAGTTTCAAATAAACCTCTAGAGTTTCTTATCATTGTTTATTGCTAGATTTATATGGAACTAATTCTTCATTGAAGTTTTGTAGAGAGAACATCTTGTTGGGATCAAAGAATCAACTTTTGGGGGAAGTCTTTGGAGAGACCAACCCAGTCTTGATACATTCTCAAAGGAGCTCTCATTTGTTCTTTGAACCTTCATAGTCTTATCTTAAAAAATGGTTTTGCGGGGGTTTTGGGACATAGCTTGTATACAAGCTGAATAATTCTAAATTTGAATATCTTTTAAAACATTATACTTCATTACTTTCATTTGCTATCTAAGAGCTTAAAGATGAATAAGCAAAGAGAAGAGTTTACTCGAACTCTTTGGCTTAGCCCTTTGTAAATTGTTGTGCAATATTTTGTAATTTTATCCATCTAATATTTGATTGGTTTTGTAGCCCTCTTTCAAATTTTTTCTTGTGACAGCTTGAGTGGACAACTACAAGAAATTACTAACAAGTTGTTGCAGGACCCTTGGGCTAGATTTCAAATGAGGAAGATAACTCTCTCTTCTTTGTTTGTGGGCATAGAAGAGGCTTAGCTTCTCTTCTCCTATTGTAAAGTATGAATTTATTTTGAGTTCCTAGAAATTCTCACCGAGAAAAAGTCTATGGTCTCAATTTTTATTTGTAAAGACTTTCCTTGGTTTAGAAAAGGCCTCATGGACATTTCATTCTTGTAAAATTAATAAAAAATTATGTTTTTTTTTGGAGTGTGTGTTTTACCCATTGGCATCCCTATCTCTCCATTTCAAATGAGAGAATTTGTAGATGGATTGAATTAGTGGTTTTGACATTTCCGTTTTCTTTCACATCACATATGCATGCTCTAATTGGGAAGTAACACAAATGGCATAGTCCTTTAATTTCTTAATTTTCAATCTCATTTTCCATCACTTACTAATGTTTTGTGATGTATTTCTCATTTGGATAAGTTTCACAATATACTACAAGTAAAGAAGCATAACACTTTCAATTTATGACAACTTGAGTTATTGTTCTAACTATGAAGCATATTTAATTGAATCATCTCCATCTTTTACATAGCACTTGCAAACTCACTTTCATATCATTTAGGCATTTCACTTTTCATACTAGACTTGCATCTCTAAAATTTACCTCCAACTTAAGTTGGTTGAATAGATGTTTTAGGGACCCTCTACCTCTATGGACTCCTCACTGTGAGATCCAAATATTTGGGCGAGGGTGAGATCTGAGGATTAGAGTTCAATTGTAATCTTGCTTTAGAACTAATTATTAAAATAAACCAAGAGCATTATCTCATCACATTTACTTGCAAAGTTCCCAAATTTTTTGCTATCTTCATGGTTTAAAGATTCACATGCAAATATTATCTCAAGAAGCACTTTGGATACAAGCATTTTAATTCCTTAAATTTTGCAACAAGTTTAATTCTATGGTACTTGGAAATTTGCTTCTACATGCAACTTCATTGCATGTTGTCATTTTAATGATCATTATGCTTATGGATGATTGATATATCTCGTTTAATTGGCAAATACCCTTATTTGGTGTTGCAAATTTAATTGCATATTGTCATCTTGGTCTAACACTTCCTTTGTGGGATTATTGTTATTATATCTTGAATTTCATTTTTGAACAAGCATTTGTCATTTACTTTAAAGCATTGGTCTATATTTTGAACACATCATTGCATATTGCTCATATACTTATATGTTTGTTTACATATTGGAATCGAGTCATCTTTGATAAGTAATTCCTTCTAATCAATTCTCCTAGAAATCTGACATCTTTAACTTAGTTTTCCTTTAGGAACCATCCCCCTTAGCTAACCTAGGAGATAGCTTAAATGGAGAGAGTTGGGAATAGGTGACAGCCCCTTCTCTGAGTTCCTTACCACCAACCACACATGTGGGGTTGAAGGCTTTTCCCACTATCTGTAGGTAGGTGTAGGCGGCAAGCAATAACATTTTTGGCACCGTTCCCGGAGAAAATTCTTCTTGTGCCTGGGAAAATGATTAACTTTAAGTTTTGGCATATTTGAATTTTAGATTTAGATTCTTGCTCAAGTGGCGACTCCACTCAATCCTAATTTTGCAAGGGTTTTTACTAGGACAAATTCAAGTGGTCTAGTTAGCCCTCTCCGAATCCTACAAGGGTTTTTAGAGAGAGGTTAAATAGACTTTCTCATAGTAGAGCTCTTGCTAGTCTTGGGCAAGAGGCTAGTTCTGACATTCATTTGCTATTTCAAGAACAAGTTGAGCCTAACATCATGAATGATCTTTTTTCTCCTTGTAAATTTACTAACATTAATGGCTATCCTCAAAATATCCCTAACAAGGCTATTGAAAGGTTGCCTTGTTTTCAAGGTAACAATGCCATTAGCGCTACATCACATGTGAAGAAATTTGATGTCTGCATCTTTAAGTGGTGTAATGTTGCTAACTATGAGGATGTAAAGATGAGGCTTTTCATTCTCTCTTTGGAAGAAGATGCTCTTGATTGGTTCACTGAGCAACCTGCTCATTCGTATGATTCTTTACAATTGATTGTTAATGCTTTCATGGGAAAGTATGGAGAGAGAAGAGAGAATAGTCATTTGATCAATGCAATTATCACCATGAAGAAAAATGAGAATGAAACCATGGAGGAGTTTAACAAGAGATTCAATGAATTGGTTAAAAGCATGCCTACTACTGTTAAAACTCCTGATGAATTTCTCTTATGTTCCTATCTAAATTCTTTTGGTGTTGACATTGCTTATGAGTTGAGAAGAAAGGAGCCTGCAACTTTGGGTGTAGCTCAAAATGAAGCCTTGAAAATGGACAGAGCCAGAAAACAATCAGGAAAATCTGAGATTCCTGGTTTCACTAAAGGGCCATCGAAATCGAATGATTCCAAAGGAAAGGCCAAGGAAGAGGCTACCCATGATCCTATTAAGGAATTAACTCAACTCATCAAGAGCATGGAAGCAAACCACACTAAATAAATGCAAGCCATGCAAATTAGATTGGTGGCCTTGGAAAGATCGCAAGTGCAAAGATTCCAACCTAGGCCAAATAATGGATGGCAAAATAATAAAGGCCCTCAAAAAGATTATAGGCCTCCAAATCCATTGAAATCCACCAATGTGGTAGATCAAATTCCCCGTTTTTGTAGGCCATGTAATGAGTTCCATGAAGAAGCCACATGCCCATATGTAAAGAGAATTATGGAAGGTAGCATGTTGAGAGATGAACATGTAGGAAGTAGTGGTCAAATCAATATGTTCTCCATGGAAGATCAAATATACATCATTGAAAGAAATTAAGAGATTGACCATAGTCCTAATAATTTTGGGGTTGATAATCTGATTGCAAATTTTGACAAAGTCACTAAGATTTTTAGGGAAAACCCTACATCTGGACAAATTCTTGCTATGGCAAAACACAAAGGGATGACTTATTAGAGAAGGGATATTCAGGATTGGAATAATCACAAAAACATTTCTCCTCCTACTTTAGAATTAAATTTTGACTTGGGCAATTGGGTGAATAATTCAAAGGTTTCTATCCCAGTGATAGAGCTTTTAAAGTTACCATCTCAAAGCGCCAAGTTACTAAGTGAAATTGAAGTTACTCAAAGGGAAGAAAAGCCTAATAATGAACCAGAAGACGAAGAAATTGTATTGAAAAGTATGAACTGTTATGTGGGGAATGAAGATCATTTGCCATTTTATGTTTCTTTGATAGTGAATGGTCGTATTTTACACAACTACATGCTTGATTCAGGGGCTTCATCAAATTTTATGACCAAGAAAGTCATGGAGCAACTGAATTTAAGGGTAGCTAGGCCCTATCACAACATATGTTCAATGGATTCTAAAAGAATTGAAGTGTGTGGGATAATTAAAGACTTACAGTTTTTCCTAGCTGCATACTCAGACAGAATAATGACTATGGATATTGTTGTGATAGATGTTCCTAATTCATGGGGAATGCTCCTATCAAGAAAATGGGCATCAGATTTAGGTGGTAGCCTTCAAATAGATTTATCATATGCCACCATCCCCATGCAAAATGATACCTTTGTCAGACTTGATCGGGAGTTAGAGAAAATATATCATATTGAGGACCTAAGGAGACCCAACAATGAGATTATCTATAGATCATGCCAGACAGGAAGTGATGTTGTGCTAACAAATTTTCTTCCCCCCTTAACAGAACGGATTCAAAAGGAAGAGATTGTGTATAGCTCAAAAGGCCTTGGTACTTCAAATATTCTATCAGAGCATTTTCAAGACATAGTTTTAGGATTGACAGTAATTACATCATCATTGGCATCACAACTAACCAAGAAGAAAAGAAAAAAACGAAAAAAGAAAAATGATATAAAAAATGAATCACCAATTTTTAGCAGGATCAAACCTCAACACATCAAAAGTCGAAAAAGGAAAAGGAAGAGGTTTGGTGTATCTGATGGCCACAAATAGGTCAACAGTGGTGCAAGTCATAGTCCTAAGACAGTCAGAATTGGCCAAGGCACATCAAAGAAAGAGCCTATGGATTTGCCTGTGAGTAGGCAGGTTCTCAAGAAGGATTTCACCTAAGACATTTGATGCCATGGGGCGTCCTGTGTATCATATTCCTAACTCTATCGCTTGTAAATTTTGTTTAAGTAGTTTTATTTCATGAATAAATTGTTATTTATGTTTCCTAGATTAAATTTCAATTTTTGTACTTGATTTTATTTGATGTTATTTTTAATGGATACTGCTAATATATATATTTGGTCGGTGGATGCAGATTCCAGGTTCTTACACATTATCATTTCATATCTAGCATGCATCGAGCCAAATGTTGACCACTAGATTGGCACTTGATGATAATGAGAAGACTCCATGCCCAAGGATGAACCAGAAGACATTTGTACCATTAGATATCATCATTTCAATAGAGTTTTTAAACTCTACTTCTACTTCTTATCATTTTCTCTTGTACCCAGATTCCACGCCCTACGGGGAATTGTAATAAGTGATGCTAGTAATGATGATTTTTGAGTCAGTATTGAGTCTGTAACAGGCTTTATATAGCCTGGGACCTTGTCAACAAGTGAGTATTACTCTGGGAGGTTTTTTTTACTTGGTTAATTATCATCTCCTTACTTGTAGTTAATAATTAATTGAGTTTTTTCCTTCAATTTTACCCCAAATCCGGAGTACGGCTTGATGGTGAGGCCTTGGGTGACTCCTAGTGTCTAGAGTCAATGTATATTACCATACTAAATCACACAAAAAATTTCGTTGAATTTGGTTAGGTCTAGGTAGTGATTTTTTAATTTTTTAGATTTCCCGCAAGTCGAAAATTGTAAGAAAATTTGTAATTGAATTGTAATAAGTGTTGTTTAAAGAAGTTGTATGGGGTATGAATAATCAAAATTACACCTCTCATGCTCAAATTTCTACTATGATACACTTTGAGGGGTTAAAAATGTGTTTTGAACTCTCAAAATCAACTTTTCCTAAGTTTAGTGGGAAATCTGGCAATTAATTAAGTCAAAAATTACATAAATGGAGAAAAATAAATATCCACACATGCTAAATGAGGTGGAAATGAGGTGGAAAATTATGGAGGAGTTAAAGTGAAGTCCCTAGGTGATATGGACTCCTAAAATCAAGGAAAAGACATGTGCTCAAATAAAATTTAATTTCCGGCATTAAATGAGAGTTGCTTACTTGCAAATTCGAATATGTGAAGTTAGTGCATATTTGGGAGGATTTGGGAGAATATTTGGTGGAGATTTTTGTGGGAAATTGTCCCCACATGGGTTACCAACCATATACACATGTCATTCCATCATAAAATTCGAATATGGCACATAAGGGAAAAAGAAAATAATGTTCGCTTGCCAGAATTCGATTTTTACACTTGGCATTGAAGCTCCACTTACCAAATTCGAATTTTCTTTGAGATCTCCTTCCTCTTACCACTTGGCATATGGTTCTTCATTGGGATTTGCTCCCAAATTTCTATATAATGGAGTCATGGGCTCTCATATTATAGTCATTTTTTACTAGCTATTGTGCTTGCAGAAGCGCTGTTGCCTTGTATACTTTCAGAAATATCAATAAAGACTTTGGGGTGTCATTCATGAGATGTTCCTCTTTTTGGAGTGTGATAAATTGTTGATTATTGGTATAATTATTGTTACTCGTGCTTTGATCTAATTTGTTTCCATATGCTCTTGTAGATTTGTTAATGTAGAGCTATCTTACATTGACATTTGATTTAGGAGTATGCTCTAGATATAGAATGCTCTAGTTGGTTTCAAATAAATCTCTATAGTTTTTTATCATTGTTTATTGCTAGATCTATATGGAACTAATTCTTGATTGAAGTTTTGTAGAGGGAACATCTTGTTGGGATCAAAGAATCAATTGTTGGTGGAAGTCTTTGGAAAGACCAACCCAGACTTGATACATTCTCAAAGGAGCTCTCATTTGTTCTTTGAACCTTCATAGTCTTATCTTACAAAGTGGTTTTGCGGGGGTTTTGGGACATAGCTTGTATACAAGTCGAATACTTATAAATTTGAATATCTTTTAAAGAATTATACTTCATTGCTTTCATTTGCTATCTAAGAGCTTGAAGATGACTAAGCAAAGAGGAGAGTTTACTCGAACTCTTTGGCTTAGCTCTTTGTAAATTGTTGTGCAATATTTTGTAATTTTATCTATCTAATATTTGATTGGTTTTGTAGCCATATTTCGAATTTTTCCTTCTGACAGCTTGAGTGGACAACTACAAGAAATTACTAACAAGTTGTTTTATGACCTTTGGGTTGAATTTCAAATGAGGAAGATAACTCTCTCTTCTTTGGTTGTGAGTATAGAAGAGGCTTAGCTTTTATTCTCCTATTGTAAAGTATGAATTTATTTTGAATTCTTAGAAACTCTCACCGAGAAAAAGTCTATGGTCTCAGTTTTTATTTGTAAAGACTTTCCTTGGTTTAGAAAAGACCTCATGGTCATTTCATTCTTGTAAAATTAATAAAAAATTATGTTTTTGTTGTGGGAGCGTGGGTTTTACCCATTGACATCCCTATCTCTCCATTTCAAATGAGAGAATTTGTAGATGGATTGACTTAGTGGTTTTGACATTTCCGTTTTCTTTCACATCACATATGCATGCTCTAATTGGGAAGTAACACAAATCGCAGTCCTTTAATTTCTTAATTTGAAATCTCATTTGCCATCACTTACTTATGTTTTGTGATGTATTTATCATTTGGATAATTTTCACAATATACTACAAGTAAAGAAGCATAACACTTTCAATTTATGGCAACTTGAGTTATTGTTCTAACTATGAAACATATTTGATTGAATCATCTCCATCTTTTACATAGCACTTGCAAACTCACTTTCATATAATTTAGGAGTTTCACTTTTCACACTAGACTTGCATCTCTAAAATTTACCTCCAACTTAAGTTGGTTGAATAGACGTTTTAGGAACCATCTACCTCTATGGACTCCTCACTGTGAGATCCAAATATTTGGGCGAGGGTGAGGTCTGAGGATTAGAGTTGTAACCTTACTTTAGAACTAATTAATAAAATAAACCAAGAGCACTATCTCATCACATTTACTTGCAAAGTTCCCAATTTTTTTGCTATCTTGACGGTTTAAATATTCACATGCAAATATTATCTCAAGAAGCACTTTGGATGCAAGCATTTAAATTCCTTAAATTTTGCAACAAGTTTAATTCTATGGTACTTGAAAATTTTCTTCTACATGCAACTTCATTGCATGTTGTCATTTTAATGATCATTGTGCTTATGGATGATTGATATATCTCGTTTCATTGGAAAATACACTTATTTGGTGTTGCAAATTTAATTGCATATTGTGATCTTGGTCTAACACTTCCTTTGTGGGATTATTGTCATTATATCTTGAATTTCATTTTTGAGCAAGCATTTTTCATTTACTTTAAAGCATTGGTCTATATTTTGAACACATCATTGAATATTTCTCATATACTTATATGTTTATTTACATATTGGAATCAAGTCATCTTTGATAAGTAATTCCTTCTAATCAATTCTCCTAGAAATCTCACATCTTTAACTTATTTTTCCTTTAGGGACCACCCCACTTTGCTAACCGAGGAGATAACTTAAATGGAGAGAGTTGGGAATAGGTGACAGCCCCTTCTCTAAGTTCCTTGCCACCAACCACACCTATGGGGTTTAAGGATTTTCCCACTAATTGTAGGTAGGTGTAGGCGGAAAGTGATAACAGAACCTTTTATCTTGTCAAATGCCTTCTTCCCTACATCCACCCATTTGAACTATACATCTTTTTTTTCTTTTTTTTGTTGAAGGTATTTGACGAATTTTTCAAATTCAACCATAAAAATTATTGCAAAATTATTTTTTCCAAAGAATAATTCCAAGGATTTATTGTTAGTGGGAAATGGGATCTGGCTAATGTACTAATCGTTTCTAAATCAACAAAAATTCCATATTTGGAGAAAATATGTCTAGGTAATTTTCCTTCTAAAAGGCACAAATGCTCTTCTTGGGATTAAGGGATATTTCATTCTTCTTGCATCTTTCAAATATGCATTTCAGATGGTTAAGATGATTTAATCTCTTCTTGGAGAAAATAGTGACATCATCAAGGTACACTAACACATTGTGATCGATCAACCCTTTGAAAATGATGTTCATGGCATTCTAGAAGGTTTTTCTTTCATTAATTAACCCAAAAGGAAATTAGAGATATGTGAAGGTTCCCAACATTGTGTGAAACGTAGTCCTTAATTGATCTAACTCAACCACTAATAATTAGTTGTAGTTGGAGACACCATCTAGTAGGGAAAACATTTAATATATAGAGACAAGTTGAACGATTTGTTCCATTAGTAACACGTGATTATCCTTATATGAGGTTCTATTCAGATTCCTAAAATCTACACATAGCCTAATCTCAAATAATTTCTTCCTCCTAGGTTCTAAGTTGAAAACCTAAGTAGAATATCAAACCTTCAAAGATGATCCTTGTTGGAGAATGAAATATATCTTGTGTACTTTATTTATCTTCTTGTGTTTCTTTATTATATCTTCTTTCATCAAACAATTATCAAGTGCAAAAGCAATAAAGACAATGGACACAAAAATTATGCTCCAAGCTAGGGCAAAACTGTTTGGTCAATTTAGTGTATCCTAAATTGCTACATTAATTTATC
This sequence comes from Pinus albicaulis, assembly GCA_034641835.2. NCBI lineage: Eukaryota > Viridiplantae > Streptophyta > Pinopsida > Pinales > Pinaceae > Pinus > Pinus albicaulis. Next base: position 141,152,045 of record CM076572.1, on the reverse strand, counting down.
AATCCGGGATTCGTAAGCTGATGAAGTGTGGTGCACTATATGTGCAAGATAACCTATTTCTTATCTTTTTGTCGTTTTTAGTTTTCTAATGTGAGATGAAAATTCTAAAATAAAAACAAGTATGGTTATGATTGTTCAAGGCAATGATATCATTTATAATGATTTACCAACTTGAAACTTCAAAAGGAATTTGAAACATACAATGACAAAACTTGAAAGGAAATGAAAATGTGCTACTAACCTAGTAAATCAAAACAGTGAACTATTGAGCATGAAAACCAAACTATCCTTGCTGCTGTCTAAACACAAAAGAAACTATGCTTAAAGAAATCCAGGAATTGCAACAAAGTAAATCTAAATCAAATTACGTCAACTTATATTCTGATCCCTCGCCATTAGTCCAGCTATGGCTTTCAGAGGTAACCATAAACAACTTAGGCAACCGATATCTAATTTACTTGAGAAAAGTAAACTAATATCAAACTACACACTCATACTTCAATCCCTCACCATCAGTCCAGCTGTGGCTTTCGGAGGTAACTGAAAATGACATGAGCAATTTTAATATATCTAACTTGCGGAAAGTAAACTAATATCAAACTACACATTCATACTTCAATCCCTCACCATCATTCCAACTGTGGCTTTCGAAGGTAACTGAAAATGTCATGAGCAATTTAATATATCTATCTTGCAGAAAGTAAACTAATATCAAACTACCCATTCATACTTCAATCCCTCACCATCAGTCCAGCTGTGGCTTTCGGAGGTAACTGAAAATGTCATGAGCAATATAATATATCTAAATCTGACTACTGAAGCAAATGAGCAAGACTGAAATAAACAAAGCAGTACTGAAATTAAAAAAAAACTAAGAAAAGTAAATTAGTGTTGGAAATATGATGCAGAGTGTTGTCCTTGATGGCAACCCACTGAATGAAGATGAAGACATACGACTGTTGACATGTGTTGTCCTTGATGGCAATCCACCTGATCAAGTTATGCTTGACTTGATGGACTTGGTAAATGATGTAAATCTGATGTGATAGGATGTTTTTTAGCAATATGGTGCTGAGTGTTGTCCTTAAATGGAAATCCTCTTGATGAAGATGATGGAAAATTATTTGATGAAGTTGTGCTTGATAGAATATGTTCTTGATGAGCTAAATATGATGTATGTACAGTATGTACAGAAGGCAGTGAAGAAAGGAACTCAGCATGTACTAAATCCATGATGAAAAGAGTATGTTTCAAGGCATACACGGATATGTCTAGGGGAAGTCGCGTATGCACGCAGGAAACAACGTTCCAAGTAGCATATGGGTAAAAGCGCTCATAATGTATTATTTTGGCTCATGGTATTGTTAGGCTCATGGTATTGAAGGCTCATGGTATTGTTGGGCTCATGGTATTGAAGGCTCATGGTATTGAAGGGCTCATGGTATCGTTTTGGCTCATGGTATTATGTTGGCTCATGGTATTGAAAAAGGGTAAACCTATATAATAAGAGAAATTCATTGTTCAAATCATATGAGTGAGGGTGCAAGATGTCTGAGCTTGAATAAATACTTCTCTGTGAAGTATATCTGTATGGAAAGGGTAAAGGTTTGATGATAGATCTGAATCTATGATGCACATGAAAAATGAAATGAAGAAAGCAGGATCTAGTCAAATGCTTTATGTTGCTAAGATACATTTATGGAGTGATTAGATCTGTATTCAGTGACATCATCTAAGTAATGATTGAATACGAGATGGATATCGATCTGCAGAAGTATGCTGCTCCATAATGATTGAAGATCTATACGCTACTTCGCCGCGGAGGAAGCGCGTATATACGCGGCTTCAGCGAAGAGAAAGCGTGTATGCGCAATAAAATATACACTGAGGTATACGCTGGTTTGTGTGGACGGAAGCGCGTATATACGCGACATCGGTGAAGTGAAAGCGCGTATGCAAACTAGGGTTTCTTTGAGAATTACGTAGTAAGAAATGTGCGATCATCATTTTGTATTCTTTGCTATACGTATTCTCACGTTGCCGAGTTGCACGTATCGGTTTGGTTGTATGGTTCAACTTGAAGGATAGAAAAGAGGTCAGTTTGAAATTTGATGAAACGTGGCCTACAAATGTTGTTCTATTGAAGTTGTTGGATCCAGTGTGAAAATTGATGAAACGTGGTCCAAGGTGGTGCTGAGGGTTGTAGCCTTCAGTCAGGGGGTTGTAGCTCCCTTCCAGGTGAGGCTGGTAAACGAGATCGGGGGTCGTAGCTCCCTTCCAGGAGAGGCTGGTAAACGAGTCAGGGGGTTGGAGCTCCCTTCCAGGAGAGGCTGGTAAACGAGCGCAGGTGGGTGCCTGCGTGCTGGTAGGAGTCTGCACCAGCGCATATGTTGTAAGATGTTTTCTCTATAATAAAATATTGAAGGCTGAGCAACTGCAGCGGTGGTTTTCTCCCGACTTGGGTTTCCACCTAAAAATCCTGGTGTTCATGTGTGATGCTTGTGTGATGGTTTATTCTGTTCTTACTGCACATGTTTACTATTTATAGTACATCTAATGAATGAATGATGGAATGATATAAGTGAAGAACTAATGGCATAATTAGATCTCTGTGTATACGCGAGTTTTATGAAGGATATCCGCGTGTATACGCTACTTGGCTTCATCAAAGTAGCGTATGGGTTTTAAGGAATGAAAAAGTAAAATTTTTGAATATGCAGTAAATACTGATTCACCCCCCCCTCTCAGTATTTTTCCCAACAATTGGTATCAAAGCGTGGTCCTTCTGCAGAAGCTTGATCGCTTGAAGGAGATCCGTAACAATGGGAAAGAGGAAGAATGAAGGTCTTGAAGCTACAGTCATCTCTCTAGAAGCATCAAGTAAGAAGAGTGAGGAACCTCTACAACTAAATGAAAATGAAGAACTTGGAGCAAAAATCTGGTCTGTCATAGAACTTCTACAAGCAGATCTTGAAGAATCAAACAAGAAGAATGCAAGACTTGAAGTAGAAATCATTTCCCTCAAAGAAGACCTGGATAAATCAAATAAGAAGAATGCAGGACTTGAAGCAGAAAACATATCTCTGAAAGAAGATCTCAAAGCATCGAAGAAGAAGAATGAAGAGCTACAACAAACATGTGAAGAAAACAAATATTGGTTGAAAGAAGAGATTCTAAATATGAAGGATCAAGTAGAAGATGGAAGAAGGAAAGAAGAAAGCATGACAAAGCAATGTCAAGCCTTTGAAGTTGAGGTAAACATTCTCAAAGGTAAATTAGAAGAAAAGGTAAAACTTTTGAGGTTTCAAGATAGTACTAATATTTTGGACGATATTCTGAGTAATCAAAGGCCTCCTGCTATCAAACTTGGTCTTGGTTTCCATGAAACTGTTAAAGGAGAATCTAGCTCACAAGGAGGTGCTAAAGAATCAAAGGACATCAATGCAAAATCTGAAGTATTGAAAGAGTCAAAAGATCAACCAACAATCATGAATTCTCAAAGGAATTCATTCAAGAATGTTGAATGTTTTAAATGTCATAACTATGGGCATGTTGCAGCAAATTGCAGGAGCAGATCATTTTAGTCACAATCAAATAGATTCTATTCAGAAAGGTACTCTGGTTTCTTCAGGGGATATTGTTTCTCATGTAACAAATATGGACATAAAGCAGCTGATTGCAAAAGGAGGAAGATTAGAAGTACTCATTATGATTCTTATGCTTATTTTTCTGGACATATGAGATGTTATTTTTGTAACAAGTATGGACATGTAGAAAAAGAATGCAGGATGAACAGATCTGGGAAAGTGGACAATTTTCAGCACACAGTTGGAAAGCTCAAGCAAATTTGGAAAAAGAAGGAGGACCGATCAGAAACGTAGGGAATTCTAACCCTAATGCAGTCATATGCTCCTGAAGCTGACTTCTCTGATTGACTGCAGGAATAATGTGAGATACATTATAAGATCTAGTAATGTATCGTCACAAGGGGAGCAATGCATGATGACTCTCATGGTTGATTTGATTACTCTGTTTATATGTATTTCTGACAGTGCATCTGGTGTGAAGAAAAGACAGGAACAGAAGGTAAATTTGCAGAAGGAGATGAAGGTGTGAAATTTTCTATATTTTACTTTCCATACGCGGGTTAAATGAAACAAAGTCGCGTATACACGCGAGTTACAGCAGACACAGTCGCGTATGCTTTGATGATAAGAAAATTTATCTGATAGCTGAAGATCTGAAGCAGAGGTCCAGGGGGAGCATCAGTCTGACTGCTGATGATTGCACTGTTAGCATCATTCTGGTTATACTTATGATAATGAAATGATACATGGGTTCTTGTGTTGAAGATTATGGGTGAAGCCTGGTTGCTTTATGATGAAGAGCATTCATTGGTGAGATGAAAGTCTTATATTTCATAGACAAGGACAGATCATGCAGAGATTTTTGCTGATTACTGGCTGTTGAAGGTGTTTCAGATTGCATAAGTTAAGAAGGAGCACTGGTTTAGGGGGAGCAGCAGGTTGAATACTAATGATTGCATTGTTGGCAATATGACTGCTTATTCTTTGGGTTTTTGTGATACTCATGCTCAAATGATGATGTCTTGGTACATGGTTTATTATGATGAGTTTTTGAGCCCTGGTTGCTGATAAGTATCCTTTGTACTCACACATGGATGAGTTGGATGTCATTTGATTCGGAAATAAATCATGCAGAGTGTGTTACTATGGTTGAGAGATCTTTTGCCTACATATGTTACTTCATGTTAAATCTTGAAGATCATGGTGATGTTGGACCACATGGATGATTGCTTGACACCTATGTGAAGATTTTGTTCTGATATGACAATCTCTTGGAAAGATTGTATTGATGCTGCAAAGAATCTGAAGGCTTGGTTACTATTGTACTGATGCCACAACCATTGGATGACGCTTGAAGACACAACTACACCATTCTATCTATCTGTAGTCCAGGGAAGCATTCAAATGTCTCAGAAAGAAGATGAACATTGTCTTTGCCTTACAAAGAATCAGATCTGGTTGAAATTTAGAAGATGTCTTGGGATACGCGGGTTTCCTGAAACACAGTCGCGTATATACGCGAGTTCCTGCACAGAAAACTGCGTATGATTAATTGCTGACAATTTCTGGTTGGTTCAGCTCTCTTCAGCACAGCTGCAATGCTGTTTGGTATCTCTGATACTGTTTGGTATCTCTGGTGGTGTTCCAGTTCTCATAATTCTGTTTCTAATGTTTTGATGAAGATGCCTTGATGATTTGTTGGTGAAAGTGTTCAGGATGCACAAACTAAGGGGGAGCCTTAGTCATTATGGAAAGGATGCTTGGATGCACAGATTCAGGAGGAGCATTAGCGTTGCTGAGCATAATGCATTGTTGGCATTATGATGGTGCTGAGAAAGCGCGTATGCGCAATGAAATATATACAGAGGTATACGCTGGTTTGTGTGGATGGAAGCGCGTATATACGCGACATCAGTGAAGTGAAAGCGCGTATGCAAACTAGGGTTTGCTGAAGTCTGTGGTAAGAAATGTCTGATCTAATCTGCTGTGTTGCTGCTATCTGTATTCTACTGTTCTGAGTTGCCTGTATCAGTTTGGTTGTATGGTTCAACTTGAAAGGATGAAAAGGGTCCAGTTTGAAAATATGATGAAACGTGGCCTGCAAGTTGTGTTCTATTGAAGTTGTTGGATCCAGTGTGAAAATTGATGAAACGTGGTCCGAAGGGGTGCTGAAGGTTGTAGCCTTCAGTCAGGGGGTCGTAGCTCCCTTCCAGGTGAAATTTAGTAAAACGAGATCGGGGGAAATTCGTAAGCTCCCTTCCGGGGAGAGGGCCCAGTAAACGAGTCGGGGGTTGGAGCTCCCTTCCGGAGGAAGGTGGTAAATGGCGCGGGTGGGTACTGCGTGCTGGTCAAATACAGCGGCCCTGTATGTTGTGAATGTTTTCTCATAATAAAATATTGAGAAGGTGAACATTTGCGACGGTGGTTTCTCCGACCGGGTTTAAAAATCCTGGTGTTCATGTGTGATTCTTTGTGTGATGGTTTATTCTGTTCTTACTGCACATGTTTACTGTTTATAGAACATCTAATGAATGAATGATGGAATGATATAAGTGAAGAACTAATGGCATAATTAGATCTCTGTGTATACGCGAGTTTTATGAAGGATATCCGCGTGTATACGCTACTTGGCTTCATAAAAGTAGCGTATGGGTTTTAAGGAATGAAAAAGTAAAAAATTTTGAATATGCAGTAAATACTGATTCACCCCCCCCTCTCAGTATTTTTCCCAACAATTAGCAGCAGAACAATATTGATTCCATGTCATTAGTCAAAAGATATGCAAATTCCCGGGCTTCCTATTTGAAATCTGAAACAAGAACACTGATCAGTTAACATAAGACATGAAAGATTATGGACAGAAGTAAAGTGTAAAGCATGAAATATTATAAACAGAGATGAAGCATAAATACCATGAAAGATGCAATGTATAAACACATGAATGACTTATGGCACAATGAGCTTAAAGAAATAAAACAAGAACTATACAATAATGCACAAAACCTCAGCGTGTGCAGGGGCCCTCTGCACCAGCCTTGGCAACAGTCTTCAAGTACGAATTACGCTTGGAAACAGAGTCTTATTTTATATTAAAATGCAGTCATAATAGAGAGGTGATATTACAGCACAGTGGCAACGTAATTACATTACAGATCTATCTAGAGGCTAATGGAGACTAATATAATATGCGTATGCAAACACATTATTTATAACAAAGGAAATATAACTAATTCCCTAAAGTTTATGCTGATAGAAAGCACGTAAACCATTACGTCCAGAGATCTAGGATCATGGTCGCGTTGAGGAGTAAATCTATGAAGAGTGGATGTTTGATTCGGCTTATGGAGCCATGTACAGGTGTTGATGTGTCTCCCGTAAGTTAGAAATGGTCATGAAAATCCTCACGTGATGAGAAATAGAGTCCTGTCACCGTGGGACTCTACAATTGACTTCCACTTGGCCACCTTTGACCGCAGCCTCCTTAGGTGATTTTTCTCAAGCCAATAGGACACGATCCATGTCCACATCATTTATGACTTGCCCATGTGGCTCGTTTTTCCTGAAGACACCTGTAACATAGACTTTCACAAAATGGCTATGGAAAGTTGCAGCAGCTGCGGAAAGTGGCAAGATTCCGCAGCTAAATGAGCAAAACTCTAAATCAAACAACAGACACAAAATATAGTTAAAAACCATTTTAGATGCTCTTTTGCAATTATTATACAATGATATTGACAACTTGGAAGGTTCAGGTGAGTGAAAAAGGTCTAGGAAGATGTATAAGAAAGATGCAGATTTGAGACTCAACATACCCCCACTGTGAAGGTGTTGCATGTCCTCATGCAACCAAAATTTTGATAATCCTTCTTTAGTTCATATGCCTTGACACTTCAGCCAGTACATCCAATCCTCTCCTCTTCTTCCTTGGTGCTGCTAACATCCTGGGCTTCTTCATTAAGCATCTAAATTTGATATTAACCAGTGCTCTGCTTAACTTCTGGCATTTCTTTTTCAATTTCTTGTTCTTCTTCTGCCATATTCCCATATGTAGCATGGTATTATCATGAATGATTTTGTCCAATTTACTTTGTTCCTTCAATGCCTCATTTTCATTTTTAATGTGTTTATTTAAAATCTCTAGCTCAAAGACTTCCTGTTTCAGTGATTGGACTAGATCATTTTGTACTGTGTGAGGCTGAATGGACAAAGTACTGGGACCTGTAGCTGCTTTTTCTAAAGATTATATATAATCATATACTTCTTGCTGCTTGGGGTCTATATCAGGTGTCATTTTTATTGGGTTGTCCCCAAAGTGCCGTGAAGGAGAGTTGTCTTCAAAATATGGCTGAGAAGGGCTCACATCAACATCCAGCTGAGAATGGGATGGACTATGTTCAATGTCTGACTGAGAATGAAATGAACCAGGTTCACTGACTAACTGAGAGTGAGATGGAATATAGTCAGCTAGGGACTGTTCAGATGTTTTTTCTCCCAAATCGATAAAATGAGGTCCCTTCATTTGCGTTTTCCTCAACTTCCCCTTAAGCCTGGAACTTCTTCTCACACGTTGTGGACCACTATCTTTTTTCTTTTGTCTCCCTTTCTCTTTCTTCTTGGCTATAGATAACTGTTCTTGAAGATGAACCAATCTCTCAGATAACACTTGATGATCTTCTTCTTCGGAAGAAGGGGTTTGATGTATAGCCTCAATACTTTTTCTCTCTTTTGATGTTATTGGCTTTTTACCCTTGGTTTCTTTCTTCTTCCTTTTTGACAGTCTCTCTTCCCTACTAGTTATTTTAATTGTAGTAGTAGGAGTACTTTGAGTTTCATCATTTGTTCTTTTTCTCCTACTCCTTCTTGATATGCTACCTTTAGGAATTTCTTGTGGTTCCTCAAAGAAATTTCTATTCAAAAATTGTTCCCATGTGTCCTTCTTCTCCTTTAACTCTTTTTCAATCAAAATTTTTACAAGACCATGGTGATATAGATGTGGTTCTACATCCCCTAAATGTTTCTGAACAGTCACAGACATCTTCTTCAAACTATTTAATAGAAAATATGGAAGATTGAGAGTTTGATTATCTAGAAAATTCATCAGCAATCTGGTATGGTACATATACATGGACCCAAAACGGCCTTCACAGGTGATGAATTTTTGAACAACTAGCAGCAAAGTAGCCCATTCCTCTTTCAAAGCATGAACAATAATTCATCTTTTAAAAATAGTTATGTCCATACCTGGGTTATGTAGAATTACTCTCCAAGCTTCATCACTAATGCTTTTGTTCTTAAACCATCGTTCACCCTCTTGAAGAAGTTCTATGGCAGATGCTATAGATGCCTCATTCACCGTAAACTTAAGGTCTCCAATCTCTACTTCCAGGCCATTGAACGACCTTGCAAAAGCTTTTGTCACTTCTTTATGGTAGCCTCTAAAATTTTGGATAAACCGCAGCCACTTTGCCTTCTTCAATATATCCCTGACTTGCGGATATCCTTCCATGAACTTAGGTCCTTCTGGTTCTGCTCTCAACATTTTACCCATCCTTCTTTCTGCTCTTTAAAAACTTGCCTGCATGAGGAGGGTTCAATGGAAGTAGGACGGCTGAATGAACAGAAATGAGCACGATGACTGTAGGTAGATATCAGAGAGTGGGTATACAGACTGTAGCGTAACAGAGAATGAAATAGAGATAAGCGGAACAGAGAAGGGTTACGTGAGCATGGTAGAGATATGGCTGTGAGATTAATAGAACAATGGGAAGAGTATAACACATCTGGCAATGTTTGAAATTTGGTGGCTGCAAAATAAATGTAAGCACGTTTAAACAACGGCTATGGATTTTATGCGGCTAAAAGAGGCCGTAGTCAAATCAACTACGTCTCATTGTCATAGGTGGAATATCGGAGTATGAGTGAAGATCGGAGGTTTAATTATGGGACTGTTTGAGAATGAATGCAGGAGGATCATATGGAGATCGTGAAAGGGTTACGGAGTTTGTCAATATAATCATTGCACATAATGGATGGAGCTTATGGTTTAGAACTATATAAAAATGTGTTTTAAATGCCATTTGAAATGAATTTTTACTCATACCTTGGAATCTTTGCCTTTTTTTCCTTGGTCTTCAATTTGTTGCTCCTCATTGATATCTTGAATGCTCCATGTCTTTATTTTTGGTCCTCATACCTGCATTTTATTTCAAGATTATGGAAATAACATCTGGTTGTACATTCTTTTGAAAACAGAGTGGTAGCTGCAGAATCTGCTTCTGGCTGCGGAAACTGGTGTCAGCTGCAGAAACAGATGTCAGCTATGGAAACTGACACAACTATTATTTAGGTGAATGGAAATGAACGGATGACAAATGACTAAATGGAAATGGTCATGAAAGAGAATTTTATTGGTAAAATGGAATGAAAAATGAAGTGAAATGGAATGAAGTGGAGTGAAATGAAGTGGAATGGAATGGAGTGGGTGGTCATAAGACTTGTGAAATGAAAGAGAAAGATTTTTTTTTTGGAAAATATAGGGTGTCAGGTGTTCCTGATTTTCACCCAATATTTTCTGTATAAGACTGCCAGTCAATGATTGGTTTTCAGGCTTATACAATTTTTATTTTTATTTTTAACTGAAAAGAACAAAAGCTAGGCTGGTGGAGAAGAAGAATTCTTCTGTACCAGCCTAACTGCAGAATTTTCTTGAAACATTTTGACAAATTCCTCTTTTGAGAGTGGCTTATGATAAACTTTCAATCTGTGGCCATTCAAAATAAGAGGAGTTTGAAACTCATCAATGGTCTTGATTCTTACCGCTCCATTGCTAAAGATCTTGTCAATCTCATATGGCCCAAGCCAATGAGTCTGAAATTTTCCTTGAAAATCTTTAAACTTGGAATCAAATAATAATTCCCAATCTCCTTCTTGAAACTTCTTCTCTTTGATGTACTTGTCATGCCATTTAGCTCTTTGATATTGAACTAGATCAGTTCTTAGAATTGCCTCTTGTATGATCTCATCTAGCTCATTCAATTGCTCCATTCTATGCTTTTGGGCTTCTGATAAGTCCATCCCCAACTGAACTGCTATCTTGAAGGTCTTGACTTGGAACTCAATGGGGATCAAGACTTCTTTCCCATAAACAAGTTCATAGGGAGAATGTCCTGTTGTATTTCTCCATGTAGTTCTGTAGGCCCACAAGGATTCAGGAAGCCTTTCTGCCCAATCTCTTCTATGTAGATGAACAGTTTTGGTGATGATACTTTCAAGAACTTTGTTTATAGACTCCACTTGACCATTTTCTTGCGGATGGTAAGGAGTAGATCTTCTGTGCTTGATTTTGTATTCTTCCATCAGCTTCTCCACCAAGTTGGATGTGAATTGGCTTCCCTGATCTGTCACAATTTCTCTTGGAACACCAAAGAGAGTAAAAATATCCTCATAAAGAAAATGAACAACTGAATTTTCAGTAGCAGATACTAATGCTTTGGCTTCTACCCATTTAGTAACATAATCATTACAAACCAATATATACTTCTTTTGCTTAGATGGTGGATTAATAGGTCCAATGAAATCTAAAGCCCATTTTTCAAAGGGTTCAATGAGTACCTGTGTTTGCAATGGCATTTCATTTGAAAAGGTAGGTTTCCCTACTCTTTGGCAGCTGTCACACCTTTTGACATATTGTTTTGCATCTTTGAAGAGGGAAGGCCAATAATATCCTAAAGAGAGGATTTTATAAGCCATCCTTTTGTCTGCAAAGTGTCCGCCGCATGGTTCATCATGACATGCCTTAAGAATATCAGGCATTTCATCTTCCCTGACACATCTTCTGATCACAAGATCTGGCCCTGTTTTAAATAATTCGTTAGAAATCCATGAATATTTTGAACTCTCTTGAATAATTTTTCGTTTTTCACTTGGAAATAAATGTGAAGGTAGTTTCCCTGTAACCAAATAGTTAGCAATATCTGCATACCAAGGGGTCTTAATAGTTACTGCAAACAAATATTCATCAGGAAACTTATCTTCTACGGGAGAATCTTCTTTAGTATTCTGAATCCTAGACAAGAAATCAGCTACTGTATTCTGTTTTCCTGGTCTATCCAACACAGTAATATTGAATTCTTGCAAAAGTAAAAGCCATCTTGTCACTCTGCCATTAGTAACAGGTTTTTTCATTAAATATCTAATTGCAAAATGGTCAGTATGAATAAAAGTTTCATAGCCTGTTATGTAATGTCTAAACTTATTAATTGCATGAACAACAGCTAAAAACTCTTTTTCAGTCACAGTATAGTTCAACTCTGTGGGATTCAAATTTTTACTGGTATAATAAATGGCATAAGGAACTAAATCTTTTTGACCCAACATAGCTCCTAGAGCTGTATCTGAAGCATCCGTAGAAATATGGAAAGGGAGTTTCCAATTTGGTCCTCTCAAGATAGGTGCTTCAGATATTCTTGTTTTCAAAGTTTCAAAGGCTGATTGACAATCAGGATCCCATTTAAATTCACGGTCTTTTGTAAGCAATTTGAAGAGTGGAGATGCTATTTTAGTGAAGTTTTCTATAAATCTTCTATAGTAACCAGTAAATCCTAGAAAACTTCTAACATCTCTTTGACAATTTGGAATAGGTAACTTGGAGATGACTTCAAATTTTGATCTATCAACCTTAATCCCATCTCCCGAAATATGATGCCCCAAAACAATCCCTTCAGTAAACATCATAAAGCATTTTTCATGGCTTAATGAAGGTTTGTTTCTTTACATCTTATAAGAACTTTTTCCAAATTTTCTAATGCCTCTTCAAATGAATTACCATAAACTGTAAAATCATCCATATAAACCTCTACACAATCATGGATTAGATCAGAAAAAATTCCTAGTACTTCTCTTTGGAATGTTGCAGGTGCATTACATAACCCAAAAGGAAGCACTCGGTAGGCAAAAGTTCCCCTTGGACAAGTAAATGTGGTCTTATCTTGATCTTCAGGTGCTACCTGAATTTGATTATAGCCACTAAAACCATCCAAAAATCAAAAGTACTTTTTACTTGCTAATGTATCTAATACCCGATCGATAAAAGGCAAAGGAAAGTGATCCTTCAAAGTTGCTTTTTTCAATTCCCTGTAATCAATGCATACCCTCCATTTACCATTCTTTTTAGGTACTATAACCAAAGGAGAAACCCATCGGCTATCTGAAATTGGATAAATGAAGTTTACATTGAGTAGTTTTTGGAGCTCTTCTTTCACTATCTCCCTAAGATTTGGATTCATCTTCTTTGAGGTTGTCTGATTGGTCTACTGTTTTCCTCAATATAGATATGATGGATGCAAGTCTTAGGATCAATACCTTTCATGTCAGTATACTCCCATGCAAATGCAGTAGAATGTTTTTGCAAGATTTTGATTAGTTCTTCTTGTTGTGACTTTTCCAAATGTTTGTTGATATTCAATGTTTTTCCTGGAAAAATCTCAATAGTAGAACTACCAAAATCTTCCATAGAGTAAAGATACATTTGTCTTGATGATAAATATTCTATGTCAGATTCCAATTGAAATTGTGTGGGGTCATATTCTGAAGATATCTCAAAATTTTCTAATGTGTTCAGAATTTGACTATCCTCACTAATTTCAGAAATGGTAAAGACGGGTTGTATAGTGTCCTCATCATCAACCCATTCATTGTCTCCTACTTCTGTGATTGCTTTTGCTGGAGGATACAAATTGAATTTCTTTGTCGAATTACCATTGGAAATGTACATATCCCCAGATCTACAACTAATAAAAGCATCAGCTGTGGCTAGCCAAGGTCTTCCTAAGATAAGTGGGTGCCCTCCTAGATTACTCTTGGGAGTCAAAATCATAAAATCTACCAGATATTCCCAAGAATCTGAGACTGAAATATCTTCTAATACACCATCTGGTTTAATAATTGATCGATCTGCAAGTTGCAGTAAAGTAGGTGTAAAAAGAAGGTTAGGAAGTTTTAGCTGGTCCATAGTCTGTCTACTCATAATGTTAATAGCAGCCCCTAAGTCAATCGATGTGTTTGGAATTTCTATCCCATTTATATGTGTCTTGACAATTGGACTTCCTGGATCTACATACTTCTGCATGGTAATTTTTCCCATCATGATATCTGCAATTTTTCCTACCAGGTGGATTCTTCTTGTGTCTTTTAGTTTCCTTCTTGGTCTTTTGAAACTTAACTCCTTTATTGTTTTTGCTAGAATAGGAATCTCTCGAATGGCTTGTAGCAAGGGAATCTTGATACAAACATTCTTCAATTCATCTAGAAAATCATAGTTAGGCAACAAGATTTGTTTTTCCACCCCTTGTCAATTTGTAGTCTTTCGGGAAAAGGAGGTGTAGATGAAGATGCAGGTTGCTCAACTATAGGAGTTGTGGGTGTTAACTTTTCTTTTTCTTTTTGAATGTTTGAATTTTGAAGAGATGCTTCCTCAGAACCCTCATTGACTTTAAGAGAGTCCTCCTCAGAGGTATCTTGTTCTTGAATATCTATAAAAGGTTTTTCTAAAACTCTACCAGATATGAGTTGTACATCATTGAGAGGAACAATCATATAGGTAGGAAATTTTTGTCCTTCTATCATGTAATTATTCTGAGGATTTTTATAGTTAGGATTTGGCAATGGCTGAGCTGGAAGTTGATTTGTCTTTTGTTGGTATGGGAGCATGAGTTGAGGATTTGGATTTTGTTGAGAAGGTTGTTGTTGTGGAAATGACAATGAAAGTTGTGGATTTGGGTTTGGAAGTTGTGGAGCTTGTTGATTTTGAAAATATGGAGGATATTGATAAAATTGAGCAAATCTCCCATAAGGATTTTGCATCCCTTGTACCCATGGCTGATATGGATTTTGATGTTGGAGCAAGTTTGTTGCCAAGGATTCCAATTTGGTGGGGTTTGAAGATTCATAGGGTTATTAAACCCTTAAGTTTGTTGTCCCTGCCAAGGTCTTCTTGCAACAAAATAGAGAGATTCTACTGAATTTGGGTCTTCTTGAAAGACAGCTTTGAGTCCAGGAATTGAAGGACAATCCTTGATCTCATGATTCTCTGAGAAAATTATACATGTTTCTACAACTTTTACATCCAAGGGACATTCCCTTAAAGCATGTTTCTTCCTACATTTCGGACAAAAGATGGCTAGAGCATCATTTTCTGCTTTCTGCTTGTTTTGGATTTTAAGGGTGTCTAGTTGTTCACTAAGGCTACCTAAGATATCGGTTTTGAATTCATCAAGCATATTACCAATCTCTGCCCTACTTACTGATCCAGTTGCAGATTTGTTAGCCCTTATAAGAGAAGGATCCCTAGGCCCTTTTCCTGTTTTAGATTTTCCTATTGAGAGATGGACACATAGTTCTGTTATGTCACGAAGTGGAAGTTGAGAAATGTCTCCTTTCCCCATCATGTTTAAAATATCTATCCATTCATCTCTAATGGCTTTTAATATGAGGGCTTTCAAGTTTTCATCATCTAAGTTGCTCATCTTTGCTCTTTTCAAGTTGTATTGAAATCTTTCAAGTAAATCTTCCAAATTTTCATCTTCTTTTTGCATCATTTTGAATACCTCATCCTTGTGATTGGTGGGCATACAATAGTCTAAGTATCTATCCAAAAATGTTTGTTTCATATCATTCCAAGTCCTAATAGATTGAGTAGCTAATCCCATGAACCATTTCAAAGCAGCTCCCTTCAAAGTTGAAGGAAACAGTTTGAGTTTTTGAGAGTCTTCAATATAGTCATAGGTTCGGCACATGACTTCAAACTCAAACAGAAATGTTTCAGGATCCTCACTTCGCAATCCATAAAAGTTGGGGAGGACAGATGGTGAGATATTTTTCATTGTTGTATGAGTTTCCTCATCAACTATAGGGAATCCAAACAAGTTATATCCTTCCCTATTTCTTCCATTATTATATTCACCATTGTTGTCTCCATTGTTTCCTCCTCCTCTACCTCTACCTATACCTCCAAATCCATCTATTATTTCCTCTGCCATGATAGTTTCTTTAGATTCCTTAAAGTCCTCTGGTTCTTCTATTAAGGGAGGATGAGAGAGAGTCTCTTTCTTTTCTAAATGGGATTTAGTAGGTGGTATAGGAGAATCCTCTAATTCAGCTGTTCCTTGAATTCCAAAAATATTAAGGCTAGGGGTAGATGGTGGTGATTCTTTTCTATGCCTTGAAGAAGATATTAAGGCTAGGGGTAGATGGTGGTGATTCTTTTCTATGCCTTGAAGAAGATGGAGTTGTAAAAATCGAACTCTTGGCTTTAGCTATAAACCTTCCCCTAGAATCTCTTGCTCTATGCATGTCATTTTTATATTTTTTTTTTTATTTTTTAAAAGTTGGGCTAATAATTCTCTTTATGATCTTCTAGGTCACACTAGGTGCAAGAAGAGAGCATACTTAAGAAATTACTAAACCAATAACTCTCTTTTCTGATCCTCCAGATCACACTAGGTGCAAGAGGAGAGCATACTTCAAGAAGTTATCAAGTTTTCCCTTATTTTATTATTATTATTATTATTATTTTTTTAAGAAATTGGCTCCCTAGTTACACTTCCCCGGCAACGGCGCCAAAATGTTTGGTCAATTTAGTGTATCCTAAATTGCTACATTAATTTATCAATCCGGGATTCGTAAGCTGATGAAGTGTGGTGCACTATATGTGCAAGATAACCTATTTCTTATCTTTTTGTCATTTTTATTTTTCTAATGTGAGATGGAAATTCTAAAATAAAAACAAGTATGGTTATGATTGTTCAAGGCAATGATATCCTTTATAATGATTTACCAACTTGAAACTTCAATAGGAATTTGAAACATACAATGACAAAACTTGAAAGGAAATGAAAATGTGCTGCTAACCTAGTAAATCAAAACAGTGAACTATTGAGCATGAAAACCAAACTATCCTTGCTGCTGTCTAAACACAAAAGAAACTATGCTTAAAGAAATCCAAGAATTGTAAAAAAGTAAATCTAAATCAAATTACATCAACTTATATTATGATCCCTCGCCATTAGTCCAGCTATGGCTTTCGGAGGTAACCATAAACAACTTGAGCAACCTGATATCTAATTTGCAGAAAAAGAAACTAATATCAAACTACACACTCATACTTCAATCCCTCACCATCAGTCCAGCTGTGGCTTTCGGAGGTAACTGAAAATGACATGAGCAATTTAATATATCTAATTTGCAGAAAGTAAAATAACATCAAACTACACATTCATACTTCAATCCCTCACCATCAGTCCAGCTGTGGCTTTCAGAGGTAACTGAAAATGTCATGAGCAATTTAATATATCTAACTTGCAGAAAGTAAACTAATATCAAACTACACATTCATACTTCAATCCCTCACCATCAGTCCAGCTGTGGCTTTCGGAGGTCACTGAAAATGTCATGAGCAATTTAATATATCTAAATCTGACTACTGAAGAAAATAAGCAAGACTGAAATAAACAAAGCAGTACTGAAATTAAACAGAAACTAAGAAAAGTAAATTAGCAACAGAACAATATTGATTCCATGTCATTAGTCAAAAGATATGCAAATGCCCGGGCTTCCTATTTGTAATCTGAAACAAGAACACTGATCAGTTAACATAAAACATGAAAGATTATGGACAGAAGTAAAGTGTAAAGCATGAAAGATTATAAACAGAGATGAAGCATAGATACCATGAAAGATGCAATGTATAAACACATGAATGACTTATGGCACAATGAGCTTAAATAAATAAAACAAGAACTATACAATAATGCACAAAACCTCAGCGTGTGCAGGGGCCCTCTGCACCAGCCTTGGCAACAGTCTTCAAGTACGAATTATGCTTGGAAACAGAGTCTTCTTTTATATTAAAATGCAGTCATAACAGAGAGGTGATATTATGGCACAGTGGCAACATAATTACATTACAGAGCTATCTGGAGGCTAATGGAGACTAATCTAATATGCATATGCAAACGCATTATTTATAACAAAGGAAATATAACTAATTCCCTAAAGTTTATGCTGATAGAAAACACGTAAACCATTATGTCCAGAGATCTTGGATCATGGCTGCGTTGAGGAGTAAATCTATGAAGAGTGGATGTTTGATTTGGCTTATGGAGCCGTGTACAGGTGTTGATGTGTCTCCCATAAGTTAGAAACGGTCATGCAAATCCTCACGTGATGAGAAACAGAGTCCTGTCACCGTGGGACTCTACGGTTGACTTCCACTTGGCCACCTTTGACCGCAGCCTCCTTAGGTGATTTTTCTTGAGCCAATAGGACACGATCCATGTCCACATCATTTCTGACTTGCCCATGTGGCTCTTTTTTCCTGAAGACACCTGTAACATAGACTTTCACAAAATGGCTGCGGAAAGTTGCAGCAGCTGCGGAAAGTGGCAAGATTCCGTAGCTAAATGAGCAAAAATCTAAATCAAACAACAGACACAAAATATAGTTAAAAATAATTTTAGATGCTCTTTTACAATTATTGTACAATGATATTGACAACTTGGAAGGTTCAGGTGAGTGAAAAAGGTCTAGGAAGATGTATAAGAAAGATGCAGATTTGAGACTCAACAAAAACCCCTCCAAGGGAAAACCTAGAAAATATCTTATTTTCTTATAGAATATGCTTCAAATGAGAAAACTAAGACCAAAATCCTATACCAAGTCCTCCTCCAAGTACCAATTCAGCCCTCCAACAAAGCCTTTTCAAGATGACAAAATCAACTGCTAGTCAACAAGAGTCCACCCTCTTCAATCATGCTTCAATCACAGATTTTGGCCCTCTAGTTTAGAAATTCAAACCTGCAGTAGCTTCAAAATTTTGGCCTATAAATTTTGACCTCCCTGTAGCAAGATAGAAACCCTAACTTGCATGTGTAAGAGAGAGATATCCGAAAAACAATTCTTCCTTCTTTGCTTTTCTTTTCTCCTTCTATCCTTGTATTTTTCACTCTTATTTTGTCTTCTTTATTGCATATCAAACTTGTGTGTGTGTGATTTCCAAATGAGGTCGAAATTCCTTCTATATATATCCTTTCCAAGAAGTTGAATAGCCCTCTCTAAGCCAACTTTTCCTTGACTAGGGCCAACTTGTACTTAGAGGACCATGGGACATTCTAGGCTCAAGATCATTAAATTTTACATGTTACAACTCTCCCAATAGGGCCTTATACAAAATATAATGACTCTCTTGACACAAGAAAATTATTCTTTTGAAATGAAAAACCTTAGAAGCGTGAAGAACATGCTTTACCTAGATGACCATCAAACTGGAGCATGAAACCCATTCTAAAAAATAATATTCTTCTTTCTTCTTTTTCTTGTAACATAAAATATACATAGTGATTTGAGTACATTGACAATTATGAAGACTGAAACTAGTTACACTTTCAAAAACCCCTTGTTAACTAGGGAGGTATTCATAATTGTACACTTAGTACAAGGCTATTCTCAAATTGAAGAGTTCTAATAAGAAGATTTAGATTGGTAAGAAATCTTTAAGCATCAACTTCATGACCAACATTGTCATCATAGTAAGACCTTAAATTCACAATCTCTTTCATGTATAAGATCATAATATTGGCAGGATTTACGTGAGATACCACACTACCTCTACAAGGAACATACCCCATGTTGATGTTCACTAGCTATGTCCTTTTAGGACTATTCTGATCTTGGATTCCCAATCCTCAAAGAATATCGGTCCTCTTCGACCCCTATTTTCTTGGATACATGTCCAATCCTCAAAGAGTGTTAGTTCATTTCCTACCTTGGATTTTTTTATCCTCGAGGAAATCAGAGATTCTTGTCCAATCATCCATCCTTCATTCTATATTAGTGGCCTTCACTTAGACTTATGACAGTTAGTCCTAGTCAAGTGCATGAAACATGAAGAAGAGAATACAAATGTGTTGTTCACCATCCCTCCCTCTCAACTAGAGAGTATATCCCCATTCCCTCTTTATTAGGGAATAGATCCTTGCCCATTTTCAAGAAGACTTCTTTACTTACCCTCAATAATAGAGGAGACTCCTGACTTCCTTCCAATTTTGGAGTTCACCATCACAAGCTTTACAACTTGCCTTCATACATGCATTAGCTATTATTCCTTAATGAAGATAATTGTGTATCTCCCTCTTTCCTTTGCATCTTATTATATCGAGGTTCCTTCCTTCCTACATATTGAGGAACCATCTTCTTTCTTCAATTTATGATAGGGCTTGGGCCATCAACTTTGCACATCACTTTCCCCCAATCATCATCAATGAATACATTATGTTAAGTCTTATCAAAATTTTAAGCTAGCCATAACTCAATCTAAATGTGAAAGTGATCATTATTGATGTAGGAACATGATCATGAGGTTATCTTCTTATGTTGATACCTCTTAATCCCAAGGTGATGATGTGAACACCTTGACTACATAACCCTCCAAGGGTTATCAAGATAATATACCCAATTCATATGTTTGTTTAATTGAGTTCAAAACCTACAGTTGAACTTGGATCAACTGTCATCATGCATTCTTACAATATCCTCCCAGGTAGCAAAACAGTATGTTAACCATATAAAAAATATCAAAATATTAATTATCAGAATTACCTTGTCATGATGGCCCTTCTCATCAAAGCATCATCTTACTAAATTTCTTTGAGATCAACATCCTTTTCTATCTCCATATGAATCTTTCTCCATGCAAAAATTTTAATCAGAGTGCCCATGGATCGAGATTAATTATTAAGTTGTAATATCTTCCTTGGAGTTGTCATTGTAAACTCCCTTTCTTTCTTCTGGAGACTATACTTTATGTTGATCAACATTTTTATATTTATGCCATGCAATTTTGTGAGAGATTCTTGATCTCCATAAATTTCACAACATATCAAATTTCTATTTTCAAGTATCATGCAGCCATATGGTAAAATTAACGAGAAAATTCTTCCTTCATGATTCTTGTAAATATGAAGCATGCTTTTAGGGAAGAATAACATAAAACATGCATACATTTTCTTTCATACAATCATCTAGCCATCCTTTGATCAAGATTGCTTCTTATACCTATCAAATATATATTTTCTTTTTCCAATAAGAGAAAGAATTTTACTATGTCTTTCATACTATAACTTAACCATTATCAGTCCTTCATCTATAAAAAATTGTCTCCATAGTATATGGAATATATACCAGTCATAATGTTGATTCCAAGAATCTTCCATAATGATGATTCGTGTAGGATATTGATGATAATTCTTTAAAAAATGGCTACCTCTAACTTGATGTTAGAAAATGCTCAGATGAGCAATAATATGCAATATGGTCCCAATTTTCTCACTCTCTTTAAAATATATGATATTTCCCAAAGCAAATTAAACAAGTAGATTCTAATGTTTTTACTATCATGTGCTTCTATCTATGATGCCATTCCTTTTACAAAACCAAGACTCTTCTAGAGTAATAATACATTTTACTTTACTTTCTACTTAATAAAAGAAAGGTGAACTTTTATAAAAAACTTGACAGAGATGGAGCTTCCTTCAATAATAGATATCTTTGGGATCTTCTCCTTTTGTCTTCTTCTCAGGTTCTCCCCTTTCTTCAGCTATGAGAGCTTCACTTCCTTCCTTCATTTTGTTGTTCACTTTAACATTTGTACAATCCATTTTATAGTGTCCATACTCATTGCATCCAAAGCATTGAATCTTGGACACATATGTTTTCTTCTTATACTTTCCAAACTTCCCTTTCTTCAACTTCTTGTTTCTTGCAATGGAAGATTGAGACCTTTCATTTGATTAAGTATCATCCTTTTCCTTAGTCCTAGATTATTCCAATATACATTGAGCCCATAATTCATCAAAGGGTGTATTATCTTTCTTTTAGTAGATGCTCATTGCAAAACTACTCCAATCAGGTGGCAAAGCATTTAGTGCACAGATAGTCATCTCAAAATTTGCAATAGTCTCCCCAAGCCCTTGCAACATGTCTATTATTTGTGAGATTTTCAATATATAGGTGACCATGTCTTCATCCTTTCATTTCCTTATTCTATATATTTTATTTCTCAAGGAAATATTTTGAGCTTGTGTATTTATGAAGTTAGAAACTTGTTATATATAGCCTTTGATGTCTTTAAATCAACAAAAAAGGGAACAATATGATCTTTAATGGATTCAAAAATGATCCTTTGTGCCCTTACTTCTCCCTTCTTATACTTTTCTAACTCTCGATTCTTCTCTTTCTCTGGTATAACTAATTCTCCAAGGACATGCTCCATGACACCATTCTATGTGAGTGTTAATTTGATCATTTTCTTCCATGATAGGAAGTTTGTTGACCCAACTATATTGTTGCTTTCCTTGCCAAATGTATTCATGTTATCTGTAGATTGAGACATAGAATATAATATACTACTTACTTTGTTAACCAAGAGTCATCCTTCTAGATGATGTCTCTAACTATAATGAAGTTTTCAATACCTACAAGGAGACATCAAAGATGTCCTAGATTGATATCTTCTAGGATGCTTTCAATAATTATGTCTTCAAATAGCTTCAAAGAGTGAATGATGATCCCAAGACTCCTTGATTATTCCTTCTTTCTCAAGATGATGAAGTATACTACATAACTTCCAATAATAACTTGATGATGAGATCTTCTTAAATGTAGTAACTCTCCTTCTAGGTCAATAGGTCTTCTTCTTTTTTCATGTTGTCCTTCTGCAAATGTTTCCCTTGACAAACCCTTTAAGATGATCCTTCAACCGCCTTCTCTTGTTAACCTTAGCTCTAATATCATGTTGGAGAATGCAATATGGAAACTATTAATTCAATTTCTCCTTAATCTTAATTCAATTTATTTTATTATGTTTCTTTATTATATCTTCTTTCATCAAACAATTATCAATTGCAAAAGAAATAAAGTACAATGGACAGAAAAATTAGGCTCCAAGCCATGGAAAAACCCCTCTAAGGGGAAAACCCAGAAAATATCTTCTCTTCTTATAAAATATGCTACAAATGAGAAAACCAAAACCCAAACTCGAGACTAAGTCCTCCTCCAAGTACCAAGTTAGCCCTTTAACAAAGCCCTTTCAATATGACAAAATCAGCTTCTAGTCAACAAGATTCAACCCTCTTCAATCCTACTTCAATCATAGATTTCGACCCTCTAGTTCATAAATTTGGATCTGTAGTAGCTTCAAAATGCTAGCCTGAAATTTTAGGCCTCCCTGTAGTAATAAAAAAACCCTAACTCACACATGTGAGAGAGAATTAGCCCAAAAACAAATATTCCTTCTTCACTTGATTTTCTCCTTTTATCCTTGCCTTCTTCGCTCTTATTTCATTATCCTTATTGCATATAAAACTTGTGTGTGAGTTCCAAATGAGTTCAAAGTTCATTCTATATATAGAATTTCCAAGAGGTCGAATAACCCTCTCTATGATGACTTGTTCTTGACTAAGGCCGACTTGTTCTTGGAGGACCATGGGACCTTTTAGACTAAAAAGTATAAACTTTTACATGTTACAACTTGCCCAATAGGGTCTTATACAAAATATAATGACTCTCTTGAATCAAGAAAAATATTCTTTTGACATGAAAAACCCTAGAAGCATGAAGAACATTCTTTACCTAGATGACCATCAAACTGGAGCATGAAACACATACTCAAAAATAATATTTTTATTTCTTCTTTTTATTGTAACATAAAATATACATAATTATTTGAGTACATTGACAATTATGAAGGCCGAAACTAGTTACATTTTCCAACAATCCTTGCATCTAATAGTTTCTTAAGTTCCTTCTGAATCTAGAGCTCAATAATAAGATGGATTTTATGTAATTTTTGTTGAAAATTATTGACACCCTTTTGATTGTAATGAAATGTTAAATGATACAAGTGTCATAAGTCTTTAGGTCATTGTACTTCCACATAAATATGTATCTATATCTTGTGAATAGTTATGTGAAGTTGTGCTTTTTACCCAAAAAATAGAAATTTCCAATATTGATGTATTTTGTTTATCTTCGGCAGTCCCCAGGATAAGTATTTCAGGCATCATAGTGGGGCTGCTAGTTTTGGCATTCACCATCTCCCATAATATGGTTTATAAATCAAACAATTTTTCCAATAACAATACACCCCATGGGATAGGATTCCCTTCCATGATCCATGACTTTCTTTACATTTTTTGTTTGATTTTCATGTTCATCATCATGTATAAAATCTTTGAATGTACCTACCTTTCTAAGGAACTCCACAATATGTGAATCATCATTGAAAATTCTCCAGTTACTGATATTATACAGGATATCAATCTTGAACATCAATTCAACTAATAAACTAATACAAATAGGAGAAAACATGGAAATTGTGCTAGATAATGTATCAATGATAGGGTTCATAGAGCAAGGAATAAAGGAAATTGGAATGATAAATAATTTTCCATACCTCTTGTTATTATCCTCTAAAGTGAGGAGATAGATATTGAATGGAGTTACGTACTTTTCTAATGATGATTTCTAATTCACTGAAAACTTTCAAGTAGTCTAATTTGAGATTGATTTCCTTTTCAAACCATGAATTAGAGTTTCACATTTCATTGTGTTATTGGTGCATTTGATTCTAATCAACAAGAGATGAGGGTATTCCTTCATTGTGGGTCCATCATAATGCATCTTGCTTTGCCTCCATTTTGTGTTTTTGATCCATTGAAGTACAATGTTCATAAGTTATTATTTAATCCTAAGTTAGTAGAATTAATACTGTTTACATATACTATATTATAATTATAGTCGTTGATTTTAGTGCACTTAGTGAGTTAAAACTATGTATCTATTGGGAAAGGTGGTGACTATTGAGTTGCATAACAGTCAATATTAGTTTCTAAAAAATGGTTACCCTTAGGGGGATGAGAAAAAATAATAGATTCATTCTAACCTTCCAATTTTATAACCATGTGTTTCATATGGTCTTCATTGTCTACTTTATTATGATTATTTCTCCATTTGTAATGCAACCATAGATAACACCAGTCAAAAGCAAAGTACCCCTATAATTTTTTTATCCAGCCTATGCCTAAAAATAGACCATAGGCTTCTCGTATATTCATAACAAAAATATCTATTATCTAGTGTACTTTGGGGTTAGATACTAACCTAATCATGGCATCCTTGAGCTCACCTATTATTTTAACCTCAAATATGTCTAGATGAATGACTTTGGTTTTGGTTTTTAGTGGGACAACATTTATTTTTCGCATACAAAGTATGACATAACATTTGATGAGTCTCCTAAATAAACATAGAACTTATGTACATTGTGATTGGATATCTCAAAGGCTAAAAGGAAAGGTGGAATCTAAGATTTGTAGTGTGTTCCAATGTTGGCTATGTTAAAAATAGACTTATTAGCATTTTCAATTTCCTGTTTGGTAGCAGTTGCATCGATTAAGGTTTCCAAGTTGCAATATTTTTTTGATGGGGGAAAATGAGTTTGAGGATTTGAATGGTTAATTCTCTCTATTTTTGGAGCTTGTAGATGTCATACAAGGATATATTGGATTTGGCCTTCTCCATATCACCAATGACATTATATTCCATGGATTGGATATCACAAGAGCTATGGTTTTGCTACTTTGTGAGACGTTGGGCATTGCCTTATTAGCAAGTGTATGTTGTCTAAACATTGTGAGTGGAAAAATAACCTTTCATAGAGTAGAGGGGGATCAAGAGTAGGCCTTTATTCTGAAATTTGTAGATTTTGGGGGTGGTTTGGGTGACTTGGCATTCCCCTAGGGAAATATTTCCTATAGTTTGGGTGTTTATGTCCACAACCTAATCCCAGAGAAACATAGTTGACCTATATTTTCTACTTATATTGTAGGTTCATTATTATATTCTTTAGATGGTTGGTAAAAAAATGGATTTTTTCTTACAAC
This sequence comes from Pinus albicaulis, assembly GCA_034641835.2. Lineage (NCBI taxonomy): Eukaryota > Viridiplantae > Streptophyta > Pinopsida > Pinales > Pinaceae > Pinus > Pinus albicaulis. The sequence goes on along the minus strand of CM076572.1, from coordinate 141,126,466 downwards.
ATTGATTAATGACAAGAGTCATGGAGTTTACCTGTTAGGGACATGTTTTTTTGAATGGTTGGCTTAATGATGAGAGAAAAAGTTACCCATGCGAAAAGCATCTAAGTTTATATTCACACTATATTTTCAATAGGCTTGGGTTGATTGTTAGTCCCCTTCTGGAAATCTTGAAAGTTCTAGGGGTGGATGACCATTATCCCAATCCATTTTCAAGTAAACTACTTTTTTGAATAGTTTTCTAACCAGCTTAAAGACACTCTCCATATTTTTAAATTCATTTTTGGAGGGTTTGGTTAAAAACAAAGGTTTTTACCCACCTACTAGACTCTTCTCTAGGATTATAGACCCCCAAGGATAAGATATCCTTCTCTACCTTCTAAGCTTCTTCAAAATTTTCACCTAGGGTGCATTTATCATCCCTCATAACAAACATGGCTATGGATGTGTGTAAGTAGATGTATAGTATTATATAGCCATGCAATTAGTGGGTTGTAAGTTTTATTGGAATATGTCAAGGAGAGTAGTAAATCTTTGATCAATGTATTTTTCCTTCTCATTTTCCTCCATTTGCATGGCTTCAAATTCCTTGAGCTTGGTAGTAGGGGTTTTATCTTCACTAAATTGATGAAGGCCTTTTCAATTGCTTCCCAACTCCCAATAGGTCAAGTGAGGAGCTTGTAATACTGAGTGGAGGATTTATTTTTTAAGGTACAAGGAAAAATCTTACAAACCATATCTTCATGAAACACATTCATCAGGTGTAGGGCTAAATAGAAATGTTTTATGTGATATTTTGGGTTGCATGTCTTATCATGGCCAAATTTGGGAAAAATTCTCTCTATAAATTTACATAAGTCATGAAAGATGCAATCTAGATTCAAGGACCCTTGAGAATTTCACATAGGTGGATGGTTCAGATTGTAGCCCATTGGGTTGACAATAATAATCATGTTATCTTTGTATTCCAATTCAAAGGAAGGACTAGGAAAGTGGGATGACCCAGTTGAAGTGAACATTATCTAGTTGATATGCCTAGGGATTTCTTGAAAATATAGCTCAATTAAATATTCTATAGAATCAATTAGGATTAATACTTGCATAAAAAGAATTTAAAAAACATTTCTTATGGGTAAAAGAGGGGCTACATAGAGTTTTCACATTTGTGTGTATGCATGGGGAATGTGTCTAAGGGAATTGGCTTCAGTGGGTGTAACAATGTACTAAGATTTATGCAGGGACTCAAGGTTTTCAATTTCAAGTGGGATGTCCTTGCAACTAGTTTCATGTCTGGATAGCTCAAAGGCTTCATAGTGGGTACATGGTTATTGGCTGGAGTTTTCATCATTATGAATGTGTTTGCAAAATGATTAAGGAATCATACCATCGATGCAACTCAACTCCTCCTTCAAATTCTAAAATAAATATTTTCAAGGATGAAATTTCTAGAAATAACCAAAGGGGTACTCTCTCGTATGAAGTCCCAATTACACCTCACATAATTTAGGGTAATAACCCTATTCGGTTTTTGGCCCAACAACCATTAAGGTGTATCAGAATCTCTTTGATATGGGGAGATACACATAGCTTGGATCATGCAAGAAAGAAGCAGAAACATTCAAATCTAAATATGGCAAATTAAACTTATTCTAATCAAGATTTATTGGCAAATGATAGAAGAAAATGGTTAGTTTTTTTTTTGCATACAAGAAATGTTAATATCATTTGAATTCGTTAAGTACAAAAAATTAAATATATAAAACCAGTAAGTAACCATCCATCCAAATTTAAATGAAACTTTAAAATAAATACCAAACATGTGAAATTTAAAAGTCTATTTCTAAATAGGTAAATAAGCATAAGCATACATAAATAATTACAAAATAGTCATCATCAATTTGTGACCAAATACACAATTCGCTCCTTCCCAAATGGCCCTCGGGGATTCTCAATATTATATTCAAAAATAATTTACTCCAATCTACAATCTTCCAAAAATCCTCTCTTCTAAAGATTTAGAAACTTCATAGCTACAACTTGCAACTACTTATTGAGGGTTATTGGTTACCCTAGGAGTAGTTATAATTATTTAGTTCCATTTCTTCATCCTATTCTATTTTATTACAAAAAATATCGCAACTCTCAAAAAACGAGATAGGAGACACTTATTACAAAATCATAATATCATTCACTTCTACACTTAGTATGCCATGCAAGTAGGCTTCCCAAAATTGATAATGAGATGAAATCATAATTTTAATTAAACTAGGTATCAACCCCTCCATAGTGAGATGGTGCTCAGTTGTATTCTAGGCCAAACTTTGAATGTCCTTTTCTAGGGACAATGGGAAGGATTTAAATATGTTTTGTTGTCTTGCTAGTTATGTTATGTGTTGCTTTAATGATTCTTTTGTTACCTTACTAAAGAAGAGGTTGAATGATAAATCCTTGGCATTTAGAGCCTCTTCCAGTTCCCTAGTGACTTCAATATCAAGCCTTGCCTCCCACTAACTTCCAATTGATAGAAAGTTCTTCATATTTGTAAGTTTTTTTACCATGGCACAGTTCGTATGGTAAAGGATAATGGAGAAAGCTACGTCCTCTTCCATTTTATCTTGGAATTTGAGGGCCCTAGTGACTGCAACATAGTTATATCTATTCTCCTCTTCAATGATCTTGTGTGCTTCTAGAGAAGCATCAAGGTATTCTAATGGAAATCGTTTCGATAGATCAATGGCACTAAGCATTCCTTTTAATTACATTTCTCCTTTGATTTATCCCACAATGGGAATGGCTTGGTTTTGGCCTTCTACATCTCTGGAAAACATGGATAAACATGTTATACCATTAATTAAAAATATGCATGTATCTTGACAATGTAAGCTTTGTAGTCAGCGAGGTTGGATTTTTCCAATTTCAATGTCCATTTTTTTCCTTGAGCATTTGGATCTACCATTATAATTTCATAATCTAATTTTGTTGCTTATACAATTATTCCAATATGTCTTTTGCTTATTTACCTATGAGAAGGTGGTACCATCCTGAGACCACACACAAATATAGTTATATCCTTTGCTTCATACCTATCAAATAAGGCTTGATTAGTCTTCTCACACCTCTCAGACCAACAACATAACAACAATCAACAACAATTGTATTCTTGATTAAAAGAATTATATATATATATATATATATATATATATATATAGAAAAACTTAGAGAAAATGTATTACAAGTTCAACGAGGGCTTAATATGGATCAAATATGTAATTCCTTCAAAATTTAGTCCGCAAATTCAAATTATTTTTCAAATTAGTTACATATTAAAAATGTTTCTTAGCTTGAAAGGTTTAGAAATCTCTCGTAATTGGATGGTTGAGTCCTAAACAAGCATTATTACATACATAATAAGTCTATCATTATCATGCATATTAGCGAGAGTCTAAAGTACCCCACCTATGTAGGATAAAAATAAACACTTGATATCAATTGAAAATCCCCTCTTATTAATAAGCATAATTGATTACTATAATAACCTACCTATCAAATCCTTCCATATTAATAAGCTTAATTGATTACTATAACAACCTACAAATCATAATTAGTTACTAGATTATACAACTACAATAGGAGATGTGTTAGGGTCTAACCCTAACCCCTTTATTTATGTAATAATCCCATAAGGGACTAGTCTGAGTCATAGTTAGTTGGTTGAGTCAATAAAGCCCGTAAGTGGTTATCTGCATTAATAATATTGTAAGTGATCGACCCACATTCTAGAAAAGGGACCACAATTAGTTATAAACCGGCCTTAGTTAATAGATAAGGTCGTTATCACATGATTAGGTCAGGGACCACTAGTATTTAAGGTTTTGGATGTCATTAGGCTATAAATAAAATTAGATAGAAGGAAGAAGTATTGTGTCGTACTATAATTGAGCTCTGATCTGTTGTAGTTTTCCCCCTCGAAGAGGCAAGTGAACATTGTATCTTGTTTCTGCATAATGAAATATCTCTGTTGCTTGTCTATTTTCTAGTGATATTTATCTGTCTCGACTATTTTTTTTCATATTTATTTTGTTCTGGATCGTCTAATAGGTCAAGTGCATAACAAGTGGTATCAGAGCTCTTTCCAGGGCCAGTGGGACCTCAGGTTTTCGTAGAATTTTTTTAGGCTATAGACGTGTTTTGATGTCTTTAAACCACGAGATATGTCATTGAGCGCATAAACCTATGAATTTCGGGAAGCATGCACGTAGGAACTACAAGAGGTGGTCATGTTTTTTGGACTCCCTTGTAACCCCTGTGGGTACCCCTTCGAGTAGTAGCGCATTTGATAGAACCGCGCATGAAATGCACTTCCATGTACCCTCGGTTATATAGGAAGCCCCCAAGGAAACCCTGAAACCCAACCATAGTTTAGCCATCAGATGTCTTGTTGCTACAGTACACTGAGAACAGCACTCAGAGAGATTAATCGCACGTACAACAAGGTAGTCAGGTAGTATGGCTAAGGGTACGATTGATCCTCCTTAGTTGGTGCCCTGAAAGATTGGGTTGAGTATTATTGTTGGACCCCTACGTATATTGCAATCTATAGCACCTGACACTCCTTGTGACCATAGTTTCCCCATATATCTTAAGCTCACTCCTATTCTCTATCCTGCTCAGATCTACCAGTTTTGATCCGCCGATGTCGTCAGATCTACCAGATTTTTGGGTCTTCGCAACACAGATTTGGCTCAAAGTATAGTAAGGCTTTTGGCTGCCATAGCCCATATATGATTCTTGCGACACATATGATGGTACCCAAACATCCAGTTCCAGCTACTCTAGTTTAGGCCTGATTTTCGCAGGACATTTGGTAGTATCAAGCTTTCTGGAGACCTAGCCCATAAGACTCAGGACAGTGAGCTAATCGCAATGGTACCATTCACTTATCAGCCCACGTTTTTTCAGGCGATCCCAAATCTGGGCTAGTGCATGTACGAAACCTGCTCGCAAGTAATGGCTACAGAGAAGGTGAACGAAAGAATCAATAACCCCAAGACCACAATTTCTACACTTTCTGGCCAAATCTAGGAAGCTTTGTCGCTCTTGGCATCATGTAGTAAGGAAGACACACGTGGGGAAGCATACGAAGAAGGTGAATCCAACCATCACCTTCACTTCCATGGAGGGTCCCACTTTTTGGGTCAACGGGTGCCCAAGCTAGACATGTACAAATATGATGGCTCAAATGGCACAATACTTCCTCCTTAATAATATCCATGACGATGACACTAAACTAAGAGTGGGCGCACTTTACTTGGACCAAGAAATATGAAAATGGTGGCACTGGAATCAGAAATGTTACACATTACAGATATCTAGGAATGTCTTTTCAAAAGCCCTTTGTGACCATTTTGATCGGGATTCTCATTTCTTGGCACAACTCACTAAGCTCCGACAAATCAGTATAGTCAAGGACTATATGGTTGATTTTGAAAATTTGGCCCATTAGAACTGAAGGCTTATCAGATGCATTTTATTTGGAATGTTTTATCAGTGGCCTGAAGGAAGCAATCCAATCCCATGTCCAGATGCACCACCCCTCTACTGGGTTGGACACACGTCAAAAAGCCTTAGAGGTGGAATTTTCCTTACAAGCTTAGTCCAATCACCCAAATTTTGTCCCAAATCCATGTCCCACCCAGGGCATGGGCCCCACCCAAACACTGAAGGTTCAGAAATTGTCTCCAACAGAACTGGCCAAACGATAGAAATAAGGACTTTGCTACTACTGTGATGATAAGTAAACCCTAGGGCATAAATGTAAGGAACAAAAATTCTTCCAAATTGATTCCATTGAAAACTGTATAACAGAGGAAGCCCCCAACCCTAACATGGATAAGGAAGAATTGGGTGACACTCAAGTAGAACCAGACCAAGATCTAGTAACTTCTCTAGATGAGATATTTATATCACTACATTCCTTGGCTAGAATTTCTTCACCCTAAACTCTTAAAATATTTGGCTTAATTAAACATAGACCATTTGTGGTGTTTATTGGTAGCGGAGGTACTCATAAATTTGTCCATAAGCGTGTAGAGGAAGCAACCCATTGTTTTATAAGGGCCATCTCTAATTTCCAACTACTGATCACTGATGGGGGGACCATGAAATGTGAAGGCCATTGTGAAAACATTAAGCTTAAAATGGGGGATTATCACCTTAAAGCCCACATATTTGCCATTGAAATGGGTGGTTGTGACATTGTCGTAGGTGCATAATGGCTTTGCACACTCTACCCTATCATGATGGATTTCCAAGAGTTATATATGAGCTTTAAGTTGGAAGGCCACACTCATACACTAAGGGGACTCCACGTCGATGCTCCTACTACCATTAGCTCACATAGAATGGAGAAGCTTTTAAAAAGGACCATCATGGGTAGTAGCTCAATTTAATGCCATCTAAGCCATTGAATCCACCCCTCCCCAAATTCATCGAGATATGCAACAAGTCTTAGATTGCCATTAACGGATATTTGAGAAACCACAAGAACTCCCCCCTTCTCGGGGTGAGCATGATCATAGAATCCCTCTAAGCCTAGAAGCTCAACTGCCAAATTTTTTTCCATATCACTATCCTTTTGCCTAAAAGAATGAGATTGAAAAAATCATTAAGGAGCTTCTAGAAGAAGGGGTTATTCGTCCCAGAACGATCCCTTATTCATCTCATGTAGTCATAGTTTTAAAGAAGGATAAAGAATGGTGAATGTGTCCTGACTTTAGGTCCCTTAACAAGCTCACTATCAAGGACAAATTCCCTATTCCCATGGTGGATGATTTGCTTGATGAACTCCATGGTGCTAAATTTTACCAAGCTCGACCTTCGTTCTCGTTATCATCAAATATGCATGAAGGAAGTTGAAGTCACTAAAACATCTTTCTGAACTCATGAAGGCCAATATGAATTCTTGGTCATGCAATTTGGTATTTGTAATGCTCCCTCCACTTTTTAGAGCCTCATGAACCACCTTCTGAAACCTTATCTCAGAAAATTTTTCCTAGTATTTTTCAATGATATTCTCATCTACAGTCTCACCTGGGATACACACCTTCAACATGTTGACCAAATACTAAAATTTCTCCAAGACCATAAATTATTTGTCAAACTCTCTAAGTTCTCCTTTGGAATGGAATAAATTGATTATTTTGGAAACATTGTGCGACGTGATGGAGTAAGGGTTGATCCGAAGAAGATTTAGGCAATGCAGGATTGGCCACAACCCAAAACCTTGAAGAATTTGAGGGGATTCTTGTGTCTCACAGGTTACTATCACAAATTCATCAACAACTATAGACCTATTGCACATCCCCTAACTAATCTTCTGAAGAAAAAATAATTCTTATGGAATAACATCGCGCAATAGGCTTTCCTGGCTCTCAAACAAGCCATGTGCTCCACTCCAGTTTTGCCTCTACCTGACTTCACCAAATATTTTGTGATTGATTGTGATGCTTCCGGTATGGACATTGGTGCAACATTAATGCAAGAAGGTAGACCATTGGCCTTCACTAGTCAACAACTCAGTGGAAAACATCTCGGACAATCCACATATAAGAAATAAATGATGGCTATCTTACATGTAGTTGACAATTGGCACCCATACTTATTGGGGAGACGATTCCAAATCTGTACTGACCATCATAGTCTGAAATATTTTCTAGAGCAACGTCTATCCTCACCACAAAAAAATAAGTGACAGGAAAAAATGTTGGGATATGATTATGAAATCATTTACAATAAGGGACGTGACAATGAGGTAGCTCATGCCTTATTGTGACAATCTGAGGATGAGGGCACCCTTTTATCACTTTATCTACCTCGATCAGATTGTATTGAAGATGCTCACTGGGAATGGTTCACCCACCCCTCCCTATCCTAACTCATTAATAACTTAAGAGACGATTCCAATGCCTCAACTGACTACTCTTGGCAAGATGAGGTTCTTCGCTACAAGGATCAAATAGTGCTCTCCCCAACCTCAGATCTAAAGCCCCGCATATTGGCTGAATTGCACTCCTCTCCAATGACCGGACATTCGAGATTTCAGAAGACTTATGCGTGCGCCCGCCTCTCCTTCTTTTGGACTGGCATGAAAACTGACATTATTACTTTTGTCTCTAAATGTGATGTATGCTAGCGCAACATAGGGGAAACAATCAAGCAACCGGGAACCTTATAACCTTTACCCCTCCCTGCTTCAGTATGGACAAACATCTCGATGGATTTCATTATTTTCCTGCCAAAGTTCATAAACAAATCCGTTATCATGGTGGTTGTTGATAGGCTTTCCAAATATGCCCATTTTTGTGCTCTACCCCACCCATTTACCCCAACATTGGTGGCACAATTTTTCATGGACCAAATATATAAACTACATGGCATGCCGACTTCTATTGTTTCAGACCGTGACCCCACCTTCACCTACAAATTTTGGCAGGAAATCTTCCAGCTCCAGGGCACACAAATCCAACTTAGTACAGCTTATCATCCTCAAAATGATGGTCAAACAAAGGCAATCAACAAATTCTTGGAGACCTATCTACGATGTTTCACTTCTGACAAGCAACATCAATGGGTCCAATGGCTACCTCTAGCTGAATGGTGGTATAACACTAACTATCATGAAGCCACCAAGATGACACCTTATGAGGTTGTATATGGACAACTTCCACCGTCACCAGTGTCTTACCTCCGCGATTGTTCCAAAATGTAGGTAGTTGATCAACTACTATAGAACCGTGCCGCCATAATCGCTCATATCAAAGATAATCTACATTAGGTGCAGAACATAATGAAGCAACATGTCGATCAAAATCGACATAAACGGTCATTTCAAGTTGGTGACCAGGTATTCCTATGACTCAAACCATATAATCAAATCTCTCTCAAAGAAAAATGATGTCAGAAATTCGCCCCCAAATTCTATGGGCATTATCAGGTACTTTATCTTATAGGATTCGTCGCCTACAAACTGGTTTTATCAACCACTTCACAAATCCACCCAGTATTTCATGTCTCGTGCCTCAAGAAAGTGGCATGGAACAATTGCAGGGTTCAAACAAGTATGTCAAAATTAGATGAGGAAGGCTCAATTTCGCTCCAACTAGAATAGGTCCTGGATACTCGTGAATGTCATCTTCATGACCGAACGACCAAGTAAGTACTAATCAAGTGGAAAAACACCTCTCTGGAAGATGCGATATGGGAACCAACCATTAATCTTCAATAGTTTCAACAAATTCAGCCTTGAAGACAAGCCTGCTTTTGATGGGGGAGGCATGTTAGGGTCCAACTCTAATCCCTTTATTTATGTAATAAGCCCATAAGTGCCTATTTTGAGTCATAGTTAGTTGCTTGAGTCAATAAAGCCCGTAAGCAGTTATTCGCATTAATAATAATTGTAAGTGGTCGACCCACATTCTAGAAAAGGGACCACAATTAGTTATAAACATGCCTTAGTTAATAAATAAGGTGGTTAAACTATGATTATGGCAGGGACCACTAGTAGTTAGGGTTTTATCATTAGGCTATAAATAACATTAGATAGAAGGAAGAAGTATTGTGTAGTATTGTATTTGAGCTCTTTTGTGATGGAGGTTGCCCCCTCGAAGAAGCAAGTGAACATTGTATCTTGTTTCTGCATAATGAAATATCTTTGTCACTTGTCTATTTTCTGGTGATACCTATTTGTCTCGGCTATTTTGTTTCGTATTTCTTGTGTTCTAGCTTTTCTAACAAGTCAAGTGCATAAAAAGATGGTTTTTCATTTATAGTCAATTATAAATTCTCCTAACTATAAACTACTAAATATAATGAGTGTAGTACAAATATTCTATGTTTTGTTCTTTTTTAGGTATACTTTGAAATTTACTCAAAATCCAGCAAGAAATTGTTGGAATGAGAGATTTTGGTTTTTGAGTCTTTACATACTAAGTTCTTCTGGGGTTTTTCAAGGATCTAAATCTCTAAGTATCCAAAAATGAGTTTCGAACAATGAAAAATAAGTGTCAAACCAAGAATTTAATCATCTATTAAATAAGAAAAACATAAAAAATTAGACTTTTCCAATATAATCCTTTAGCCAATAAATAGCTATTATTTTTTTTATAGCTAGGTTCATTTCACAAACTATGATTTTTTTTTTACAAAAGAAAAAGTTGTATATATTTGGAAGAAAAATATATACACTATCTATCCATTGACTGGTGTTCTTGATATCAAGACAGGAAAATATTGTGTCAAGACTAGTACTGCCTATAGGAATCATCTGATTCTCATAAATTTTAAGAACCTCCGACACTATACATCTTATATTATGTTTGTTACCAAAGTAAAAAATATAAATAGTTGCTAGAAAGAGGATTTGGATTCCATGGAAATGGTCTACGCACCATCTACACACTTGAGAATCCCAAACAATCCAACTGGGAGTGTAAGGGAATCCTTTAAGAGATCATTTGATTCCAAGTTTAGTTCATGAAAGATATGAATCAAAAGGTACATGGTCGGAGGATCTCGCAACATCACGAATGTCAAGAAGCATTGAATTGAGCCCAATATTGGAGACCTCCACCTTTTGGTTTTCCCAATCAATGACTAATTTGGAATCCCAAAACACTTGCAATTTGGAGGCAACTTTTTTCCTATCCAATTCTGATAGGCACCATAGAGCTAAAAATTTATCTTTGTTTTTTAAGCCCCTACCCAATGCATAACGACAATGAATAAAGTAGAGGACGACCCCTATGTCGCATCGAGAAGGCTGTCACTGACTTGCACCATAAATAAATCCCTACGGAGTGTCATAATCCAACACTATCATAATTGGATTCCTTTGTTTGGTTGTCTTTGGATCTGTCTTGAATTCAATCGCCAAGGCTACCCCCTTAGATATGCATAATGTAGGAGGCATGAAATGATCTTGAAAAACCATGAAATTTCTAGCTTTCCAAATACTTGAGATTAAAATGCATGGAAAACCATCATAGGATATCACCTGCTTGTTGGACCACCACATGAAAAATGCATCAAAAGGCGATATGCTAGTCCATACAACTTTTGGCTTGTGATAACTCCATAGGGACTCACAAACCTTGGTAAAATATGTGCACTTCATAAATAAATGCAAGTGGAATTCTTCCTATTCACTACAGAAAGGGCATTGATTTGGATTGATCCATGCTCGCTTGATAAAGTTGTCCCATATGAGTAATTTAAAAAAGGGCCATCATGGGTAGTAGCTCAATTTAATGCCATCCAAGCCATTGAATCCAGCCCTCCCCAAATTCATCCAGATATGCAACAGATCTTGGATTGCCATCAATGGGTATTTGACAAACCACAAGAACTTCCCCCTTCTCGGGGTGAGCATGATCATAGAATCCCTCTAATCGTAAGAGCTCAACCACCAAATGTTCATACATATTGCTATCATTTTTCCCAAAAGAATGAGATTGAAAAAAAAATCAAGGAGCTTCTAGAAGTAGGGGTTATTCATCCCAGCACGAGCCCTTATTCATCTCATGTAGTCATGGTTTTAAATAAGGATGAAGAATGGAGCACATGTCCTGAATTTAGGGCCCTTTAAAAGCTCATTATCAAGGAAAAATTCCCTATTCTCATGGTGGATGATTTTCTTGATGAACTCCATGGTGCTAAATTATTTACCAAGCTCCGCTCTAGCTATCATCAAATATGCATGAAGGAAGTTGACGTCCCAAAAATATATTTCCAAACTCATGAAGGCCACTATGAATTCTTGTTCATGCCATTTGGTCTTCGTAATGCTCCCTCCACTTTTTAGAGCCTCGTGAACCACCTTCTAAAACCTTATCTCATAAAATTTGTCCTGGTGTTTTTCGATGATATTCTCATCTACAGTCTCACCTGGGATACACACCTTCAGCATGTTGACCAAATACTACAATTTCTCCGAGACTATAAATTATTTTTCAAACTCTCTAAGTGCTCCTTTGGAATGGAAGAAGTTGAGTATTTGGGACACATTGTGGGACGCGATGGAGTAAGGGTTGATCTGAAGAATATTCAGGCAATGAAAGATTGGCCATAACCAAAAACCTTGAAGAATTTGAGAGGATTCTTGGGTCTCACATGTTACTATCACAAATTCATCAGCACCTATGGATGTAATGCACATCACATAACTAATCTTTTGAAGAAAAAATAATTCTTATGGGTTGACACCACACAACAGGATTTCGTGGCTCTCAAACAAGCCATGTGCTCCATCCAGTTTTGGCTCTACTTGACTTCACCAAATATTTTTTGATTGATTGTGATGCTTCCGATACGAGAATTGGTGCAGTATTAATGCAGGAAGGTAGACCATTGGTCTTCACTAGTCAACAACCTAGTGGCAAAAATCTTGGACAATCCACATATGAGAAAGAAATGGTGGCCATATTACATGCAGTCGACACTTCACGCCCATACTTATTGTGGAGACGATTCCAAATCTGTACTGGCCATCATAGTTTGAAATATTTTCTAGAGCAGTGTCTATCCTCACCACAACAAAATAAATGTTTGGAAAAAATGTTGAGATATGATTATGAAATCATTTACAAAAAAGGATGTGAAAATGTAGTAGTTGATGCCTTATCACGACAATTTGAGGATGAGGCACCCTTTTGTCACTCTCTCTACCCCGATCAGATTGGATTGAAGATGCTCGTCGGGAATGGTTCGCCTACCCCTCCCTGTCCCAACTCATTAATAACTTGAGAGAGGATCCCAATTCCTCAATTGACTATTCTTGGCAGGACGAGGTTCTTCGTTACAAGGATCGAATAGTGCTCTCCCCAACCTCAGATCTCAAACCCCACATCTTGGTTGAATTGCACTCCTCTCCAATGACCAGACATTTAGGATTTCAAAAGACTTATGCACGCGTGCACCACTCCTTCTTTTGGACTGGCATGAAAATTGGCATTCTTAATTTTGTCTCTAAATGTGATGTATGCTAGCGCAACAAAGGGGAAACAATAAAGCAACCAGAAACCTTTCAACATTTACCCCTCCTTGCTTCAGTATCGATAGACATCTCCATGGATTTCATTACTAGCTTCCCAAAGTTCAGAAAAAAAATCCGTTATCATGATGGTTGTTGATAGGCTTTCCAAATATGCCCATTTTTGTGCTCTACCCCACCCATTTACCCCAACATTGGTGGCGCAAATTTTCGTGGACCAAATATTCAAACTACATGGCATGCTGACTTATATTGTGTTAGACCGTGACCCCACCTTCACCAGAAAATTTTGGGAGGAATTTTTCAAGCTCCAGGGCACGCAACTCCAACTTAGTACAGCTTATCATCCTCAAAACAATGGTCAGACAAAGGCAGTCAACAAATTCTTGGAGACCTATATACCTTGTTTCACTTCTGATAAGCAACATCAATGGGTCCAATGGCTACCTATAGCTAAATGGTGGTATAACACTAACTATCGTGAAGCCACCAAGATGACACCTTATGAGGTTGTATATGGACAAATTCCACTGTCACCAGTGTCTTACCTCTCCGGTTGTTCCAAAGTGCAAGCAGTTGATCAACTCCTATAGAACCGTGCCGCCATGATCGCTCATCTCAAAGATAATATACATCAGGCGCAGAATAGAATGAAGCAACATGTCGATCAACATTGATCTGAATGGTCATTTCATGTCGGTGACCAGGTATTCGTATGACTCAAAACATATAAGAAGATCTCTCTCAAAGAAAAAGGATGTCAGAAACTCACCCCAAAATTATATGGGCCTTTTCAGGTACTTTAGCATATAGGAGTTGTCACCTACAAACTGGATTTACCAACCACTTCATGAATCCACCCAGTATTTCATGTCCCATGCCTCAAGAAAGTGGTGGGGAACAATTGCAGGGTTCAAACAAGTCTGTTATAATTAGATGAGGAAGGATAATTTTGGCTCCAACCAGAACAGGTCCTAGATACTCGCGAACATCATATTCATGGTCACACGATCAAGGAAGTACTAATGAAGTGGAAAAACACCTCTGCGAAAGATGTGACATGGGAACCGGCCACTATTCTTCAACAACTTCAACCTTGAGCATAAGGTTTCTTTTTATGGGGGAGGGCATGTTAGGGTCCAACCCTAACCCCTTTATTTATGTACTAAGCCCATAAGGGCCTAGTCTGAGTCATAGTTAGTTGGTTGAGTAAATAAAGCCCATAAGCGGTTATCTGCATTAATAATAATTGTAAGTGGTCGACCCACATTCTAGAAAAGGGACCAAAATTATTTATATACAGGCCTTAGTTAATAAATAAGGTGGTTAACCCATGATTATGTCAGGGACCACTAGTAGTTAGGGTTTTGGATGTCATTAGGCTATAAATAGCATTAGATAGTAGGAAGAAGTATTGTGTCGTATTGTAATTGAGTTCTGCTCTGTTGGAGGTTGCCCCCTCGAAGAGGCAAGTGAACATTGTATCTTGTTTCTGCATAATGAAATATCTCTGTCGCTTGTGTTTTTTATGATGATATCTATCTGTCTCGGTTATTTTGTTTCGTATTTCTTGTGTTCTAGCTCGTCTAACAGGTCAAGTGAATAACAAGACGGTTTTTCATTTATAGTCAATTATAACTTCTCCTAACTATAAACTAATAAATATAATGAGTGTAGTATAAATGTTCTATATTTTGTTCTTTTTTTGGTATACTTTGAATTTCACTCAAAATCCAGCTAAAAATGGTTGGAATGAGAGATTTGGGTTGTTGAATCTTTACATACTAAGTGCCTCAGGGGTTTTTCAAGGATCTGAATCTTTAAGTATCCAAAAATGAGTTTCAAACAATGAAACCTAAGCATCAAACCAAGAATTTAGTCATCACTTTCTAGTTAAAAAACAAAAGCATAAAACAATTAGACTTTTCCAATATAATCCTTTAACCAATAAATAACTATGATTTTTTTTTTAACTAGGTTCATTTCACAAACTATGATTTTTTTTTTACAAAAGAATTTTTTTTTATATATTTGGAAGAAAAATATATACATAATTTGTCCATTGACTAGTGTTGATATCAAGAAAGGACAATATTGTGTCAAGACTAGTATTGCCTATAGGAACCATCTGATTTTCATAAATTTTAAGAACCCCGACACTATACATCTTATATTATGTTTGTTACAAGAGTGAAATATATAAAGAGTTTCTAAAAATGGGATTTGGATTCCATGGAAATGGTCGACGCACCATCTACACACTTGAAAATCCCAAACGATCCAATTGGAGTCCAAGGGAATCCTTTAAGAGACCATTTGCTTCCAAGTTTAGTTCATGAAAGATATGAATGAAAAGATACATGGTCGAAGGATCTCATGACATCACGAATGTCAAGAAGGATTGAATTGAGCCCAATATTGGAGACCTCCACCTTTTTGTTTTCCCAATCAATGACTAATTTGGAATCCCCAAATGTTTAACGACAATGAATAAAGTAGAGTACGACCCTTATGTCGCATCGAGGAGGTTTTCACTGACTTGCACCATAAATAAATCCCCAGGGAGTGTCATAATCCAACACTGGCATATTTGGATTCCTTTGTTTGGTTGTCTTTGGATCTGTCTTGAATTTAATGGTCAAGGCTATCCCCTTAGTTATGCATAATGTAGGAGGCATGAAATGATCTTGAAAAATCATGAGATTTATAGCTTTCCAAATACCTGAGATTAAAATGCATGGAAAACCATCATAGGATATGGCCTGTTTGTTGGACCACCACATGCAAAATGCATCACAAGGATATATGCTAGTGCATACAACTTTTGGCTTGTGATAACTCCATAGGGACTCACAAACCACTACAAGAAAAAAGCACATTGGTGAGGTTCATGCTTGTGACAGACCTTTAAGGTCCATCACCAGTGTCACATATGGTGACGGTCCTTAAACAAACATCATTGTAAGTGTATATAGTGATGGTCCTTTAAGGTCCATCACCAAAGCCATTTTCAATGACACTTTTGGTGAGGTTAATTAAAGGCCCATCACTAATTCTCTCTTTGGTGACACTTCTCTCTTTAATGACCCTCACCAATGCTCTTTTTGTTACTTTTGGTGACGATCAAAAAATTTCTGTCATTATTGATCATTCCAATGAGTTTTTGATGATGCTATGTGCCTGTTAATATATCTTTTTTCAAAAGATAATGATTTAAGACCATTATCGTGGAGTATTTTTTATAATATGTCCAAGTCCATAATGGTTGGAGTCAGTCAATTTTTTAAGAAGTGATTAGTGTGTATCATTTCCCTCATGTAATGACTAGTCGAATAGAGATTTCCTATGAGTCAACACATGATTCATATCTATTAAGTTTATTATAAAAAATTCCCTTTAGATAAAGTTCCACTATTGTGTGTAGAAAATATATTATTTAATACATAATCAAGCTCTGACAATTCTATTAATGAGAAAGACCTAACACTCAAAAATCTGGGCACACCTTAAATTAATTCTTTGGCACACACTAAAATTTCTTAGCACCCCACATGTCTTGGAACATATTTGTACCTAGAACATCTTGTGATGAAATTGATGCCCAAGCACATGGTGGCATGCACTAGCACAACATGGAACTCTCCTAGCATGTGTTGGCATGCTGCATGTAGTCCCTAGCATGCCCTGAAACACCTTGATTGAATGCATTGACATACATTAGCACTTGGCACACAATGCCACTTGGCATGTATTGGGACCTATTATTAGTGTGCCTAGCATGCTCCTTTTCAAAAAGATAAAGTCTTGACATATTAACCCTCTTATTGGTTCTTCCTTTTGTTTCCTTGACACATATTGACATACCTTAGCACCCTATGCCACATCCTTAGCACCTGGCATGTATTGGCATATCTTGGAACTATTAATTGGGACATTATATAATTAGCACACCTTGGAACTCCCAAGAACACTTTGGGAATTCTTGACGTGCCTTGATATTCCCTAGCATGCCTTACCAATTCTTAGCATACCTTGTCACTCCCTCCTTGGCATGACAACTAACACTCATTAACACTAGTCTCTGCCACACATTCCTCATATTCATTAACTTCCATGAATTTTTACCTAGTGCTCCCTTAATGTTTTTTCCTAGTACTCCTTAACACTCATGACCATGCATTATCACTCTCTAGCACACCTTAGCACTCTTCACGTTCCCTTCCACTTCATAACATGCATAACACTCCCTGACACATATTGGCGCTTGGCACGTGTTGGCACTTGGAAAGTCTTAGCATGTATGGAATACGTTGAGATGCCTTGGTATGCTTTGGCATGGTTTAATATTAAATTTATTTGTGATGATCAATTTTTGGAAAGTAGATGAGAAGCAACAAAGAGAACGATGGTTTAATATATTTTTTGTCAAAAGAGAACGATTTAATACCATTATTGTGGAGTATTTTTTCTAATATGTCTAAGGCCATAGTGGATAGAGTCAATCAATTTTTTAAGAAGTAATTACTGTGTATCATTTCCCTCAAGTAATGACTATTCGAATAGAGCTTTCCTATGAGTCAAAACATGATTCATATCTATTTATTTTACTATCTAGAAAATTCCCCTCATATAAAGTCCTACTAGTGTGTGTAGGAAATATATTATTTAATACATAATCAAGCTCTGTC
This sequence comes from Pinus albicaulis, assembly GCA_034641835.2. Taxonomy (NCBI): domain Eukaryota; kingdom Viridiplantae; phylum Streptophyta; class Pinopsida; order Pinales; family Pinaceae; genus Pinus; species Pinus albicaulis. Next base: position 141,108,736 of record CM076572.1, on the reverse strand, counting down.
AATTATATTAATGAGAAAGACCTAACACTCCTCAACAATCCAGGCACACCTTAAATTAATGCTTTGGCACACACTAACATTTCTTAGTACCACGCATGTCTTGGAACATCTTTGTACCTAGAACATCTTGTCATGACACTGACGCCCAAGCACATGGTGGCATGCGCTAGCACAACATAGAACTCTCCTAACATATGTTGGCATACATGTAGTCCCTAGAATTCCCTGAAACACCTTGGTTGAATGCAATATTGACATATGTTAGCACTTGGCACACAATGCCACTTAGCATGTATTGGGACCTATTATTGGTGTGGTTAGCATGCCCTTTTCGAAAAATTTAAAGTCTTGACTTATGACCCTCTTATTGGTTCTTCCTTTTGTTTCCTTGAAACTTCTTGACACATATTGACATACAGTGGCGCCCTACATATCCTTAGCACGTGGCATGTATTGGCATATCTTGGTACTATTTGGCACATATAATTAGCACACCATGGAACTCCCAAGCACACTTTGAGACTCCTTGACATGCCTTGATATTCCATATCATTCCTTACCAGTCCTTATCATACCTTGTCACTCCCTCCATGGCATGACAACTAGCACTCATTAACACTAGTCCCTGGCACATGTTCCTCGTATTCATTAAATTCCATGAATTTTGACCTAGTTCTCCCTTAATGTTTTGTCCTAATACTCCTTAACACTCCTCAAAATGCATTATCACTCTCTATCACACCTTAGCACTCTTCAACATGCCCTTCCACTTCATAGCATTCATAACACTCTGGGACACATATTGGTACTTGGCGTGTGTTGGTGCTTGGAAAGTCTTAGCATGTATGGAATACATTGACATGCCTTGGTATAATTTGGCATGGTTTAATATTAAATTTATTTGAGATCAATTGTTGGAAAGTAGATGAGAAGCAACAAAGGAAGACTTGGCACTTATAATGCACTAATAATTTTCACTTGGCACCTATTGGCACCTAGTGTTGGTGTGCCTAGCATGCCCCTCTTGGAAAAGGTAAATTGATGACTTATTAACCCTCTTATGTGTTCATTTCATTGTAGTTTAACTTATATCTCCCTTTTGTTGCCTTGACATTTCCTGGCACGCATTGACACACCCTTGCACATATTGGCATGCATTATCACTTTGCACATATTAGCATGTTTAACATGCCTTCTCACTATCTGACACATCTTAGCATTCCCTAGCACGCCTTGGCACTCATGTCCTCAAAGATATCCTTTACATTTTTTCACGAATTGGGAACCCAGTCAATTCCTTAGCTACTGCAATTCATGTGACAATATTGGCTTACTTCAACCGCAATAACTTGACCAATTACACCTACTACAAGTAGATTGTGCCTTGTTCACGTAAGAACTGCCTATAACTCATCTTATGCAACTCATTTCCAAGCTCAACTTGTCCCACTTGACTATTTACCAAGACAAGGATCACATGATCTAGCCATGGCCATAAAACAACTAAGCAACATAGCTTACACATTTCACATGTATGTTCAATTCATATAAACAGTAGAACATTAACTGAGAGTTTACAAGAACTAGAAGATGCACAAGGAACACAAGATATAACCCAACACAAGTCGAGTGTCCCAAAAATTATACACAACAATGTACAATATGAAATTATCTAGAATAGTTTAAAACATGAGCATGTAGCCAAAGTGTGCCACATCTCATACAAAAAAATAGCTAAAGGAAAAACAATGTTGTGCCTAGCACAAAGTGATCACCCTTTGTATAAAATTGTTATGTCGAGCCCCATATAACAATCATAGGCTTGCCTCCTTTAAATCATATTTTTAACTACTCCTAACACACTTCATCCTTGGCACACTTGAATTTGCTGACACTCCCCGGAACACACTCTTATTCGTTCCTTTTCATGAATTTTGACCTAGTTATCCCTTGATATGCCCCGACACTCCCTAGCACCCTTCATCATGCATTGAAATTGTCCGACATGTGTTATCATGACTTTTAATTCCTAATGTGCATGCCCTGACCCTCCCTAGCTATCATGCCCTCACAACTACCCTTACTTAATTTTCAACTTGGGAACCCAACCAAGCCCTTTCTTGACTACAAGAGCTTTACCAAGTTATGGTTACTACAAATAGACTATGTTTTTGAATTATGTATCTTGGGAGGTAATCCACAAGCCTAATGAGATGTATTTGTGTGAGTTTGGTCACAAAAGGATTTGTGGGAAAAGTAACAAAGCAACGGGATTTTGGACCCAAGATGGGGTTTAAAATCTAAAAGAAAATAAAAAATGAAAATCATTATTTCCTAAGATCTAAGTGGATAAAATCCATATGTTCTAGAGGGTTCTTAAGAGGTTTAGAAAAAATATTTAAGGAGGCCTTAGGATGAAGGAAAGACCATCAAGTGAGAAGGAGCTCATTTGATCAAGGGGGCAAAGAGAGATGTAGTCCTAAAGTAGGTCGAGTAAGAGGGCCAAGTTAGGGTTGCTAAAGGGAGGCCATGATCATCCTCCAAGAGAAAGATCATCATGTGAGGGTTCACAAGAATGTTGCAAACCTTAATGGTCAATTCGAGCTAGAAATTAGGATGGAATATTGCTAGTTCTCTTATGGCAAATCGATCTTAAGAGAGGTTTCTCATGAGAATCTGGGCATGTGATTTCAATGGTGTCTTTATGTGAAGGCCGCATCAAATTCTGAAATGTTGAAATTTGCAACAATAAACATTGAAATTGGAAAACATAAAGGACAAAAAAAAAATGCACCTACACTGGTAAGGAATTTTGATGCACAAGTAGTGAGGAATGTGGGGCATCTAACTTATTTGTCCCTTAAATAAATTGGACAATAAATTGTAATTTCATCTCATGACAACTTGTGTCAGTTAACTAAGTCATGATGACTAAGTTAGCTCAAGAAATTTGAGTTGAGGGTCCAAGATGAGGCATGTAGAGGTATTAATCTAAGAATTTTGAAGTCTAGTTGCAGTTGATTCATTAGCAGGGTGCAGGTGTGAATTAGTTAACTCATTCAAATGAGTTAAAATCAGTTAAAATAGTTCTAACTGAGTGATGAGCTAGTGAGAGGTCAGCGAGTGAATTAAATTAGATTTAATTCACAATGAGTGATCAATCAAATAACTGATAATTCACTATTAATAGTTGCATGCATGTCTGTTCCGAGGAAGACCCAGTTGAGACAAAGGTTAAAGGGAGCATAACCATCAGTTTTATTTATAAAAAAATTCCCATTTGCAATTATAAATTCATTGGGATGCCATGATGGATTTCACAATCAAGGAAGATTGATTTTCCTAATCAATAGGGAGCTAATTCCCTAGGATTTGTGTGAGTAAGGCAGGCTGAATGAAGGTTGAGAATTTGCTAAGTTCTAGATCGAGTTTGCCTAGATTAGTGGGAGACAATTGACAGAGTGCTAGAGAATCTCATGAGAGACTAAGAATTGTATTGTTTCATGATTCCTTGACTTAATACATAATAGAGATAGAGAATTTTTGAGAATTTTTTTTCCCCAAATACATCTTGTGTTGTGTGATTGATAATTTATTTCTCTTACTTATATGTGATTGTGCGATCATGGTTTGTTTCTGAAAATTGTAGGAAGGATTCAGTATCTTGTTATAGTACATTACGAGATCAGATTGAATCTCTTTGGTTAGATTTTCTACATGGTATCAGAGTAGGAATTTTTTGGGCGGCGAGTTTTCAGAGAATATTTGAAAATTTGGTGTAAAAATTTCAAATAAAAATAGTATAATTGGATTCCTTGCGAAAATTTTCCCAAATGCAAAATCAAATCGGAGTTCGGATGAGGGAGATATTGTCGATTTAAAATCAACTCTTTTTTAGAAACTTTTGTAATGGCGGGACAATTACAATGTGAAAAATTCAATAACCTATATGCACTTGAGGTACTAGATGCATGCAAAGCTTTGAGGAGAAAAGAAAAGGTTAGAGACTTGGTTGTTGAGAGGCAGTACAAATTACCTCTCAACATGCAACCTTAGAAGCGGTCTCAGAACGTTGTGGAGCAACCAAAATTGGAGAAGCAAAGAGGAGACTGAGTGGAAGTGTCCACTCAATTAGATCCCTCCATAAGGAGGAAATTTCAAGCTAGATGGGAAGAGGGAGCACATGCAGCCATACCTTCAGGTGAAAGGCAGGGTGATGTGTAGAATAATCCCAAGATAAGAAATTTTGGTAGGGTCCATTGAGATGCTATGTCTCATGGATCAAACCTAGCTACGAAGAGTCCACAGTACAACAATAATAGGAAGGATTAGTTAGATTGATGCAGTCAGATGTAAGGAAGAAGAAAATCAGAGTGACGATTGTTAACACTGGAAAACCGTACAGCAGAAGAAGACATCAATTAATGTTGAGCCCAAGGATTTACAAGATAGGAATACATTATGGAATCAAGAAGTATTTAAATATCTCTAAGGTTTTGAGAAAATCAGATTTGAACTAGTCATAAATTCTCAAATGCGTGCTTTTTCCTTCGAGAAAAGCACCTTCTACGCACCCTTTTAATCGAAAAGCACGCATTCCTTGAAATGGAAAAAGTCACTTTCCGGGACCACTACAAGAAAAGGACATATACTCCTTATGTGAAAGCCGCCTAAGGATAGCCACCAGCGCCTCCTTAGACATTATGTGAGCACACAAAATAATATTTGAGCACATAATGGAATCACACGTCTCCCTTGGCTCACCATCCATCATGTACCAAGGGAGGGAAGGAGGATTTGAAGCTCACCTATATAAACCCACCAAGAGATGAACAAATGGTGATCATAAGGTTATGCTGGCCAAAGTTGCCCAAGAAACACCAGCATTGTGTGTGACCTGGAGCGGGAGCTAAAAAGGACTCGATAGTTGGCCAGCCAACATCTTAGTCCGTCACAGCAAAGAGAGAGAGTTAGACTACATCTGAGGCAGAACTTGAAAGACAAACATCCTTGCATCGGGACCTAGAGCCATTACCTAGGGGACCTTTAGCAAGTGGGTAATATTTTTTTTTATTTCGAGCATTCAATAAGAAGAGGTCATCGAGCCATCATTTGCATTATTATTGTTGGAACTCTCTATATAGCTTCTTTTGTGTTTTTAGTTTTAGTTTTTTTAACCAGAGCATACTTCAGCATATTACTTCATTTCAGTTTTATGCTTTTGAGCTCCCCCCACATACTGCATGTTACCAATAGTTTAGAGAGCAGACCACACTCTCAAAGCTCGTGTGATTTCGTACACCTGTGTATCGAATCCACCATAACAGGATTGGCGACTCCACTGACGTGTTTCAAGTTTATGTGGTTGTGCCATCTTTTGCAGGAGACCCTTTATGTATGCTGGAGTGGAGCTGGCAGTCCTCTGACCCATCTTGCAATCCGTAGACTCACTGAGGTGACATACTAAAGAAGGCAGCTCCTAATATTTTACTTGCAGGACTTTTGCGTGCAGTTTTTTCACACAGAGGTGCATCGCGCGCATTTAGGAGTGACCTGCACGCATGGAGGCGCACCTGTCAAGGGTTTTTGTGCGCAAATTGTAGAGAGATTTTTTCTCTTTATTTTCTACATTTTTTCTGCTTTTAAGCGTGTTGGGAAGCCCCTAATGTATCTGCCAACACCTATGTTGATACCCCACAACTTCTAAGAGCTGAATTCTTACTGATTTTCGTAGGCATTTTGTTAGTTTTCATTTAAGTTGGTTTTTCCAAAAAGTGTTCACATACTTTAAGTAGGGGGCGAATTAACCATTTCTTTCTGAAAAATTTATGTTTTTTGCACATTCTAGTATGCACACTTAGCTTAACTAGTCCAAGTAAGTGGCTCATGACCACACATTCATAAGCTAGTGTAGAAATTGTTTAGTTTAAATTCAATTTTTGCATTTAGGAAATTGCGGGACTAGGATTGAATCACCAAATTAGAGCAAGAAATCTATGTTGTCTTTGCACCATTTGGTGACCCTAGACAAACATATGAACACTCTACATTTGTGATTTTCCATCTCCCTTTAGTCACTCACATAGACTAACTAAGATATTTTGGAAGTAGCCCATTATCCGCAAATGCTTTCTATTTGAGCAAGGAACAACATCACATAGTTTAACTAGGGGACTGTTGTAAAGGATCACCGATATCCATATGTTCAAATTATGAGATTGTTCACCATATTCTCACACACATTCACCCACTAAGGAAAGAAAGCCACCTAAAAATAACTTAAATCAACTCACTAAATTCTCCCCACAGGGGCCGCAAGAGAAATTATAGATTAAGTTAAGATCAAGGGGGTAGGCATCCAATAAGCCGCCTTGATCATTCTTCACATTTGAAATATAGAAGTTGCATTTTAGGGAGCTTTAAAATCCACCTATCATCCCATGGAAAAGAAAATTGGAGCGCGACAGAGACTCGATTCAGAGGGGGTTAGGCTTAGGCGCAGTGCATGCGGTATCAGTTGGGGCTACCTAACCCAGCTGATACTCAGTACTGTTAGCTGACTACCAAGAAGCCCAAGACTCGAACGCTCAAGTGGGACAGTGGTTCTTAGTGGCCAAAACTAGGGCATCCTTTACCCTATAGGTGATGGTGCAGGCAAGCGCCAGACCCTCTACCCTTATCTTGGTTGATTCTCTTCAGCTGACTGGGGGCGTCGCCAGCTCTTATGGGACGTTGTGCCAGCACTAGCAAGAAATCCTCTCAAGGCCTAGTTACTTTTGAGTGTGTGAGGACGTATTAATTCTTCTATGATTTTGAGTATCACGCGCAAACAAACAAAACCATTTTTTGCTTGATTGATCACATAGATTAAGTTAAAGGAAAATTCATTTCATTTTCGCTTTGTTTTATGTATGTGGACATAAATTTGTCATGATCAAAGACTCGATCCCCTCAAAAAATTTTCCAAAACCTAACCTGACCGAAACTCAAACAGTTCCAACAGAACCTCTTCGGTCCAGGCGTCTTTTGGACCTCCCCCCATTACTGGGAGGGGTTCCAGGTATTTTTCCATTTAGGCGTCAAAGACGGAACGTTGCCACAATGGTTGGTTCCTTCTTTCTTGGAGAAACCTTAGTTGGGAACCCTAGTTGGTGTCCCAACACCACACCGCACACCACTCCCCCCTCATCCCCTGGGGGTTAGAGGAGTGCATCACATACAAGAATCCAACTGAATTCACAACAGGGTACGTCACAAACTCACCCTCGTTCTAACCAGAATGTCATGTCTTCACACGTTGCCGTGGCATCAACCTCCTAGTCACCCTTCTTAGCGGCGTTAAATCTATTGGATTTGACCAAGCTCACCAATGACCGCATCGCACACGACCCCAATTGGCCTCCCATGCCCACGAAGCTCCCTTCAGACATACCAAATTTTGAAGGCAAGCAAGCGGAAGACCCAGGAAATGATATAATCAGCCATAGTTCATCTTTCTCGAGAGAACAATATGGATGCCGAATCCATCGGCAACTCCTAGACCCAAGCATAGGATATGAGCGGTTTTATCATGTTCTTGTCAGTTGAAGAAAAACCTAGCAGGGAACCCATAGTTACCCCTACAGGCACTTCATGAGACCCACCCACATGCACGTTATGCAAACAGACAAACCATATAGTAGTCAACTGCCCCAACTTTACAGCATTGAGATGATGGTACCCCGACCGAACTCAGACCACTCACAATGGGACCCCCATATCACAGACATTTTGCTTGATATGTCAGGGTAATCATTATGACCGACATTGTACTTATGTCTCACGGATCCGTCCCACTATCGACATGGTTAATGCCATAGAAAAGAGGACGAACGATATCCAAGAATGGCATAAAATATATGTCGTCGGCTCAATGTCCCCACCACCACAATGGTGTGTCAAGCCGGATAAGACCACACACCAATCACATAGACCCCAGAACAAGCCTAGGATAACATGCACCCTGTGTGATCTAAATGATCACTGAATCAACCAATGCAGAGAACTCAAAACCCTTGCAAATAGTCTCTGCATAATCTCGCCTCTTCCTCAAAAAATTCTCTCTAATCAAGAGAAGATCACACGCACTTATTGCCGAATTTTTTCACACTTTCATCATACATTTAAGTGTACGCATCTCCCCAAGTTGAGAGCAGCTAGAGCAGCATTAATTCAACCACCAACCAAAAAGGGAGGCAAGTTTCAACCTACGACGCAAAAATGGAAACAGAAGACGATTTGGTCCGCAACCGACCCTTTCCAAGCATCCACGTCTGTAACATCAAGTAGTGTAGAATCTGATACTATATACTCTATCAGCGCTATGATACCTTGCACCATTTTCACCAGTCATAATCAAGCATCGGAGGAATGCCCATTTCTACAAGCGTTCAGGTACCTCTGTAATAAAAACAACTTCCACCTATCGGGAATTGACTATCCTAGCGAGAAAGCCAACCATCGACTCACACAGGACTCCATTACTGAGATCCTTCCCCCGCCACATGCCAGCGATACAATTCATCACATACTACTTGTGTCATCGCATGCCCAAAACAGGATTTCAACCACCTCCTCGTCAAAGGAAGTTCGCTTTATTCCTATCACAAAAGACCAAGGCACCTTACGCCTTTGCATAGATTTCCGCGAGATCCCAAAATTTCATACCGCCATCAAACTCCTTGATGACACCCAACCTCTAGAACAATGCCTAGTACAACTAGAGCTAGTTGACGAGAACAGGCGACAATCGCTGCAACACAACGAGGCCCATAAGAAAAGTGTAAAAGCATCATTCGACTGCCACATCACCCCTCGCTCATTTATCGAGGGAGAACTAGTCCTTCACTATGATGTTGCAAAAGAAGCCTTAGGGCCAGGAAAGTTGGAAACCTTGTGGAAAGGGCCCTATATCATCAAACATTGTCTCTGGCAGGGGGCATACATCTTGATAGAACTGGACGGGACCTACCTCACTAACCTTGTCAACGGCCTTTACCTCAAGAAATTTTACCCATAAGGGCCCCTGTAGCCCTTACCCCCTAGAGCTAGAGTACACAAAAATTCCAATACCAAAATATTTTTGACCCAAAAACATAAACACGCTCAAAGTATCACCATGGATCACCAACTTGAACCTTATTTTGGATTTGTTGATGGAGCATCGCGATGGTCTCAAAACTTAGCTGCAGCCACCTATGTCATCTATTACCCTAACCGATCACCACTGTGTTCAAATGACGTGTGCATCAGATCAGCAACCAACAATCAAGCAAAATATGATGTTGTTATCAGACTTATGTTTGAGGCCCTCCACCAGGGCATTTTCCATATGCATGTCTACCTAGATTCCCAGTTACTAGTATCGCAGTTAAACCAAACATTTGAAACCAGAGATGCAAACCTATTTAGAAAATATTTTCATGCCAAAAGATTAAGCAGACAATTTGATTACATTACATTCTCACATGTATAAAGGAATCAAAACCAAGTAACTGATAGCATATCCAACAATATCCTAGACTGAAATGCATCACGAATAAACCATCATACATAAAAACCAAAAAACATATATATCCATCAGCATAACACAAAATGCATAAATCGAAATAAATAGCACACCATGTAGAGCCGCAAAAAAGATCTCTCATATATATATCAAAAAATATGTGTATCGGAGTACAAAAATAGTATCACTGGCCCATTGGCAAGCCCAAAAATACAATGGTCATCAAAGATAAGGGAATCATCCTCACAACGGGCGCTTTCCCTGGGTACAAATCTACTCTAGGGGGTGCCCCCTCAAGAGGGGCACCTAGGCCCACCATTGCTCCTAGTGCCACCACCGGAGCTGTTGTCGCCACTGCGATAGCTACCCATCGTAGAGTAGGTTGGTAGTCCCTCTCATGGGCCATCACTGTCTCTATTCATGCCTCCTCGAAGTCATCCATAAAGCCTCGAGCAGGCATCCCATGGGTCAAACGGTCCACTCGACCCCAGAAATCCTCTAGAGCTTCCACCTAAGCCATAAGTAATATGATGCGCGCCTTAGCCACATCTGTACAAGCTCTCTTGGCTACTACCTCAGCTTCAGCCCTCACCAGAAGGCCCAGCACCATCCCTGCCAGGTCCACCAGCACCCCCACCCAGTCCACCTACGACACCTCCTCCCCGAGCACCCGACGGTCATGGTGGAGGATCATGACCCACCAGTTGGGCCACTGGGCATCCCACCTCACCAACATCTGCATGAGTAACCAAAATAATGTCAGTGTCAATAGAAAATCACTCAAGTACATAAAAACTCAAACAAATGTAGAAATATAGCACATACCTGCAGGACCCCAAACATAACCGAAAGGGAGACCAATATCTGGATCACCCTAAAAGTCCATCCCTGCGTATGGGTATGGCAAAAAAATATGCAGATTGGCCTCAAACTAGGCCTCCGTTGTGTCGTTCCAATAACGACCCACCATGCCACCACTGCCGTGTGGCATCGCAAGAGCCCACCTCCTCATGCATGGCTCCCTCAGCCTCCCAATAGGCACAGCCACCACGGGCCTCATCAACACGACCCTCTCGTACATAATGCTACAAAAAATGCTAGCGTATGCAAATGATTTGGATCCACATTGGACCCTGTTCAACTGCGACACCATACCATCAAAGTAGAAGTGGGAAAAATAAAAATAAAAATGTGTTCCTCAAATGGCGTAAAACTCCCACCTATGGGCCCGATGCCCTATGTGGCGCAAACGACCCCGCCAGTCGCACAATAATTTCCAGAGCACACTGCTCGGCCACATCTATCAGTGATGCGATATTGATGCACCCCTCAGTAAGAGGCGCACCACCACAATGCCTCCTCCGGAACCTGTCTAGGTTCACTTGTCCAACAGGAAGTGGATACCTCAACACCTTGCCCTAAGGCAGTAATCCAGACACAAAGTATATATCCGTCTGTGGACAGATAATCAAGTTCGTCCCCATAAGGACAAAAATTTTGTGCCTCCTACACCAATGATGTATGATGTAGAGTAACAATTGGTCATGTGACCGAAGGAACTCGTTTTCAACAAATTTCAGGAGGCCCCATGCGGCCAACTAACGACGCGCCCCGGCATCAACAGCCAGAGCGGTCCGGCTCTCAGGCCAATCTCGTTCTCTCCACACCAACCTGCCAAGCAACAGGCATCCATCAGTACAAAGAAGAAACATAAAAAAAGGATAGCAAAAAACCCAAGTTTTTTAAAAAACACTACCCTTACGCGCCTATCTTTCAGACAGGAGCACCTTTACATGCCTATTTTTTCCATAGGCGTGCCCTTGCATGCAAAAAGGAAGGAACAATGCACCTTCAGGCAGTTGTACCTCAAAAATAGGCGCAAGGGGGGTGCCTCTTTGCCTAGATCGCCTGCGCAATCTGGGGAAAAAATCCCCTTTAAGGCCGTACAAACCCAATTTGTACCGCCCCCAACATTACCAAACTGAAAAAATTGAAATGCAGGACGTTATGGAGGTTACATCGGCATAATATCGCTAATCCCCAGTACACAGGCTGATCGCAATGGCAAGAAAGGCCATGCCATCGTCTCTAATCTCCCAAAACTCAACAAGTACAAATGAATAGGATTAGGTCCATAATCCCATATTTATTGCCCTTTTCCAGAACTTCGGAGGTCCATAACAGGAGATCAGAAGGTCCATTCTACAAACCGTAAGTTGCACCATCATCAATATACCATGATGAACGAAAACGAGGCCCCACATTTGCTTTCAGAAGAAAGATTTTTTCAAGTGCCGATAGGTATGCACCCTCCCATCTTCCTTTCCAAAATTCCTATTTTTTCAATAATATTGGATGAAAAGAAGATGCTTTCACTTGAGGTAGTTTTTTTTTGCAGGAAGAACCCGCAAACCATTCACAATACCATCTACTAAAATTTCTGGAGCAGGTATCATTCTACCCTCAGCATGATAGAGTCCCAGAGAACTTTGCATATCATGACATCATTTCTCCATCAGAAATAAACCATAGGGTCCTCATACTCGACCATGTTTATCACCACCTCACCCTGCATATGATAAACACCCGCGTTGGTCGGTAGAGCCTCCCCTCCATGGCAATCGTCATACAAAGTAGACCATACATCACCCCAAAAGTGACACCATGGCCATACCATTTTAGTTTGGGAAGCACCTCATGCCCATCCACATATCATGCATAAGGTCAAGTTCGCCATTCAAACTCAACCCCCTTCCCAGACGATCAGGTTGTACAAGCAGATTGAAAGCACACCTCCACGCACCACATTTGGCCCGCCATACCTCCATCAGCATAATCCCATCTGCAATATCTTCCGCTTCTTCAACCCCACACATGAGACCAACCAATGGGACCCCTACCCCTAGCAAAACACCGTCCTCACACCTTTAGTGAGCGACCTTCTTTCATGTTTTGGGGTACCCATCTCTGTATTTTGTACAAACCAAACCCCATTATTTTATTCTTTTAGGAAGTGTATAAAGACCGCAAATGATGTCCTTCACCACTTTGCCCTCATATTTCACCTTTTCTCCCATCACAGCAGTCCTCTGTCTCCCTTGGTCGAAGTATTTCACCCCCCATTCACGCACCATTATGAAAATCATAGCCGGTTCACACCTGCCCTGGAAGTCCTACTGACTCCAAGGATTTTTCCTTTAGAAATACCTATGACTGCTGCCAAGCTGCTCAAGTATACTTCGACCTCGGGCCACTGAATCCCCATCATCCGTTTTCAGTCACCACTCACCAACATGCCTATGTTAAACCCATCATATCCCGATCCCTGACCCCTCAGGATGGTAACTCATGGTTCGGTTAAGGCTTCCTTTGTTGTCGACCTCAACACCTCTTTTCCAAAAAGGAAGAGGTACCTTGGATGACCCCTCGCCATGCAAAGGGTTATCCCTGGGTGGCACTGTGGGAGACATCATTGCCCACAGATGTCATCGATCCTCTTGAAATTTGACTACAACAAAAGCTTTCATGTCACGATGGTATCGTACCTTAAAACCATTGCACTTTGATCAAATTTTTCGAAGACCCGTGCCTCCATAAATGTCTCTGACAACAATGCTTACACGGGGAGGTCCCATCTAGTACATATGCACACATGGCACAATGATATGCCATACTAGGATTACACATATGGGTACCACATTCCAGCTATCGTCAAAGAAAAAATTCCCCTGAGGGTGTCACCACTAGTCGTCAACAACCACCAGCATCACTACCATAGTAGTGACACAGACAACACATGTATCTGTCAATTTTGTTTAACTAGCCATAGCATCACGAGCATGGGACATGCCTGCCTCGTTGAAATTTTGTAAATATGTTGTATATTTTGTCTGCTTGCAGGGGGTCCCTTAGGCCATGGTTATCTCAGAAACGGTGCAAGGTGTTGTCTATTCTAAAAAGTACACACATGCCTCTCTCTCTCTCTCTCTGTGCATACAATATAGAAAAGAAACTATAATGTATTTCGGCTATACAGTTCTTCCTAGACCTCACACATTAGGGGGCAACTGTTAACATTGGAAAATCGTACTGCAGAAGACGACATCAATTAATGTCGAGCCCAAGGATTTACAAGACAGGAATACATTATGGAATCAAGAAGTATTTAAAAATCTCTAAGGTTTTGAGAAAATCAAATTTGAACTAGTCATAAATGCTCAAATGCGCGCTTTTTCCTTCGAGAAGAGCGCCTTCTGCCCAATCTTTTGACCGAAAATCACGCATTCCTAGAAATGGAAAAAATTCACTTTCTGGGACCACTACAAGCAAAGGACAATTACTCCTTATGTGAAAACTGCCTAAGGATAGCCACCAGCGCCTCCTTAGACATTATGTGAGCACACAAAAGAATATTTGAGCACACAATGGAATCACACCTCTCCCTTAGGTCACCATCCATCATGTACCAAGGGAGGGAAGTAGGATTTGAAGCTCACCTATATAAACCCACCAAGAGATGAAAAAATGTTGATCACAAGGTTATGCTGGCCAAAGTTGCCCAAGCAACACCAACATTGTGTGTGACCCGGAGCTGGAACTAAAGAGGACTCGATAGTTGGCCACCCAACATCTTAGTCCACCACAGCAGAGAGAGAGAGTTAGACTACATCAGAGATAGAACTTGAAAGACAAATATCCTTGCATCGGGACCTAGAGCCATTGCCTAGGGGACCTTTGGCAAGTGGGTAAGATTTTATTTTATTCCGAATGTTCAATAAGAAGAGGCCATCGAGCCATCGATTGCATTATTACTATTTGGAACTCTCTATATAGCTTCTTTTGTGTTTTTAGTTTTATTTTTTTTAACCAGAGCATACTTCAGCATATTACTTCATTTCATTTTTATGCTTTTGAGCTCCCCCCACATACTGCCTGTTACCAATAGTTTAGAGAGTAGACCACACTCTCTAAGCTCGTGTGATTTTGTACACCCGTGTGTCGAATCCACCACAACAACGATGTCAGATACTGGAGCGTAGATCAGAGTTGGCAACAATGCAAAGGGCACGGATGCAAATGCCAGCAGTAGTGCAGAGAGTCCAATAGACAGGTGCAGTAGCTAGCAGCAATTAGAAGACTCCGATGACAAATTAATTATATTGATTCAGTTATTTGGAGGCTATTTAGTTTTAGGATTTGCAGGTGTAAACAACACTAGAGAAGTGTTGCATGCATAATTCCAAAGGAACCGTATCATGATATATTGAATTCCTTTCTTGTTCAGAGCGAGTGTTGAAATTTGCAACAAGAAACAGTGAAATTGGAAACCAGAAAGGACAAAAAAAATATGCACCCACACTAGTGAGGAATTTTGATGTACTAGGAGTGAGGAATGTGAGGCGTCTAATTTATTTTTCCCTTAAATAAATTGAACAATAAATTGTAATTTCATCTCATAGCAACTTGGGTCAATTCACTAAGTTATGATGATTGAGTTAGCTCAAGAAATTTGAGTTGAGGTGATTGAGGTGGATATTGGTGGCCATCGGCCTATTCCACCTGGGCCCTCACCATTGTCTCTTTCAAGTTTTCAATTTCCTTAATTATAGCACAATTTACTATTTTTTTTTTTCAGTTTTTCAGGTCCTGAACTTTTGGAGCTGTTTTGAGGCCCCAAAAGACGTTTTTTGGGCAAAATAACTATCAGTTGTATTTATAAAAAATTTCTCGTGTGCAATTATAAAGTCATTGGGATGACATGATGGATTGTGCAATCAAGGAAGGTTGATTTTCATAATTAATAGGGAGCAAATTCCCTAGGTATTGCGTGAGCAAGGAAGGTTGAAGGAAGTTTGAGAATTGGCTAAGTACTAGACCTATTTTTCCTAGATCGGTAGGAGACAATTGGCAGAGTGCTGGAGAATCTCATGAGATATTAAGCATTGTATTGTTTCATGATTCCTTGACTTAATACACAATAGAGATAGAAGGTTTTTGAGTAGTTTCTTTCCCCAAATACATCTTGTGTTGTGCGATTGATAATTTCTTTCTCTTACTTATATGTGATTGTGCGATCGTGTTTCATTTCTGCAAATTGTAGGAAGGATTCAGTATCTTGTTTTAGTACATTACAAGATCAAATTGAATCCCGTTAGTTATATTTTCTACATGAAATAGAAGAGAGGGTTTATACGATCTTGTCTTGTCATGGTTAGTAGGCTGCAAGGTCTGTGATAAATACCAACATAAATGGAGGAGGGCCTGCACTTTAATTTAGAGCTAGAACAAAATAGACGCAAGCGTAATATTGGCTGAGGTAACCCTAGTTTGAGGCTCGACATTGAGATCTGAATTTCATATCAATATTCAGTAAAAGAAATTCCCAGAATCTATGGATCCATATGAGCTAAGTCAAGTCTCTTATGGAGGCAAGATTCATGGTTTTTTCTATGGGTGGATAGGGTTTGTTCTACAACAATTAGAAGTACATAAGTATAGTTCCCTAGTTGGGACAATTTCCTGACATGTTTAGTTCATAAGGTATGCCCTTAAGACTGTGACAAATTTGCATATAAGAAGAGTGGTTGTGACCCTTAGAGTGAGGTTTATTTCTGAAATATAGACCGGAGATCTGGAAGATGGTTTGCAGATTCAGTATGTGTGGAGCTAGCAGATCCAAAGGAGGGTGGAACCTGAGTAGAAGATTGAGCATGTAGAAGATTTCAAAAAATTTGAACATGATAGGTTCGTGGTCCTATCTAAGCTTGGAAGAAAATTTCAAAACTTATTTACACAACATCAGGGAAGATTATTATAAAGGTTTCCCATGCATTCTAATAAGAAATATTTGGCGGGATTGGAACAAAAACACATTTTGTTCACGAGAAATATCCATGATAGTTTACAAATCACCCCAACATATATCCTTTATGCAAGTCATATGGTGATATGTCTTCACACTCATTTATATCTTGTCCCAACACAGTGCGGGTCATCACCACCACCCTTGCAAACTTGAACATGAAAGGCTTGTGGTCCTATCTAAGCTTGGAACAAAATTTCAAAACTTAGTTACACAACATCATGGAAGATTATTAAAAAGGTTTCCCATGCATTCTAATCAGAAATATCTGGTGGGATTGGAATATCAACACATTTTGTTCATGAGAAATATCCATGATAGTTTACGAATCACCCCAACATCTGTCCTTCATGCAAGTCATATGATGATATTTCTTCACACTTATTCATCTCTTATCCCAACACAGTATAGGTCATCACCACCACCCTTGCAGAATTGAACATGATAGGCTCATGGTCCTATCTAAGCTTGGAAGAAAATTTCAAAACTTAGTTACACAACATCATGGAAGATTATTAAAAAGGTTTCCTATGCATTCTAATCAGCAATATCTGGTGGGATTGGAAAAACAACAAATTTTTTTCACGAGAAATATCCATGATAGTTTATGAATCACCCCAACATCTATGCTTTAGGCAATTCATATGATGATATTTCTTCACACTTATTTATATCTTGTCCCAACACAGTGCGGGTCATCACCACCACCCTTGAAAAATTGAACATGATAGGCTTGTGTTCCTATCTAATCTTGGAACAAAATTTCAAAACTTAGTTACACAACATCATGGAAAATTATTAAAAAGGTTTCCCATGCATTATAATCAGCAATATCTAGTGGGATTGGAATAACAACACATTTTTTCATGAGAAATATCCATGATAGTTTATGAATCACCTTAACATCTATCTTTTATGTGAGTCATATGATGATATTTCTTCACACTTATTTATCTCTTGTCCCAACACAGTGTAGGTCATCACCACCACCGTTGCAAAATTGAACATGATAGGCTCGTGGTCCTATCTAATCTTGGAATAAAATTTCAAAACTTAGTTACACAACATCATGGAAGAATATTAAAAAGGTTTCCCATGCATTCTAATCAGAAATATCTAGTGGGATTGGAACAACAACACATTTTGTTCATGAGAAATATCCATGATAGTTTACGAATCAGCCCAACATCTATGCTTTAGGAAAGTCATATGATGATATTTCTTCATAGTTTTTTATCTCTTTTCACAACACAGTGCAGGTCATCGCCACCACCCTTGCAAAATTGAACATGATAGCCTCGTGGTCCTATCTAAGCTTGGAAGAAAATTTCAAAACTTAGTTACTCAACATCATGGAAGATTATTATAAAGGTTTCCCATGCATTCTAATCAGTAATATCTGGTGGGATTGGAACATCAGCATGTTTTT
This sequence comes from Pinus albicaulis, assembly GCA_034641835.2. Classification (NCBI taxonomy): domain Eukaryota; kingdom Viridiplantae; phylum Streptophyta; class Pinopsida; order Pinales; family Pinaceae; genus Pinus; species Pinus albicaulis. The sequence continues at coordinate 141,090,898 of CM076572.1, read as the reverse complement.
TTCATGAGAAATTCTAACAAATATCACAACTGAATTGATAAAAAATAGTGTTTGGAAGACAATATTCATCCTAAACCACAAAAATAAGTGATTCTGGTAATTCCTCCACTCCCTCTTGGATGCCCCTGTGACTTCTTTGATGGTGTTGCATAAGTTATCCCACCTAGCTTCAAAGTGGGTGTGGTACTCTTCCTCTCCCAGTCTTATAGTGAGAAAGTACGATATACCCAAAGTTAAGGCTCCAAAAACTGAGTTGATTCCATTGCTCTTTTTACCCTTCTGGAAATTGCATCCATCAAAAGAGTCAAATCCATATAGATCATGGGGGATTCAAAAATCATGATCAATTGGGTCAATAATTCATGATAGAAAACATCTACCTACATCCCATCCTACAGGATATCATAGATTCCCCCAACTCTTTGCACTAGCTATCTTTAGGACACATTCTCAAGGAGCTAAATACCACAACACACAAGATTTCAAAAGAATCTCTCAAACTGCCCATCGATACCTTTGTGATACCGGACCCCATCGATAGGATGGAGTATTACCAAATGATTATTTATGTCTAAGCTCAAAAAAAAAGCCAATGTAAATTTATGCATGCACATTCTAGTCATGACAATCAATTTCTACATCTTCTCCACTGAAAAAACAAGTAATTTTTTTCTCCGTTCACTTTACAACATAAACACCAATTTCACCCATAATGTTAGGATATTTTGAATGATATGACCAAAAAGGAAATGGGAGGAGTATTTTTTTGTGTATTGAACAAGACTTGGGGACACACATGTAGCATGGATGGGTAGAAATGGGATGTCCAAGCATGTTTTAATAAGATCTATAATCCACACATTATAAAATGAGAAGGAGGATTAATACCTTATGTCATAGGGGCTAGGGGGTATAGATGGAAGGTAACAAGATAAATTGAAAGGGGAACCCCTGATAGTGGTGATAAGGGTATCAGAGGCCCCATTATCACAACCAATATGCCATTAACCCATAACCACTAAATTCCCTATCCCTTAACCTCGAAGGCATAATCTCTTAACCCATACACTCATAAATCATAATCCATCAACCCCTTAATGCATTAAACCTTAAGCCATTAACTCCTAACCTAGAATCCATGAACCCCTTAAGCACTAACCCCTTATTCTCTTAACTCGTGACCCTCAAAACCTTAATCCATAAGCCCTAAACACCTTAAAACCTAACCCCTTAACCCATAACACCTAAATCCCTTAATTATTAGGCCCTTAACACCTAAATCCCTTCCCCCACAAGCCCTTGGCCCTTAATTCTTAACTCTTGAAGCCCTTAACCACTTAGTATCCAAGGCAAAAAAAAAACACATCAAACCAACAAAATAACCTCTTAGGAGAATCATTCACCTCTAACTAAGAATATTGGTACCATTTGATTTTAAAGGTATTGGTCTCAAGGGTGTGTGTTTGTGGGTAATTCCCTTATTAACATGTATACTAAATGTAGAACAACTGGATAATTTGCAAAATTCCAATAAGAATTGCTCGCAAAATCTACACTTCATGTTGACATGGAGCTTGTAGTGCTCTCATGCATAAGGAGTTGGCAATGAATACATCACCCATAATGATGCAACCTCTTCAACGCTAATGAACAAGGATCTAACCCTTGATACAAATATTTTGTTTGCTAAAAAAACGCAATTGTGTAATGTAAAATACTATACATAAGAGAAAATAAAATGATATTATCCACGTCAATTCTTGAAATATCCTCATAATTTCCATGAGCGATGAGCCAAGGGGTGAATGTAGGGAACTATTAAAGTTACATCATGTTTAAATTCCTTTTACATCACGAGATTGTTCTCCATTAGGGTTGATGCATCATCACAAATATCCATGATATTTTACGAATCACCCCAACATCTATGCTTTAAGCAAGTCATATGATGATATTTCTTCACACTTGTTTAAATCTCTTGTCCCAACACAGTGTAGGTCATCACCACCACCCTTACAAAATTTGACATGATAGCCTCGTGGTCCTATCTAAGCTTGGAAGAAAATTTCAGAACTTAGTTACTCAACATCTTAGATGATTATTATAAATGTTTCCCATGCATTCTAATTAGCAATATCTGGTGGGATTGGAACAACAACACATTTTGTTCACGAGAAATTATAACAAAGATCACAATTTAATTGATTAAAAAAGTAGATAGAAGTCTTTCAGATTAATCACATCTAATGATGTGATTAATCCGAAAGAATTCTATCTATATTATGGATCACAAAACTCTTATATCTAACATAATTAAAAAAGTATTTGGAAGACAAGATTCATCCTAAACCACAAAAATTATGGATTCTGGTAATTCCTCCACTCCCTCTTGGATGTCCCTGTGACTTATTTGATGGTGTTGCACAAGTTATCCCACCTAGTTGCAAAGTGGGTGTGGTACTCTTCCTCTCCCGATCTTATAGCGAGAAAGTAAGATATACCCAAAGTTAAGGCTCCAACAACTAAGTTGATTCCATTTCTCTTTGTACCCTTATGGAAATTGCATCCATAAAAAGAGTCAAATCCATATAGATCATGGGGGATTCAAAATTCATGATCAATTGGGTCAATAATTCATGATAGAAAACATCTACCTACATCCCATCCTACAGGATATCATAGATTCCCCCAACTCTTTGGACTAGCTATCTTTCAGACACATTCTCAAGGAGATAAATACCACAACAAAAAAGCTTTCAAAAGAACCTCTAAAACTACCCATCGATACCTTTGCGATACCAGACTCCATCGATAGGATGGAGTATGACCAAATGATTAATCATGTCTAAGCTTGAAAAACAAGCAAATATAGATTGATGCATACACAATCCAATCATGAAAATCAATTTCTACATCTTCTCAATAGAAAAAACTAGTAATTTTTTTCTCTGTTCACTTTACAACATAAACACCAATTTCATCCATAATGTTAGGATAAGTTGAATGATATGCTCGAAAATGAAGTGGGAGGAGTATTTTGTGGTGCATTGAACAGGACAAGGGGACGCACATGTAGCATGGATGGGTAGAAGTGGGATTTCCAAGCATGGTTTACTAAGATCTATAATCCACGCATTAGAGAATGAGAAGGGGGATTAAGACCTAATGTCATAGGGGATAGGGGGGCTGGAGGGAAGGTAACAAGATAAATTGAAAGGAGAACCCCTGATAGTGGTGATAAAGGTATTAAGGGCCCCATTATCACAACCAATAAGCCATTAACCCATAACCACTAAATTCCTTATCCCTTAACCCCGAAGCCATAATCTCTTAACCCCTACACTCATAACACATAATCCATCAACCCCTTGACGCATTAAACCTTAAGCCATCCTAACCTATAATCCATGAACCCCCTAAGCACTAACCCCTTATTCTCTTAACTCGTGACCCTTAAACCTTAATCCATAACCCCTAAACACCTTAAAACCTAACCCCTTAACCAATAACACCTAAATCCCTTAATTTTTAAGCCCTTAACCCCTAAATACCTTTCCCCCCAAGCCATTGGACCTTAAATCTTGACTCTTGAAGCCCTTAACCACTTAGTATCCAAGTCAAAAAAACAACACATCAAACCAACAAAATAACCTCTTAGGAGAATCCTTCAACTCTAACTAAGAATATTTGTACCATTTGATTTTTAGAGAACTAGGTATTGTTCTCGAGGGTGTGTGTTTGTAGGTAATGCCCTTATTAACATATATACCAAATGTAGAACAACTACATAATTTTCAAAACCTCAACAATAATTGCTCACAATATCTACACTTCATGTTGACATGGAGCTTGTAATGCTCTCACACATAAGGAGTTGGAAATGAATAGATCACTCATAATGATACAACCTCTTCAACCCTAATGAACAAGGAGCTAACCCTTGATATAAATATTTTTTTTGCTAAAAAAATGCAATTTTGTTAATGTAAAATACTATACATACGAGAAAATAAAATGATATTACCACGTCAATGCTTGAAATAGCCTCACATTTTCCATGAGTGGTGAGCCAAGGGGTGAATGTAGGGCACTATTAAAGTTACGTCGTGTTTAAATTCATTTTACATCATGAGATTGTTCTCCATTAGGGTTAATGCATCATCACAAGGGAGCATGACACCTTTTTATGGGGGAGCAATTAAAGTTGTAACACGCTTCAAATGATATACACCTCCAATGTAAATGACATCATTATATGTTTGTGTCAAGTTGTTAAAGAGGTTATTTATAAATAATAAATTTAGTACTTGGACTTCATCTTTTCATGGCCTTGACTCTAAGATGGATTTGTACTAGGAACACTTCATGCAAATAAGAGGGGGGCTTATTTTTTAACCCTCATACACACAAGAGCACTAGACGTTGCTTGTCAATTCCCCCTTGGTGGTTTCAAAGTGGGTTTGCATTAGTGTCTAGTCAAAACTAATGACATCATGATATTCCTCTTCTCAATAACATCTTCTAGCTTTGCCATATACACAACCTTGAGTTAGAGGATCACCTCATTTGTAGATGCTCCATTTATTATGGGATTCAAAGGATGTTCTATTTTCTTTTATCAAGATTTAGATGGTTATTATCTACTTTCTTTCAACACATGTCTAACTATTTTTATGAGGGAGGTCCTTGGATTTAGATCTTTATATAAGACCTTATGTGGCATTCCCCTTTTGAACTTTTCCAAGGGGGTCACCTCCTTCCATGTTTCCTCGCCTACTTAGGGGCAACATTTACAAGCCAATATTGAAACTTCTTCAACTATCAAATTGATGGGACCTCATACCTCTTATTGAACCCCTTAATGGGACATTATTTCTCCAAAGAGACTATTGATGATTTCCATTGAAAATCATAGGTTGGATGTCATAGGACCTGTTACCCCACTTTTTGTATGAGTTTTTAGAGGATAATTTTAAATTTTGATTGACATATCAACCCTTGTGATTCTTGTGACATTAATCATTTTCCAACTGAGATATACAAATGACTATATAATTGGTTTGATGACACCTTGCCTTGGCCATCTAGGACACTAGGTGTAGGAAGATGTTGCTTTAGCGGTCACTTTAACTTGATATATATGATCCATGTAGATATCTCTAATGCGTATTTTTTTTGTTGTGATCACTTAAATAATTTATTATAACTCTTAAATATTTTGGCCATAAATTTTATTCTAAATTGTTTCATGGTGTTTCATAATTTTACTCATAACAGTGTGTCATCTTGATAGTTTAAATATAGAAATGGTGGTTTGAGGAATTACTACACATCATATCGTATTATACCCTTATTTCCCTTAGTTAAATTTTATCCACATAATTTTATAGCATATTCATTCATTTTAATAATGATTTCTAGCCCTATGATTCTAACCAGTAGGGAATCAATTATTTTATCCATAAAACTAGCTATGTAAACCACTCCGTTTTCAATTTTATCATTGTGCTTTCATGTCTGGTTTTTTATCTTAATGATAGCAGTTGTGGGAATGGGGTTGGTTTGGGTTTGAACAACGATTTAAAAAATAAGCATGATTGGGTTAGATGCGGGTGAAGGAAAAGGTCAAGGGCTCTTTATCCGTTTCTTTTAGATTGAGTGGGAGTCATTTTTTAGCGGGAGCGTTCAAGGAAAGATAAAATTGACAAAGATTGTCCATTTCTTTTAGATTGAGCGGGACTCGTTTTTGAGCGGGAGAGTTTTTGAGTTGAGTTGTGGATGTCTTTTATTTTCAGGAAAAGCAATTGATGGTTAACACGGGAATAACAAAAATGCATCAAAAGGTGAAGGAACAACCAGAAGAGAAAATGGGAAAAAGGTGAGCTACGCCATTTGTATTTTAGATGATTCTGTCTTTACTATTTAGTCAAATGATTGGTTTTTTTGAGATTTATATATTTACATTTCCTATTGTTGCAGTTACATACTATTGCCTAGACCACTGGCATGCATCACAGTGAATGGGTTGAGAATGCAGATCGTTGGGTAGCTGGCTTGTTACATACTGTTGCCAAGACCGCTGGCATGCATCATAGTGAATGGGTTGAGAATGAAGATCGTTGGGTAGCTGGATTGTTACATACTATTTCCAAGACTGCTGGCATGCATCACAATGATTGGTTGAGAATACAGATTGTTGGGTAGCTGGCTTTTTAGAAAATTTTGAAGAGGGGTGTTATATTATGTTGAAAATTTTACCTTCTTTTAGATTGAGCGGGAGTTGTTTCTTTTGTCTGTTTCTTTTAGATTGAGAAACGCTCTCTCCATAACTTCCTTTCCGTCTTCCGGTGTCATTAATTCCCTCACAGATCTACAAAAATCCTCTCTGCCCACTCTGCCATTGCTCCGTCTTACAACCTCCACACCCACCTTCAATTCATGAACTATCAATCTCGCATTCAATCCCTGATACTGTAATCTCGTTTTGCGATTCCCACCTCTTCAATACCAAACCTCTGTACCAAATCCGCTCTTTGATACCTACGGGCAATGAAATCTAACCCTCGCTAAAGCCAGCTACAAGAAAACAAAGATAAATGGCTTCCCACTCACTTCCAATCCGAGAGCCACCTCTTGGATTTCAGCATTCGACAAAAAGCATTGGCTGCAAAACGAAGCATACATAACAGAAGAAGCCACCTGCGTTCCAATCCATTTCAAGTACTCGGAGTCTAGAGGCCGGGCGTTTGATTACAGAAGCAGACAGAATGACCGATTTCTGGGTGAACCGCTGGAAATAGTGGATGAACTTCCCTTCAAACTTGTAGCACGATTTTATTACAACGAATTCTACAAATCTTGCATTGAAATATCACCTGCTACAACGAATTATAAAGATAAAATGGAGTTTTCGGGGTGTGGAGGTAAAACGTGGGGAGGTTCATAGCTGTGATCCCGGAGATGGTAAATATCCCATCTCCACTTATCGCAGACATCCCTGGGTCCACGACTCTGCTAACAGAGACCAGTGACGGAAACAACCTGCCGGATGACCTTCTTCCAGGTATTCTTTTTCTTTGCGATTTTGGATTAGTGATTTTTATTTTACCGGCTAAAAGAACCCCTCAAGCTGAAAAGAGCACTTAGCTCTAACCTGTTAATTGAGACCTGAGCATTTGTATTGACAGTGCTCTTTCTTTTCATCAATTAGATGGACAGAGTTGGTCATACTAAGATACCAATATAGCCCATGAGAACCTTTATACCCAGCTCATGTAACACTTCATTTGTTTTTGCATCAACAAATTTTTTAAATTACTTCTAGCATTATCATTTTTTCCTGATGTTACATGTCTTGTTATTCAAAACCAGTTGCACTTTGCAGCTTCACAATATTTTGGACTTCCCTAGCAATAACGGTTGTTCTCAGGGTCAGTTGCATTATTTATCCTCATATTTAAATCTCTGCTACTCCTGCCTAAAATGACCATATTCTAAAACATAATGGTGAAGTGTTGAAAGATGAGATACAAAACACTATTTGATCTTCGCAATACTTCTCTGTGAATCTTCCTTTTTGTGGTGTTCGATTTTCTATTGAACGCTGGCTATTTTCCTCTTGTAGCATTTGGCATTTAAAACCCTACAAACAACGTTTATAAACCTCCTCAGACATTATAAAAGACACCTATGAAAAAAATTTGATGCTCATATGTTCTCCTTTGTCATTTGATCGATCGACACTTTGCTCGATTGAAAAATGCAACAAAATCATCATCTGTGAGGTGCCCAATACACCATTGAATCCATCACAACATAATTTACCACTGATCTCGATATTTGACAAAGGGTTGCAATGAGTGAAATAAAGCACTTTCTTGTGCTCAACTAATGCTTGATTGGCATAGTTTAACAGACGACAACCCTTGGACAGTCTTTGTATTTGAAATCTATAAAAGATTGTAGCATATCCGGTTCCACATTTCCAGACTGCTTCGCATTCGAAACTACACAATCGACTTACCTTCAGGCATTTGTGATATCATTCAGAAACTAGGACACTTTTACATTTGACTCTTGAAACACTCTTTGGTCAACAAAATTGAAAACAAAACCTCTTTCCTCTTGAATATGTTTTGAGAGATTTCACATCCGGGCACTTTACATGTTCTCAGGCACTTGTCGAAATTATTGCAAATTTTTGGAGATATGACATTATCTTTCAACACTAACACTCTCGCGGGCACATAGCTATACAGTCATAAAGACAGTTGGCACATTAGGATTTGCTATGTATTGTTTTGACTCGCTTTGGTTTTTTTTTTCTTTTTTGTTCTGCGGGTATAGTACCACATGGGTTGGGGGAACTAGGTTTAACAATCTTTATATACATCCCCGCCAAATCGACGCGTTGTGTATAGAATAGCTCGCTTGTGGACTTCTATCTTGGTGGTGCGGCTCTAAACTAGAGCACCAGTGATTCCATGCTTGTGTATTGTATGCTTGGCTCGCAAACTTTTATAAAAATTCTGTGATTCCATGCTTGTGTGAAAACTTTTATAAAAAGTCTGTGATTCCATGCTTGTGTGAAAACTTTCATAAAAAGTCTGATTCCATGCTTGTGTATTGTTTTGAATGATACTTCGTATGATGTTTAGATTCCATACTTGGTATGGTTTGTGTATGGTACACCAATCCTGGATAACCACTGGTGAAAGCCCCACTTCAAAATTTCAAATGCAAAAGTTTGTGATTCCATGCTTGTGTGAAATTTTTTATAAAATGTCTGATTCCATGCTTGTGTATTGTTCTGAAGGATACTTCGTATGCTGTTTAGATTCCATACATGGTATGGTTTGTGTATGGTACACCAATCCTGGATAACCACTGGTGAAAGCCCCACTTCAAAATTTCAAATGCAATGCCTAGATACCTCACAATTACCTTGGGTCAAACATAAGTCCAAGCTATGGGAATCTAGTAGGTTGAGAGTCTAACTCTAACAACTAAAAAATTGTCTCGTGGTCACTAACCACAACATCTAATGTAGAGCCAAAGATGTGCAAAAAAGTATGAGCACCATCAACCACGCTCTGCTTAACACTATAGAAATAAATTATCCATTAGCAAAATGATTTTTTACCATGTCTGACCCATCAGGATGTAATATGTCCTTCACTTGCCCTTGAATGCCAGCAACTTCAAATAGGTGAGACAAGGCATCCATTGTCAAATATACAAATCTGGGGCAAAGGGGATAGTGAGTTACTAACAAGGAGAAATGTTGATGCATTAGAGAGTATTGGGTTCACCATGGCCATACATCATGGTCCAAAGTACAAGAAAAACCAACATGTCTGTGATGAAGCTCCAATCTGCAGAAAACAAGGTTTCTAGCCACTGTCTCAAGCCCATTCCAAGGTCTCTCAAGTCTAGATTACGTGTCTAGAATAATTTGACCCTGTACAAAACTTGTTTGCTCTTGTTGAACTACCTTCCATGAAAAACTAGTTACATCCTCCCCGTTTTGGACTTCATGGATAATTGTGTTTACAGGTTTTTTGGCTCCCATAATACATGTCTGGTGCACTCATCACATGCAAGGAATTATGGTCAGTTGTGGGAAAAAGTTGTGCAATTCAACACAATGGACTATTCAACTACATCTTCTATGGATTAGGACATGTGGACAATTCAACCTAAAAAGGTGGTGTGATGGGGGCAACTGCACTAGTTGCAATTACAAAGCCTCAGGTGTGGACAATTCAACCTAAAAAGGTAGTGTGATGGGTGCAGCTGCAGTGGTTGTAAATCCTCAGGAGTTGTCTGTGGGTTGCCATGACTCATGAGGGATGAATTCACATTTTGTACCCATTTATTTCCATAATTACCTCATTAATTACTGGTTTAAGACTCAAGACTATGTTCTCTAGTGATAACCTCAACTTAGAAAGTTGTATATGATATCTCTTTGTCCTTGACGCAAATATTTTAACTCAGAACCTTATACTTGTTCCCTGACTCAAAATTTGTCTAATATGATATAAAATGTTAAGTCATGTTGAAGATGGATTTTATTACTATAATTTTTAAAATTTAGAACAATATCTTTATAGTCGCAATCTGATTTTCTGCAAGAGTTTTGTAATAATATCTTTAAAGTTGCAATCTGATTTTCTGCAAGATTTTTGTAATAATATCTTCATAGTTGCAATCTGATTTTCTGCAAGATTTTTGTTGAAATATGACCTTGGTAATTTTAGTGTCTTTTCATATGTTTGAAAGAATAAGTAAAATGATTTAAATTCTGAAACAACCAATCAACAATTATGCCATATCTATAAATGTAATAGCTAGTTAACGATAACCTTATCATTTCTTTCTTGGATTCATGTTTTTTGTCTTTTCAAGGATTAAATTAGTAAGGCATTAATAATTTAATTATGGTTTTCATTGTTGGCTCATGTTATTTGGGACATGCATGTCACATTGTACCATCACACTCTCACAATAAATCTCGAATGATGAAGTGGCTAAGCAAGCCTTTTAAAGGTTCAAGTCACAAAGTGTCAGATGGACACTATGTAGGGGTGCATTTGGAGATGATAAGGTAATTTAGCTTGTGCCCTCTAATGCCACGTTAATCCCCAATTCATCAGAGTGTATTGTATTTTAAACTTCAATCTTCTATGTGTTAGCTCTAACAAAGTATTTTAGTGGAAAAATTCACTATTTTTTGGTGGAATAGTTCATAGTTTATTCTGATCTTTTTTTGCAAGTGTACTAGTCATGATGATAAATGTGTGGTTTACTTAAGAAGGTTCTCAGTTCTTTCTAGATGTGTTTTTCATCATTTTCTTTGAATAATTTTATAGTGCTTTGCCTTCATATTTTATCCCCTGCACAATTGCTCATGAGGTCCATGTTGTTATATTTATTGGCGGTTTCTGTGGAAACTTTTTCCCAAGGTTACACAAGGTAAATCCAAATGCAAAAAATACTATTTTACATATTGATATTTGTTCAAGGCATTGTTGTGTGATACTTGAATTTCATAAATCTAGATTTCTATTTCGTTATCTATATCGATATATAAGAACATGCCCATGGCTTTTCATATTTCTCAAATTGTGGAGTTGTTCCTTTCTTGTTGCATGTTCTTTTATATTGTTATGTTGTGATTCAAATTTCTAGTTGTGCTTTCCAATTATTCTCCTATGCTGTACATGCTTTATTTGATTATATCAAAAGTCTTACAAATACGATAACATTGATTGTTGTATGTGGACATTTTTGTTTAGGATGGTCCATTACATAATCAAGATGAAGAGCAGGATCATGCAATTGCACTTTCTCTTTTTGAAAAACTAACTAGATAGGTGGTATATGATGGAAATTTCATTTTTTTTACAGTTAATTTAGTTTAATTATGTCATTTAGCTTGATGCTTTTCATATATTCAACTAAGATTTTGTGTCTTAATAAGACTTTGTCATTTCCGACAATTTCATTTTTTTTACAGTTACTTTAGTTTAATTATGTCATTTAGCTTGATGCTTTTCATATATTCAACTAAAATTTTGTGTCTTAATAAGACATTGTCATTTCCATGTTTTAGTGAAACCATTTATGGTTTGATACTCTCATACAACCTTTATCAAGTTACATGCACCCTCATTAGAAAAAAAAAGAGATTTTTTCTTGCAATGACTATCTTTCTTTGTCATTATTGACTTAACAAAGTATTTTAGCTAAGAAACTAGTTTCAAGGTTATGGCATAACTTGTCATATAAATTGAACGGAAGTTATATCCAAAATGTTAACTTGTAAACTACTTAGCTAGTCTTATGCTTTCCATTTAAAATCAAGTCCAGTTTGAACTTTGATTGAGTTGTTCCATAGACTTGAATATTAAGAAAATTTGGTATAAGGATTAAAAATTAGCCCATAAGGCCTCTCAGTTATTCATTTATTTTATCTGAATATAACATTTACTATTAACTTAGAACCGCTTGACACAAATACGTCATAGGTCAAGATCATACTTTGTAGAGTGTCGTAAAATAAAAATAGGAGCAAGGACACTGAATTCTTTCAAATTTTCTGGTTCTTACTACCACCCTTTGCAGTACCTCCACAAGTTTCAAATGGAAGTTCCAAAATATTTGGTATTTATTATCATCATGGCATTTAGGATATCCTGTCTCCATGTTTATGGGAAATGCCTTGGTTTTTGGGAATCAGGATTTAGTTTGGTATGGTTTTGTTATTGAGTTCCATTTGGTCTTGAATATTGTGCTCCATATTTATAAGATCAGAGTGAAATTTGTGAATTACCCATCTCTTGTCATGATTACTTGACTCTAAAAACTTATAGTAGGTGTTGGTACAAAATATCATGCAGAGGAATGGTGTTAAATTTTACAAAACACATGGCTTATCCCTTATGTGCATATTCATAATTACATATTTAGTGAAAGAAGAAAGCATACTTAGTTGTGGAAAATAGGAAATGGCTTATCCCTTCTGTGCATATTCATAATTACATATTTAGTGAAAGAATAAAGCATACTTATTTATGGAAAATAGGAAATTCTTGTGACCCATTCATCACCTTGGTTTTCCAGTGCATATGGGAACAAAATGAGCTAAATCCTAAGACTAACTAAATACTTAAAAAACATCCTTATATTGTAATAGGTACTGTGAACAAGATTTGAAGTACAGGGTGGTATCTGCAAAGCTAGGCATGTCAATGAGGAGACCGGTAGTGTATCTGACTATGTCCTCTGGCAACCATCAATCAATAAGTTGTTTATGGCATGCTTGGTGGTGTTGTCTATAGATATATTGCTATGGATTTCTAGAAAAATTCTGTGAAATTATGCACTTTGTATAGATTGGGGTGGGATAATACGAAACTTTTTTTAATATCCAAAGGTGATAAAAAGCAAGCACATTTTATTGACAAGTAATCTAAAGATGAGTGCTTGTTATGAATGAATACTGGTAAAGTGCACTCTTAGAAATTAGAAAAAGCAATATACTTATTAGTACTAGAAAGCTGAACCATGCAAGTTTATTTTAGAAATTAGACCTTTGCCATTTGTTCCAGTATTTCCATGAGATAATGATTAGTTGGGATGTTACAAGATTGTTGTTATAGCCTACATACGCTAATATGTGCACATTATGGACTTAAAATTTCAATATAGTTTGGCTAAACTTAACACAGTTTCGTACCCTATGTCACCATAAATATCACTCCAAATTTAATTGTTCATCTTATGTTATTATCTAGTTTCCTTAGTGATGTAAACCTACTTCATCGAAGTCAATAGATGCTAGGAGCTTCATTAGTTAGATCGTGTACATTTCAGCAATTCAACATCTGTGGTTGACATTAATTGTGTTCCTTCCATTCCTAGATTACCATTATCAGCATGGTGGAGTTTATTAGTGTTATTTTTTGGAGTGAACTTGAAGGAAGCACTACACAAAAGGTCCCCAATGCAAGGATTTCATGTAGACATAACTTGTGCAAATAAATGACCGAAAAAAGTGACATATATAGTTTTGGAGTGGTGACCTTGGCGCTGGTGACGGGAAGACAACCAATAGATCAAGAAATTAGAGAGGATGAAGATCTTGTGAAGTGGGTGTTGTAAATTTATGTAGATGTTCTATGCTCGATGCAACTTTACTTTTATAACAACAATCACATAAACAGTTAACTAAAATGTTGATAGAACATACCAGTGGATCTATAGAAGACAAACCAGAAACAGGAGAATGTGTTGGTGCGTTACGGTGGTCAGCAGGATGCTTCAACCAACAAAGTCTTCTTGGATGGCCAATGTAGAATGTGTCACAATAGTCCTCAAATCTATCACCCCGTCAACTCAAAGTCAACCCCAGAAAAGTCAATGCAGTCCAGAAAAGTCAACGCAGGGAAGCAGCAATAAAGCCAACGCAGCTCCAACTTTGGTCAACCTTTTGACCTCGATTTTTGTGCCAATGAGTACAGCCTTCAAAAATCGAACCCTCCAAATTTCAGCCAATTTGGACCATGCGTTGACCAAAGTCAACACTGGTCAAACTTCCCTAGAAACCCTAACTGCAGATTTCTGGTTGCAGTAAATTTCGTCCTCCTTGTTGCAGTAAACTTCGTCCTTCTTGCTCCTTAGATGCTCATATAAGAGGAGGAGATGTGTTTTGATATGAGTGGAAAAATGCTCCAATGTTGACCCTATAAATACCAATCATGAGAGGTGCGTAACACATTTGCTGGGGGTAAAAACCTTAAGGCTGACTTGTTGGGTATGTGTTATATTATTTCCATGACTATGTTGGGAAAAATACTGAGAGGGGGGGGGGGTGAATCAGTATTTAGGGCATACTCAACTTTTTACTTTTTCTTACTTCAAAACCCATATGCTACTTTGCTTAACTAGACTCGCGTATACATGCGGATATCCTTCATAAAACTCGCGTATACACAGAGATATTATTATGCCATTAATTCTTTACATAGTTCTATGCAACATTCATTCTTCTAATAATTAGATAACAGTAAGCATGTGCAGTAATAACAGAGTAAACCATCACATATAAGCATCACACATGAACACCAGGATTTTAGGTGGAAACCCAATTTGGGAGAAAACCACTGCTGCCGTTATCTCGGCCTTCAATATTTTATTATAAAGAAAACATCTTACAACTATGTGCTGGCGCAGACTCATACCAGCACATAGACCCCCACCTGCACTCGTTTACCAGCCTCTCCTGGAAGGGAGCTATGACCCCCTGCTCTCGTTTACTAGCCTCTCCTAGAAGGGAGCTACGACCCCCTGCTCTCGTTTACCAGCCTCACCTGGAAGGGAGCTACAACCCCCTGACTGAAGGCTACAACCCTTAGCACCACCATGGACCATGTTTCACTAATTTTCATGACTGATCCAAAAGCCTTTTTAGAATACAATCTCAGCATTTTAGACCGGACCACCTGGCACATTTAAGCTTTAATCACATCAAACCAGACAATACTTCAACAACCTGATTCGTAGAATTCATCATTAATATATGTATACAGTTATAATGATTTACATTTATACTTCAACCTGTAGATTTAATGCTTCCTTTCACTGATACCGCGTATATACACGCTTCCATTCATATCAACCCGCGTATACATCTGCACATTACAGAACAACCCATACGCACTTTATCTTCATCAAACCCACGTATATATGCGCTTCTGCTGCGACAAACTAGCGTATAGATCTTCAGACATTATAGAGCAGCATACTTCTTCAGATCAGATATTCAGTTCAGATTTAACCCTTCACTTCAGACATATGTTCGCCTCATCTCAGATCTAAACATACCATAAACAGATCTAGAAGATACAAATACATTTCAGATCTAGATTCCCTTCTTCATCATTTTCTTCATAGGTGCATCACAGATTTGTTGGGTGTGGAGCCTGATTATCTTGTTTACTTTGTATCACAGCATTGGACCCCTGTACCTTAAAAAGGGGCAGCAACGCTGCCCGAAATTAATCGCTGCCGTGGGGGGTCCAGGGGGGGCGGAAATGCTTTTCGGAGCCCCCCCCTGGCGAGGGTTCGGGGGCAGCGCCCCTAAAGCTAAAAACAGATGTATAATTGCCTTGTAAAAGTATAGTAATTTCTACTCAATCTGGGCCGTTCATTAGGCAAATGATCTAACGGTAGAAGTTATGTTTAGATTAGGATTTTTTGCCCTATAAGGCAACCCCCTTGTATATATGAGGGCATTGTATTGCGGCTGTGTAGTATGAGTGTATTCTCAGAGCGAGAAACAAAGAGGGAGACTGTGAGAGAGAATAGAGGATATTACAGCGGATCTGCTGTAGGTTTTGTCTCTTCATTTTTGCTGGATAATAGAAAGGAAGGACTGGATGTTCGGGGTGGACGTAGCCCAAACTGGGTGAACCACGTATATCTGTGTCTCTCTAGTTTTATTTGTTTTGTGTGCTTGTTTTTCCTGCATATTTTATGTGTTGCATTGCTCCATAATATATAATTTTCTAACAACTGGTATCATAGCCGAAGGTATATTTGGCTGATAAACTCGCAGGAAAAAAGGGTTCCTAGTTCGAGTGGGAGCAATGGCGGACGATGGGAAGTTTAGGGTCCAGAAATTTAACGGCCAAAACTTTGCGCTGTGGAAGATGCAGATGGAAGATTATTTGTATCAGAAAGATCTGTACCTACCATTGAGCGGAAAAACAAAGAAGTCGGCGACCATGACAGACGCGGAATGGAACATTCTCGATAGAAAGGCACTCAGAACAGTACGGTTGTGTCTTTCGGCATTAGTCACCTTCAATATTTCAAAGGAAACAACAATAGAGGGTTTGATGCAGACGTTGGCGAAACTGTATGAAAAGCCCTCGGCCTCAAACAAGGTATTTCTTTTGAAACGACTATTTAATATGAAGATGTCGGAAGGTGGATCTGTTGCAGACCATTTAAATGAATTTAACACAGTTACCAGTCAGCTAAGTTCTGTAGGGGTAAGTTGTGTCTTGCGGCATTAGTCACCTTCAATATTTCGAAGAAAACAACAACAGAGGGTTTGATGCAGACGTTGGCAAAACTATATGAAAAACCCTTGGCCTCAAACAAGGTATTTCTTATGAAACGACTATTTAATATGAAGATGTCGGAAGGTGGATCTGTTGCAGACCATTTAAATGAATTTAATACAGTTACCAGTCAGTTAAGTTCTGTAGGGGTAAACTTTGATGATGAATTTAGAGCTCTGTTATTCTTGTGCTCATTACCAGAAAGCTGGAATGGTTTAGTTATGGCCATTAGTAACTCTGTCTCTGGATCTAGTACTTTAAAGTTTGATGATGTTGTTGGTGCTATCCTTAGCGAGGAAATGCGACGGAAAAGCTCCGGTGAGACATCAGGTAATGCTTTGAGTGCAGAATCTAGGGGAAGAAGAATGGAAAGAGGAAAGAGCTCGGGATATCGCAGTAAATCAAGGAAAGGTAGATCCAAGTCCAGATCGGGGATAGTGTGCTGGAATTGCGGAAAGAAAGGACACCTAAAGAAATATTGTAGATCTCGGAAGGGAAAAGAAGGAGACACACAGCAAGAAAACAATCATGAAGCAAATGTGACAGGTGATGTGTTACAAGATGCTTTGATTCTTTCTTTCGAAAATGTTACTGATTCTTGGGTTGTAGATTCGGGGGCTTCATTCCATGCCACACCTGATAAGAAATATTTTCATGACTATGTTCAAGGAGATTTTGGACAAGTTCGTTTGGGTGATGATAAAACCTGTAAAATTGTTGGAATGGGTAAAGTTCTTGTAAAACAACAGAATGGAAACCAATGGCTACTAAAGGAGGTAAGGCATGTTCCAGATCTGAAGAAAAATCTGATTTCAACAGGGCAGTTAGGTAGTGAAGGTTGTGTGACAACTTTCACAGATAAAACTTGGAAGGTCACCAAAGGAGCGCTGGTAATAGCAAAAGGTGAAAATGTTGGTACATTGTATTTATGCAATGGTATTTCTAACTCTGTTAATGCTTTAACTTCCAAAGGAGCAGATGCAGGATTATGGCATCATAGGCTCGGACACATGAGTGAGAAGGGAATGAAGATTCTTCACTCAAGAAATTTGTTGCCAGGTTTGAAGAATGTTGATTTGGATTTCTGTGAAAATTACATTTATGGAAAACAAAAGAGAGTCATATTTCTTAGAGTTGGGAAAGAAAAGAAGAGCAAAAAATTGGAGCTTGTGCATACATATGTATGGGGACCTGCTCAGGTATCATCTCTCGGTGGCTCTTGTTATTATGTTACTTTTATTGATGATGCAACTAGAAAAACATGGATTTATTGTATTCAGAATAAATCTGATGTATTTGATACTTTTAAGAAATGGAAAGCTTTGGTTGAGATTGAGACAGGAAAGAAGTTGAAGTGTCTCAGATCAGACAATGGAGGTGAATATTGCAGCAAAGAGTTTGATAGGTACTGTTCAGAGCATGGAATTTGTAGAGAGAAGACAATTCCAAGAACACCACAAGAAAATGGTGTGTCAAAAAGGATGAACAGAACAATCATGGAGCGTGCAAGGTGCATGAGATTGCATGCAGGATTGCCTTTACAATTTTGGGCAGATGCTGTAGATACTGCTGTTTATCTAATAAACAGAGGACCTTCAAGTTCCTTGGATGGTGGTATTCCAGAGGAAGCATGGACAGGTAAAAAGGTAAACTACTCTTTTTTAAAGCCTTTTGGTTGTGAGGCCTTTGTCCATATTAATAAAGAAAACGGAACAAAGCTTGAGGCAAAATCAAATAAATGTACCTTTATTGGATATGGTGCTAATGATTTTGGTTATCGCTTATATGATTATGAAAATCACAAAATAATTAGGAGCAGAGATGTAATATTCAATGAAAAGGTCTTGTATAAGAATCAGCTGCAGGAAAAGAAACAGAAAAAAGAAAGCAAGGAATACACGGTTCTTGATGAGATAACTGAAAAAGTAAAGGTGCCTGAAAATAATAATAATCAACAACCACAGCAACAGCAACCACCACAATAGCAACAGGCACCTCAAACACCTGAAAGTGGTGTTAGAAGATCTACCAGGATAAGTATACCCCCTGAACGATACTCTCCTTCATTATATTATTTATTGTTGACTGATTCTGGTGAACCTGAATGTTATGAAGAAGCAATGCAGGTTGAAAGTAGGAAGAAGTGGGAGCTAGCCATGGAAGAAAAGATGGACTCCTTAATGCATAACCAGACTTGGGACTTAGTCAGGTTGCCTACAGGTAAAACTACATTGCAGAATAAATGGGTTTACAGGCTGAAGGAAGAAGATGGAGGAAAACAGAGGTACAAAGCTAGACTTGTGGTGAAGGGGTTTGCACAGAAGAAAGGTATTGATTTTGATGAAATATTTTCTCCTTTTGTTAAGATGAATTCAATCAGAACTATTTTAAGTCTTGTAGTAGCGGAAGATTTACATCTTGAACAGTTAGATGTAAAGACAACATTTCTCCATGGAGATTTGGAGGAAGAGATATACATGCAGCAACCAGAAGGATATGATGTAAAAGGGAAAGAAAAATTGGTGTGCAGGTTAAAGAAGAGCTTGTATGGCTTAAAACAGGCTCCAAGGCAGTGGTATCTAAAATTTGACAATTTTATGTCTGAACAAGGTTATACTAGATGTCACTCTGATCATTGTGTTTATTTGAAAAGGCAAAATGATGGCAGCTATATTATATTGTTATTGTATGTAGATGAAATGCTTGTTGCAGGGTCTAACATGCAGGAAATAAATGTGCTCAAAAGAAAATTGGCAAATTCATTTGCAATGAAGGATTTGGGAGCTGCAAAACAAATCCTTGGTATGAGGATAACTAGAGACGGGAAAAATCGCAAATTAACACTGTCTCAGAATGAGTACATAGAAAAGGTGTTGAAAAGATTTAATATGCAGAATGCAAAACCAGTTAGTACACATTTTGCTAGCCATTTCAAACTTAGTAAGGAGATGTGCCCCAAGACCCAAGAAGAAATGGACTATATGTCTAAAGTTCCATATGCATCGGCAGTTGGAAGCTTAATGTATGCAATGGTATGCACAAGGCCTGATATTGCACATGCAGTGGGAGCTGTAAGCAAGTACATGAAAAATCCGAGAAAGAACATTGTGTTAGGTCTACGCCAATTTATTAGCAAGATTGGGAGAGTCCAATCACGAGTTAACATCATTTCAACCAACTTTGGGATTCTAGGATCTAGCCCTCACGAATCCGGAGAGGGATCTCTCCCATATGTACAAAGATGGATATTGTCTTTGAAGTTTAGGGTAATGATATTGGGCTAGTTATGAAGGCCACGGGTTTTGTTTTGTTTTGGATGGTTGAGCATGAAATGTTACTTGAGGGGAAAATCCTAAATGCAAAAAGTTTCAAAAGTGAGAAGTTGCAAGTAAATAGAACAGATTTGGCAGACAGATAGATATAACGCTGGTTTTTAGTCCATTGGGCTATGGAGTCATATCTGGGCTTTAATTGAACAACAACATCAAGTGTGATCCAAGGGGCAAGTCATCTATGTCTAAGGATTTCTTTAAATTTTGATTTATGGAATAGAGTGATACACTAAGAAGGGGAATTAAACAGATGCAGAACGAAGAGCAGCCTAGGATCTGATAAGTACTTTTAAACCAGTCAGCCTTTGGCAAACACTTAAGGAGGACACGAAAGCAGACTAGGATCTGATAAGTGCTTTTAAACCAACCAGCCTTTGACACACTTCCAATAGAAAACATACAAAACAAGGGGAGACACAAAGATAACACAGAATGGTCTAAGATCTAGCAAGAGCTTCTAAACTAGCCAGCTTTTAACACATTCCAAGGGAAACAATCTGTTAGTTATGCAGATAAGTCTGGGACCAGGGCTAACCATATCTTCCTTCAGTTCATCATCACATAACACATACTGAAAGTAACATTCAGAAATAATATTCAGCTAGGACGATAAAATGAGGGAACACCAGCATTCTCATACCTAAAACTGAATTAAGTCATTCCTAAATAACACAGATTGGAAGAAAACATTCGAATAAAGATTTCTCAGCCAGAGAAGGTTACTGATATACAACAGGTCCTAACCCTGTTTAAACTGTTCTTTACAGTGGAAAATGAAACAACATGAAAACAGAAATAAAACAACAAGTTACAAATGAGAATAACATCACCGTCAATATAGATCAGGATCCCATGAAACAGCTTTTATATTGATGTCAAACCAACTACAAACTTCAAGTCCAATGTTTCAGTTCAGCAATCATCTTCACTATTCAACCTAACTACTCTAGCACAAACAGAGCTTCAAGGGCCAATGAATACTATGTACAAATAGAAGTCTCAAGCTCAAGTGTATTTCAAAGTTCTGCAACCAACCCTTTTTTCCTCTTCTGTAGAAGTATTTATAGGAAGATGAGGAGGTGAGATTTTAACAAAATATCTCAAAGACAGTTAATGCAGGGTGAAGACTTCTCGGCCCTTTGAGAGGCATCGATTGGAGAAATTACAGGTGGAAGTGCTGCATTAACTTTTACATTTATGATTTAAAACTCGAAGTGAGTTTCATTTGACTTTGAGGCTCATATGCTGCGTTTTGGAGTAACTCTGCAGATGTTTATTCATTGGTTTCCTTGCATAAGTAACTCCCTGGCTGTGCTGGAGGCGGATATCTGATTTTCTTCAATAACTCAGCCTTTGGTTGAATGGTTTGAGGCACCAGGTGGGTCGGTGGTAGCTGAGGAATCAATTCGCCTCAGATGTGGCGGTGGAGGCTTTTTGTCTGATAAAACACTTTAGGTTTTTTCATTTAAACTGTGTTTTAGTTTGGGGATTAGGATTTTGATAACTGTCTTAGCCGTAATCCCCATAAAAACTGTCTTCAATCTTCATCTGCTGTGCTTTATTCTCAAAACTGATACTCTTTAACTGTGTTTGATTAAAAACAATGTCTTGTCGATGTGCAGACCCGCACTGGGCTTTACGGCATCAATACTCATAGAGTACTGACGAGACATGGAATAGAGCCCCGTGAATGGCCTCTTTAAGATAGCCAGAAGGCACGGGAAACGTCTTTCCCATCCCTCGGCTTTCCTTCATTCTATAATGGAAAACCATTAAAACACCTGCAAAACACAACAACAGTTAAGAAATCCTGCGGGAATAGGTTAAAACTGCTTCGGATGGCGGGGGAGGAGCGTAGCCGTCGGATGAAGGCAACCAACGGTGGAGATCTGCAAAGAAAGGCAAAAAGGATAACGGGAGAAGAATAAGGAGGAGCAGTTTTGGACCGTCCGATCTGGACACGTGGACGGTCCAGATTTAATCGGAGGGTCTCAATCGGAGGTGGCACAAAAGGGGATGCGATTGAACTTCCAGTGCGATTAAGCGCTGGCCGTTGATCTGCAGATCAGATCGACGGCGGAAAACGAATCGGCGGGCTTTGAAATGGCGGTAGGACTTGCGATCGGAGGGAATAAGGGCCGTTGGATAGGCGGGAAATGGACGGCTGCGATGCAATCGGGAGGCGAATAGAAGGACTTGCGATTGCGATCAGAGGGACAGAGCGATTGAGCGCTGACCGTTGATCTGACGGGAAGATCAACGGTGGAGAACACAATCGGAGGGGATCATCGATTGGCGGAGGACCGTCGGATCAACATGAAAACGGACGGCTGAGATTAAATCGGAAGGCTCCAATCGGGGCAGTGCCAATGCGACTTGCGATTGCGATCGGGCATGGGCTTGCGATTGAGCGCAGACCGTCGGATCTCGGGACAGATCAACGGTGGAGATGCAATCGGGGGATCGGCGGAAAGACTTGCGATTGCGATCGGGCATGGGTTTGCGATTGAGCGCAGACCGTTGATCTGCGGGAAGAATGGACGGTGGAGATTTAATCGGGGCACGCAATCGGAGGAGGAGCAGAAGGACTTGCGATCAGTGGAGGGCCGTCGGATCGCGGGGAGATCAACGGCCACTATGCAATCGGGAGGGTTTCAATCGGAGCATCGCAATCGGGAGGCACACGATGGGTGTTGCGATTGCGATCGGGGGGAGCAGCGTGATTGAGCGCTGGACGTCAGATCTTGCGATAGATCGACGACGCGGAACGCGTCGCAAGACTTAACAATATAAACTAATCGCATCGGGGTTTTTTAAAATATTACAAAGGAATTTGTCTCCCGCCCGGCCTTCGATTGCGATTGGCCCCTAATGCTTAAGCTCTTGGTCTTGGGTGACGGGCATATGTGGGGAAGTGGTTTTAGGACTTAGCCCAAGGGGCTTAGGTCCATAGCAATAAAACTTTGATTTTTTATGAGAAATTTCAAGGATTAAAATGGATGTGGGGGTTCTGAAATAGTTAAAAAGTGAGTCTTTAACTATGAAAGGGGAATTTTTCATAAATGGAGGGAGAACTTATGAAAAGTAGGGAAATAATATGGAGAAAAGGGGGAGTAAATGAAGGTTAGTTATGAGTGGGAGAAAGGGGAAAAATGATGGTTTCTTCAGCAGTTTTTTACAGGAAATCAACAGAATTAATAGGCAAAGTAATGTAGATTTTGGACAAAGGCATGAGGCCTACAAGGAGTCTTCAAGAGCCAACAAATTTTAGTAATGAAAAATTGTTCCTTGAAGGCTCAAAATAGATTTAGCCACCTTTTGGTATAACAAAATTTTATAGGTGGCTAACAGTGGCTCCACTTGGGGATGGTGCCTTTTTGAAGGCATCAAGAATTCAGAGTTGATTTCTCTGGGACGCTGACTTGT
>CM076572.1:141058840-141067406 GCA_034641835.2 Pinus albicaulis | reverse complement strand
GTTGGGCCGTTTGGTCCGAGGGCGCCCGTGTCACATTTGCTAGTTGTGACCGCCCGGGTGCCTTGTGCACGTCCGGGCGGCCCGTTTGCCGTTTGCTCCCCTGTGCGTCCGTTCGGTCGGGTCGTTCGGTCGTGCCGGGCGAGGGCGTCCGTTCGGGTCGGGTCGTTCGGTCGTGCCGGGCGAGGGCGTCCGTTCGGGTCGTGTCGTTCGGTCGTGCCGGGTGAGGGCGTCCGTTCGGGTGAGGGCGTCAGATCGGAAGAGCACGGGTCGTTTGGTCGTGCGGGTGAAGGGGCGTCCGTTCGGAGTCGGGTCGAGTCGTTCGTGAGGGCATACATTCCGGTCGATGGCCGGGTCGGGTCGGGTGGGTGTGCGGGTGAGGGCGTCGGGTTCGAGTCGGGTCGGTTCGGGTTGGGTGGGCGAGTCGTTTGTGGTCGTCTTAGGAGTGAGGGGGCGTCGGTTCGGGGTCCCGGGTGGTCGGGTCGTTCGGGTCGGGTCGGGTGGGCGTCCGTTCGGGTCGGGTCGGGTCGGGTCGTTTGGCCCGAGGGCGTCCATTCGGGTGGGCGTGCCGGGTGAGGGCGTCCGTTCGGGTCGGGTCGGGTCGTTTGGCCCGAGGGCGCCCGTGTCAGATTTGCTAAGTTGTGACCGCCCGGGTGCCTTGTGCACGTCCGGGCGGCCCGTTTGCCGTTTGCTCCCATGTGCGTCCGTTTGGTCGGGCGCGCCGGGTGAGGGCGTCCGTTCGGGTCGGGTCATTCAGTCATGCCGGGTGAGGGCGTCCGTTCGGGTCGGGTCGGGTCATATGGCCCGAGGGCGCCCATGTCAGATTTGCTAAGTCGTGACCGCCCGGGTGCCTTGTGCACATCCGGGTGGCCTGTTTGCCGTTTGCTCCCATGTGCGTCCGTTTGGTCGGGTTGTTCGGTCGTGCCGGGCGAGGGCGTCCGTTCGGGTTGGGTCATTCAGTCGTGCCGGGTGAGGGCCTCCGTTCGGGTCGGGTCGTTCGGTCGTGTCGGGTGAGGGCGTCCGTTCGGTCATGCCGGGTGAGGGCGTCCGTTCGGGTCGGGTTGTTCGGTCGTGCCAGGCGAGGGCGTCCGTTCGGGTCGGGTCGTTTGGTCGTGCGGCACGATGGCATCTGTTCGGGTGGGTGTGCCGGGCGAGGGCGTCCGTTCGGGTCGGGTTGGGTTGTTTGGCCCGAGGGCGCCCGTGTCAAATTTGCTAAGTTGTGACCGCCCGGGTGCCTTGTGCACATCCGGGCGGCCCGTTTGCCGTTTGCTCCCATGTGCGTCCGTTCGGGTCGGGTCGTTTGGTCGTGCCGGGTGAGGGCGTCCGTTCGGGTCGGGTCGTTCGGTCGTGTCGGGTGAGGGCGTCCATTCGGGTCGGGTCGTTTGGTCGTGCCGGGTGAGGGCGTCCGTTCGGGTCGGGTCGTTCGGTCGTGTCGGGTGAGGGCGTCCATTCGGGTCGGGTCGTTTGGTCGTGCGTCACGATGGCGTCCATTCGGGTGGGCGTGCCGGGCGAGGGCGTCCGTTTGGGTCGGGTCGGGTCATTTGGCCCGAGGGCGCCCATGTCAGATTTGCTAAGTTGTGATCGCCCGGGTGCCTTGTGCACGTCCGGGCGGCCCGTTTGCCGTTTGCTCCCATGTGCGTCCGTTCGGGTCGGGTCGTTCGGTCGTGCCGGGCGAGGGCGTCCGTTCGGGTCGGGTCGTTCGGTCGTGCCGGGCGAGGGCGTCCGTTCGGGTGGGCGTGCCGGGCGAGGGCGTCCGTTCGGGTCGGGTCGGGTCGTTTGGCCAGAGGGCGCCCGTGTCAAATTTGCTAAGTTGTGACCGCCCGGGTGCCTTGTGCACGTCCGGGCGGCCCGTTTGCCGTTTGCTCCCATGTGCGTCCGTTTTGGTCGGGTCGTTCGGTCGTGCCGGGCGAGGGCGTCCGTTCGGGTCGGGTCGTTCGGTCGTGCCGGGTGAGGGCATCCGTTCGTGTCGTGTCGTTTGGTCGTGCGGCACGATGGCGGCTTTCGTGCAGGTGAGCATCTTAGGGCGAGGGGGCGTCGCGTTCGGGTGGTCGGGTCGTGCCCGACGGCGCCCGTGTCAGATTTGCTAAGTTGTGACCGCCCGGGTGCCTTGTGCACGTCCGGGCGGCTCGTTTGCCGTTTGCTCCCATGTGCGTTCGTTTGGTCGGGCGTGCCGTGTCGCGCCGGGTGAGGGCGTCCGTTCGTGTGGGCATGCCGGGTGAGGTTGTCCGTTCGGTCGTGCCGGGTGAGGGCATTCGTTCGTGTCGTGTCGTTTGGTCGTGCGGCACGATGGCGACCGTTCGGGTGGGCGTGCCAGGCAAGGGCGTCCGTTCGGGTCGGGTCGGGTTGTTTGGCCCGAGGGCGCCCGTGTCAGATTTGCTAAGTTGTGACCGCCCGAGTGCCTTGTGCACGTCCAGGCGACCCGTTTACCATTTTCTCCCATGTGCGACCGTTTGGGTGGGCGCGTCATGTCGTGCCGGGTGAGGGCGTCCGTTCGGGTGGTCGTGCCGGGTGAGGGTGTCCGTTCGGGTCGGGTGGTTTGGCCCAAGGGCGCCCGTGTCAGATTTGCTAATTTGTGACCGCCCGGGTGCCTTGTGCACGTCCGGGTGACCCGTTTGCCATTTTCTCCCATGTGCATCCGTTAGGGTGGGCGCGTCGTGTCGTGCCCGGTGAGGGCGTCCGTTCGGGTCGGGTCGTTTGGTCGTGCCGGGTGAGGTTGTCCGTTCGGGTCGGGTGGTTTGGCCCGAGGGCGCCCGTGTCAGATTTGCTAAGTTGTGACTGCCCGGGTGCCTTGTGCACGTCCGGGCGGCCCGTTTCCCGTTTGCTCCCATGTGCGTCCGTTTGGTCGTGCGCGCCGTGTCGTGCCGGGTGAGGGCGTCCGTTCGGGTCGGGTCGTGTGGCCCGAGGGCGCCCGTGTCAGATTTGCTAAGTTGTGACCGCCCGGGTGATTTGTGCACGTCCGGGTGGCCGTTGCCCCGTTTTCTCAAATGCGTCCTTTTGGGTGGCGTGCGCGTGTCGTGCCGTGCGAGGGCGTCCGTTCGGGTCGGGTCGGTTAGTTTGGCCCGAGGGCGCCAGTGTCATATTTGCTAAGTTGTGACCGCCCGGGTGCCTTGTGCACGTCCGGGCGGCCCGTTTGCCGTTTGCTCCCATGTGCGTCCGTTTGGTCGGGCGTGCCGTGTCCCGCCGGGTGAGGGCGTCCGTTCGGGTGGGCGTCTTGGAAGTGAGTCACGTCCAGATTCGGGTGGTCGTTTGTGGCGCCGTGTCAGTTGCTAAGTTGACGCCGGTGCCTTGTCTCCTGTCCGGGAGCGGCCGTTTAGTTGCTCCATGTGCGTCAGATTCGGGTGGGCGCCTTCCCGTGTCACCTCGGGTGAGGGCGTTCGTTCGGGTCGGTCGTTTGGTTGTGCGGGTGAGGGTCGTCCGTTTGGGTGGGTCGTTTGGCCGGGCGCCGTGCCATATTTAACTAGATTCTTGGCCAGCACGGTTGCCTTGTGCACATCCAGGCGGCCCGTTTGCCGTTTGCTCCCATGTGCGTTCGTTCGGGGTGGCGCTTCGTGTCGCCCCGGGTGAGGGTGTACGGATGGGGGTGTTCGGGTCGCCCTGTTTATCCGAGGGTGTGCTTATCGGATTTGCTTTTCGTGTGAAAGGTGGGTTGGTAATTGAGTTGTTTTTCTCGGTTGTAGGGTCGTCGACTTTCTTCTCTCCATCACCACTCGGTAGCAGATGAGCAGTAATGTTGGCCATGCTTTTCCTTGGAGGCATGTTTGAACAATCTCTCCCGTCCACTCTGTTTTCTAGCATTTGGATGGGGTTGTTGTGTGTGGCTCTTTGAGATGATTGGCCACCTGTTGGCATTGTTGAAATCGGCTCTCCGGTAACTCTCTCTCGTGCCCCTTGGTCGCACGTTTGCTCTGTTGAAATCAGCGTTTTGCTATGTCGCTCGTTGGCTCTGTCGATGTCGGCTCTTCTCTATATTGTTCTTCTCCTCCTTTTTTGCTTGCTTGTGGGGGGAGGGGTTGGATTTTCCTGTGAAAGGTGGGTTGGTAACTGAGTTGTTTGTTCGGGTGTGCCTGAAGAGTGGCCTTGGGTCATTTGTAGGGTCGTCGACTCTCATCTTCTCTCCATCCCCACTCGGTAGCGCATGAGCGGTAATGTTGGCCATGCTTGTCCTGGGAGGCATATGTGAAAAGAGTTACCCTTCTGCTCTGTGTTCTCAGAGTTGGACGAGGTCGCTCTGTGTGGCTCCTTGAGACAACTGGCCGGTCGCCTATGTCGCTCTCGTGCCCCTTGCTCGCTCGTTGGCTCCGTCGATGTTTGCTCTTCGCCATATTGTTCACCTCCTCCCTTTTTGGTGGGTTGGAGAGGTGGGCTTTTGTCTCGTTGGCTTCGTGAAATCGGCTCCTCGCTATATTTTTCACCTCCTCCCCTTTTGGTGGGGGGAGGGGTTGGATTTTCGTGTGAAAGGTGGGTTGGTAACTGAGTTGCTTGTTCGGGTGTGCCTGAAGAGTGGCCTTGGGTCATTTGTAGGGTCGTCGACTCTCGTCTTCTCTCCATCCCCACTCGGTAGCGCATGAGCGGTAATGTCGGCCATGCTTGTCCTGGGAGGCATATGTGAAAAGGTTACCCTTCCGCTCTGTGTTCTCAGAGTTGGACGAGGTCGCTCTGTGTGGCTCCTTGAGACAACTGGCCGGTCGCCTATGTCGCTCTCGTGCCCCTTGCTCGCTCGTTGGCTCTGTCGATGTTGGCTCTTCGCCATATTCTTCACCTCCTCCCTTTTTGGTGGGTTGGAGAGGTGGGCTTTTGTCTCGTTGGCTTCGTGAAATTGGCTCCTCGGTATATTGTTCACCTCCTCCCCCTTTCGGTGGGGGGAGGGGTTGGATTTTCGTGTGAAAGGTGGGTTGGTAACTGAGTTGCTTGTTCGGGTGTGCCTAAAGAGTGGCCTTGGGTCATTTGTAGGGTCATCGACTCTCGGCTTCTCTCCATCCCCACTCGGTAGCGCATGAGCGGTAATGTTGGCCATGCTTGTCCTGGGAGGCATATGTGAAAAGAGTTACCCTTCCGCTCGGTGTTCTCAGAGTTGGACGAGGTCGCTCTGTGTGGCTCCTTGAGACAACTGGCCGGTCGCCTATGTCGCTCTCGTGCCCCTTGCTCGCTCGTTGGCTCCGTCAATGTTGGCTCTTCGCTATATTGTTCACCTCCTCCCTTTTTGGTGGGTTGGAGAGGTGGGCTTTTGTCTCGTTGGCTTCGTGAAATCAGCTCCTCGCTATATTGTTCACCTCCTCCCCTTTTGGTGGGGGGGGGGGTTGGATTTTCGTGTGAAAGGTGGGTTGGTAACTGAGTTGCTTGTTCGGGTGTGCCTGAAGAGTGGCCTTGGGTCATTTGTAGGGTCGTCGACTCTCGGCTTCTCTCCATCCCCACTCGGTAGCGCATGAGCGGTAATGTTGGCCATGCTTGTCCGGGGAGGCATATGTGAAAAGAGTTACCCTTCCGCTCTGTGTTCTCAGAGGTGGACGAGGTCGCTCTGTGTGGCTCCTTGAGACAACTGGCCGGTCGCCTATGTCGCTCTCGTCCCCCTTGCTCGCTCGTTGGCTCCGTCGATGTTGGCTCTTCGCCATATTCTTCACCTCCTCCCTTTTTGGTGGGTTGGAGAGGTGGGCTTTTGTCTCGTTGGCTTCGTGAAATCGGCTCCTCGGTATATTGCTCACCTCCTCCCCTTTCGGTGGGGGGAGGGGTTGGATTTTCGTGTGAAAGGTGGGTTGGTAACTGAGTTGCTTGTTCGGGTGTGCCTGAAGAGTGGCCTTGGGTCATTTGTAGGGTCGTCGACTCTCGTCTTCTCTCCATCCCCAATCGGTAGCGCATGAGCGGTAATGTTGGCCATGCTTGTCCTGGGAGGCATATGTGAAAAGAGTTACCCTTCCGCTCTGTGTTCTCAGAGTTGGACGAGGTCGCTCTGTGTGGCTCCTTGAGACAACTGGCCGGCCGCCTATGTCGCTCTCGTGCCCCTTGCTCGCTCGTTGGCTCCGTCGATGTTGGCTCTTCGCCATATTGTTCACCTCCTCCCTTTTTGGTGGGTTGGAGAGGTGGGCTTTGGTCTCGTTGGCTTCGTGAAATCGGCTCCTCGGTATATTGTTCACCTCCTCCCCCTTTCGGTGGGGGGAGGGGTTGGATTTTCGTGTGAAAGGTGGGTTGGTAACTAAGTTGCTTGTTCGGGTGTGCCTGAAGAGTGGCCTTGGGTCATTTGTAGGGTCGTCGACTCTCGTCTTCTCTCCATCCCCACTCGGTAGCGCATGAGCGGTAATGTTGGCCATGCTTGTCCTGGGAGGCATATGTGAAAAGAGTTACCCTTCCACTCTATGTTCTCAGAGTTGGATGAGGTCGCTCTGTGTGGCTCCTTGAGACAACTGGCCGGTCGCCTATGTCGCTCTCGTGCCCCTTGCTCGCTCGTTGGCTCCGTCGATGTTGGCTCTTCGCTATATTGTTCAACTCCTCCCTTTTTGGTGGGTTGGAGAGGTGGGATTTTTTCTCGTTGGCTTCGTGAAATCGGCTCCTCGGTATATTGTTCACCTCCTCCCATTTCGGTGGGGGGAGGGGTTGGATTTTCATGTGAAAGGTGGGTTGGTAACTGAGTTGCTTCTTCGAGTGTGCCTGAAGAGTGGCCTTGGGTCATTTGTAGGGTCGTCGACTCTCATCTTCTCTCCATCCCCACTCGGTAGCGCATGAGTGATAATGTTGGCCATGCTTGTCCTAGGAGGCATATGTGAAAAGAGTTACCCTTCCGCTCTGTGTTCTCAGAGTTGGATGAGGTCGCTATGTGTGGCTCCTTGAGACAACTGGCTGGTCGCCTATGTCGCTCTCGTGCCCCTTGCTCGCTCATTGGCTCCATCGATGTTGGCTCTTCGCTATATTGTTCACCTCCTCCCTTTTTGGTGGGTTGGAGAGGTGGGCTTTTGTCTCGTTGGCTTCGTGAAATTGGCTCCTCGGTATCTTGTTCACCTCCTCCCCTTTTGGAGGGGGGAGGGGTTGGATTTTCGTTTGAAAGGTGGGTTGGTAACTGAGTTGCTTGTTCGGGTGTGCCTGACGAGTGGCCTTGGGTCATTTGTAGGGTCATCGACTCTCGTCTTCTCTCCATCCCCACTCGGTAGCGCATGAGCGGTAATGTTGGCCATGCTTGTCCTGGGAGGCATATGTGAAAAGAGTTACCCTTCCACTCTGTGTTCTCAGAGTTGGATGAGGTCGCTCTGTGTGGCTCCTTGAGACAACTGGCCGGTCACCTATGTCGCTCTCGTGCCCCTTTCTCGCTCGTTGGCTCCGTCGATGTTGGCTCTTCGCCATATTCTTCACCTCCTCCCTTTTTGGTGGGTTGGAGAGGTGGGATTTTGTCTCATTGGCTTCGTGAAATCGGCTCCTCGGTATATTGTTCACCTCCTCCCCCTTTCGGTGGGGGGAGGGGTTGGATTTTCGTGTGAAAGGTGGGTTGGTAACTCAGTTGCTTGTTCGGGTGTGCCTGAAGAGTGGCCTTGGGTCATTTGTAGGGTCGTCGACTCTCGTCTTCTCTCCATCCCCACTCGGTAGCGCATGAGCGGTAATGTTGGACATGCTTGTCCTGGGAGGCATATGTGAAAAGAGTTACCCTTCCGCTCTGTGTTCTCAGAGTTGGATGAGGTCGCTCTGTGTGGCTCCTTGAGACAACTGGCCGGTCGCCTATGTCGCTCTCGTGCCCCTTGCTCGCTCATTGGCTCCGTCTATGTTGGCTCTTCGCTATATTGTTCACCTCCTCCCTTTTTGGTGGGTTGGAGAGGTGGGCTTTTGTCTCGTTGGCTTCGTGAAATCGGCTCCTCGCTATATTGTTCACCTCCTCCTCTTTTGGTGGGGGGAGGGGTTGGATTTTCGTGTGAAAGGTGGGTTGGTAACTGAGTATTTTGTTCGGGTGTGCCTGAAGAGTGGCCTTGGGTCATTTGTAGGGTCATCGACTCTCATCTTCTCTCCATCCCCACTCGGTAGCGCATGAGCGGTAATGTTGGCCATGCTTGTCCTGGGAGGCATATGTGAAAAGAGTTACCCTTCCGCTCTGTGTTCTCAGAGTTGGATGAGGTCGCTCTGTGTGGCTCCTTGAGACAACTGGCCGGTCACCTATGTCGCTCTCATGCCCCTTGCTCGCTCGTTGGCTCCGTCGATGTTGGCTCTTCGCTATATTGTTCACCTCCTCCCTTTTTGGTGGGTTGGAGAGGTGGGCTTTTGTCTCGCTGGCTTCGTGAAATCGGCTCCTCGCTATATTGTTCACCTCCTCCCCTTTCGGTGGGGGGAGGGGTTGGATTTTCGTGTGAAAGGTGGGTTGGTAATTGAGTAGCTTGTCGGGTGTGCCTAAAGAATGGCCTTGAGTCATTTGTAGGGTGGTCGATGTTCGCATTCTCTCCATCCCCACTCGGTAGCACATGAGCGATAATGTTGGCCATGCTCGTCCTTGGAAGCATATGTGAACAATTCCCCCTTCGCTCCGTGTTCTCAGAATTGGATGGGTTTTTGTGTGTGGCTCCTTGAGACGACTGTCCTCTTCATTGTTTGGCTCTTTACGGTG
>CM076572.1:141031340-141046340 GCA_034641835.2 Pinus albicaulis | reverse complement strand
ATGGACACCATCCAATTATACGGCCGCTGCGACGGAAACCGCCCCTGTAAGACCCACGAGCCGAGGACGACGACGGAAGGCGTTGGAAGCATTTGGTGGACATGCGACGAACGACGAAAACCATGACGGAAGGTTAGATGGGCGCACCAACGGACGAAAACATCGTTCGACTACTATGCAACGTTATCACGGTGACCGTGCGACGTTTAGGAGCGACGTGCATAAATGCGTCCAAAAATGGCCGTGTGTTGGCTTGGAGGTTTTATAGGCCGGCCGTGGTGGCAAGCCGACGTTAAGGAGGAAATGCCACGTCGTAACCAAGGCTTTATGGGCGTTTACTGGGTCGGCCTCATATGGGTCAAGCCTCACCCATGGAAGCAATGTGTGGGCAAAGGCACATACGAAAGGAGGACGTGCGATGGACGATAAAGGAAAGAAAGAAGGACATCAACATCTTGCTGATTCCACCATTGGAAAGCTAATGCTCGATCCAGAGCGAAGGTCGAGGGTGGAGGGCGAAGCCGCAGCAGGGAAACAGAGTCTGGGTCGAGTCGGGTAAAAACCCGTTCGGCGTTCTCCCGCAGGTCAAGTCGGGTTCCTTCCGCAGGGCGCGTGCGGTGCAGTGTTTAGTGCATGGTCGAGTCGGGTTCCTTCCGCAGGATGCGTGGAGAACAGTGTTCAGGGCGGGCGCGTTCAGGTCGAGTCGGGTTCGTACAGCGTGCCCGCGTTCCAGATGCGCGGAATAGTGTTTGAAGGCATGGAGTTCGTTCAGCAGGGTCGGGTCGGGTCGAACGCGTTCAGGAAACGCGTGCAGACTGTGACCCCGGTGACCCGCGTTCGGAAACGCGTTCAGGGTGCTGAGGGCGTCTGTGACCCGAGTGACCCACTCGAACCAAAATTCGCGCAGACTTCAGAAACATGTTCTGAAAGGGAATTTTGGGGTTCCTTTGGATTTTTTGCACTGTTGGGAAGCTGTTAAGGCTAGACCCAGGTACAAGCACATTTGGCAAGAAGCATAAATGGTTTATGGAGGCTTGGCTGTATAGTTATTGCAGATTGTACATATTTATTGAAGCATAATACTGGGCAGACTTATTAACGGGATTTTCCCCTCCCTTGAATGTATGGGTGTTCATGTGGTTTGATATTGATGTTTATTGTTGTTTTATTTCCGCACAGGAGCACTTTGGAAGATTAATTAAACAAGTGTTGAGTTAGGCGTAGTCTACTTATTTAGTATTTGAAAAGAGAAAAATAAGGTAGTGCCGCACCCGTCTATAGAGCGGTTGGGAGACTACCACAGGTATAAGGGCGTGACAGTTGGTATCAGAGCTACATTTTTGTGGCTTTATTATTATTATTATTATTATTATTATTATTATTATTATTGAGCAGGGATACCGTTGCAGCGTTGCAGGTGGTATTGAAGCTTGATGGATGAGTTTGTTTCATTGGAAATGAACTTCAAAGAAATTAAAGAGAAGTCGAAGGAAGTGGAAAAGGAGTTTGATGAGGCGAGTTTGACCATTGATACATTGTGCAAGAGGAGGACATATGGCATGAGAAAAGATGAAATGTTTCGACTTATGAAGAAAGTGAGAATTCTCCGAGCAGAAATGGACAAGGTGGAAGAAGAGCGAAGGAAGTTAATTGATAAGCTTCTCAAGCTTAGAGACCTTGGAAAGATGAAGCATGGTGGCATGAAGCCCACTGTGGCTGAACCAAGGGATGTTGTAGATGTGATTCAAGTCAAGGAAGAAGCTGATGAACAAGTTGGACCAGGACCAAGCACATTACAAGCATTGATGGTGGACGATTCTCACAAGGATGTTGCAGATGTGGTAGAAGTCGAGGACGAACTTGATCAACAGGTTGGACCAGGGCCAAGCACATCGCAAGCATCGGTGATGGATGATTCTGGGGAGGATGTTGAGGATGTGGATATGATTGAGGAAGAACTCGTGGAACAAGTTGAACCTGGACCAAGCACATTGCAGGCATTGGGGGATGAACCACATGAAAATTTTGTAGAAGTGACAATGATCGAGGAGGAACTTTATGAGCAGGCGGTACCAGGATCGGAAGCATTGTAGACATTGATGAGGACGAAGGACACTCGCTTAGATATTCTTCATGAAGACATGGCTCGTGTTTCAATTGAGCATCTGGGAGATGGACCGTATGCAGGGATGGGAAAGAAGATGACTTCTTTTCCAATACCATGGAGGACCTTTCCTCGGATGACTATGATGGAACCTTGTACATTAGAGAAGCGAGGGGAGCATTTCTTGTTGTAGGCCTTGATAGGGAAATTTGTGACCTCGCTCTAGTAGGTTCAAATTCTCGTGACAAGGGTGGAACTTGATGATCTCTGTGATAGATACGAGTCATGCTTAGCCACATGGAAACTGGCTAGGTGCCCGGCATGACTCATGGACTGCCTTGGTGGTAGGGCACATTGTCTGGGTAGACTTCTTCATGGCTTACAACCAAGAAGG
Organism: Pinus albicaulis; assembly: GCA_034641835.2. Classification (NCBI taxonomy): domain Eukaryota; kingdom Viridiplantae; phylum Streptophyta; class Pinopsida; order Pinales; family Pinaceae; genus Pinus; species Pinus albicaulis. The sequence continues at coordinate 141,043,842 of CM076572.1, read as the reverse complement.
AACTCTTGGTGCACCTTTAGCAGGGGAGAAGCCTTGGAGGAAGTACCCATGATGATGATGGTAGAAGTGACCGAGGGCACTTAGCCTGTACACTATACACATGATGGTGACTGGGGTTGAGGCGAGTCTACTCTGGATGGACACATGGGAAACCAAAGTCATGTACATTGACACGAGGGCATGGCAGGACATTATGTGGAGACATTATGCAGGTGCACTTACTGGGTGCCCACTTATGAGCATCATGGAGGAGTGTCAAGAAGGAATATGCTGAGCATGATCGATTGTTGGTGCTACATGGAGATCTTTTATAGATGGGCTGATGGACGTTGTTCACTTTGAGCAACAAGACATTGGTTGGATGAGCAGCCTACGAGCACATTCATATGACTTGCAGGGTGAGAACAGCTTGTGGTGGCACTCGCGGGCAATACAAGTATGCTTGCCAACGCTTTGGATAGGATGATGTGTGGGAGTTCATGGTGGAGTTTCATTCATTGGAGGCTTCATACTACAATGATCTTGCAGTATCTGGTTCACTGAGGAACTGAGATCGAGACTGGTCTTGATTTTGATGCACTATGGGATGCATACCTTCGAGCAGGGAAACGCGTTCGGTCGGGTCTCAGGTCGCGTGAGGGCGCCCAAGGAAACGCGTTCGGGTCGGGTCGTGTGAGGGCGACCGTATAAAAAATGCTAAGTTGTGACCGCCCGCGTGCCTTGTGCACGTTCGCGCGGCCAATTTCCGATTTTCTCCCTTGTGCCTTCATTCGGGCGGGTTGGTTCGGGTCGTGCCGTGCGAGGGGGGGGCGTTCGTTCGGGCGGGTCGGGTCGTGCCGTGTGAGGGCGCCCAAGGAAACATGTTCGGGTCGGGTCGTGTGAGGGAGGCCGTATAAAAAATGCTAAGTTGTGACCGCCGTGCCTTGTGCACGTTCGTGCGACCCGATTGCCGTTTGCTCCCTTGTGCCCTCGTTTGGGCGGGTCAGGTCGTGCCGTGTGAGGGCGCCCAAGGAAACGCGTTCGGGTCGGGTCGTGTGAGGGAGGCCGTATCGAAAATGCTAAGCTGTGACCGCCCGTGTGCCTAGTTGTCACGCCCCTATACCTTCGGTGTCTTTCAACCACGCTATAGACGGGTGCGGCACTACCGTACTTTTTTCTTTTTCCAAATACTCAAGTATATAGACTATGCCTTTAGCAACACTTGTTAGTTATTAACCAAAGGTTCTCTCGATATATGGAAATAAACATAAACATCATTATCAATCCCCAAGTATGCTCATACATACAAGGGAGGGGCAATTCCCTGTTAATAATGATAAATATGAAATAATAAGTTCCAATCCAGCAGAAGCCACTTCTGCTCCTTAGCAAGGCAAGTTAGCCTTTTGACCAAGCCCTAAGGCTTGTCAACCATCAAACTAGCCTACAACAATCATTTACAATCATCAGAATTCACCTTGGGAATATCCTGCACAAAACTGCCCAAGTGCTGCCGGGTCACTCAAATCGACACTACAGATCAGTTTAGACCGTCCCTCGAGCTCCCTGTGTGTCCAATCCGCTTCCCAACTGTACGGTTATATGTGGCCCGTCAATACGCACATTCTGCAATTTACGGCACTCAATTCCGACTCCGGACACTCCCGGAATTGCTTCTGCACTGTAGTGCAGTTCGTGCAGAGGCGCCCAGTCTTGGGTCACCCAACTCGCCCAGCCAAACGCGTTCGGGTCGGGTCGGGCGCGTCGGGTGAGGGCGCCTGGCCAAAGGCGTTCGGGTCGGGTCGTTTGGGCCGAGGGCACCCGTATCAGATTTGCTAAGTTGTGACCGCCTGGGTGCCTTGTGTACGTCCGAGCGACCCGTTTGCCGTTTGCTCCCATGTGCGTCCGTTCGGTCGGGCGGGTCGTGTGGCACCGGGTGAGGGCGGCCTCGTCCGGCCTGGCTGCTTGGCCCGAGGGCGCCCGTGTCAAATTTGCTAAGTTGTGACCGCCCGGGTGCCTTGTGCACGTCCGGGCGGCCCGTTTGCCGTTTGCACCCATGTGCGTCCGTTTGGTCGGGTCGTTCGGTCGTGCCGGGCGAGGGCGTCCGTCGGCCTGCCGTTCGTCGTGGCGTGAGGGCGTCCGTTCGGTGTTTGGCCCATGGGCATCCGTTCGAGCCGGGTCGTTTGCTCGTGCCGGTGAGGGCGTCCGTTCGGTCGGGTCGGGCCATTTGGTCGGCCGATGAGGCGTCCGTTCGGGTCGGGTCGGGCCGTTTGGGCCGAGGGCGTCCGTTTCAGCTCTGCCTGCCTGCCTGTGGGCATGCGGGTGAGGGCGTCCGTTCGGGTCGGGTCGGGTCGTTTGGGCCGAGGGCGTCCGTTCGGGTCGGGTCGGGTCGGGTGGGCGTGCCGGGTGAGGGCGTCCGTTCGGGTCGGGTCGGGTCGGGTCGTTTCGTCGTGCCGGGTGAGGGCGTCCGTTCGGGTCGGGTCGTTTGGCCCGAGGGCGTCCATTCGGGTGGGCGTGCCGGGTGAGGGCGTCCGTTCGGGTCGGGTCGGGTCGGGTCGTTCGGTCGTGCCGTGTGAGGGCGTCCGTTCGGGTCGGGTCGGGTCGGGTCGTTTGGCCCGAGGGCGTCCGTTCGGGTGGGCGTGCCGGGTGAGGGCGTCCGTTCGGGTCGGGTCGGGTCGTTTGGCCCGAGGGCGCCCATGTCAGATTTGCTAAGTTGTGACCGCCTAGGTGCCTTGTGCACGTCCGGGCGGCCTGTTTGCCGTTTGCTCCCATGTGCGTCCGTTTGGTCGGGCACACCGGGTGAGGGCGTCCGTTCGGGTCGGGTCATTCGGTCGTGCCGGGTGAGGGCGTCCGTTCGGGTTGAGTCGGGTCATTTGGCCCGAGGGCGCCCGTGTCAGATTTGCTAAGTCGTGACGGCTCGGGTGCCTTGTGCACGTCCGGGTGGCCCGTTTGCCGTTTTCTCCAATGTGCGTCCGTTTGGTCGGGTCGGTCGATCGTGCCGGGCGAGGGCGTCCGTTCAGGTCGGGTCGTTCGGTCGTGCTGGGTGAGAGCGTCCGTTCGGTCGTGCCGGGTGAGGGCGTCCGTTCGGGTCGGGTCGTTCTATCGTGCCGGGCGAGGGCGTCCGTTCAGGTCGGTTCGTTTGGTCGTGCGGCATGATGGCGTCCGTTCGGGTGGGCGTGCCGGGCGAGGGCGTCCGTTCGGGTCGGGTCGGGTCGTTTGGCCCAAGGGCGCCCGTGTCAAATTTGCTAAGTTGTGACCACCCGGGTGCCTTGTCCACGTCCGGGCGGCCCGTTTGCCGTTTGCTCCCATGTGCGTCCGTTCGGGTCGGGTCGTTTCGTCGTGCCGGGTGAGGGCATCCGTTCGAGTCAGATCGTTCGTTCGTGCCGAGTGAGGGCGTCCGTTCGGGTCGGGTCGTTCGGTCGTGCCGGGTGAGGGCGTCCGTTCGGGTCGAGTCGTTTGGTCGTGCGGCATGATGGCGTCTGTTCGGGTGGGCGTGCCGGGCGAGGGCGTCCGTTCGGGTCGGGTCGAGTCGTTTGGCCCGAGGGCGCCCGTGTCAGATTTGCTAAGTTGTGACCGCCTGGGTACCTTGTGCATGTCCGGGCGGCCTGTTTGCCGTTTGCTCCAATGTGCGTTCGTTCGGGTCGGGTCGTTTGGTCGTGCCGGGTGAGGGCTTCCGTTCGGGTCGGGTCATTTGGTCGTGCTGGGTGAGGGCGTCTGTTCGGGTGGGCGTGCCGGGTGAGGGCGTCCGTTCGGGTGGGCGTGTCGGGCGAGGGCGTCCGTTCGGGTCAGGTCGGGTCATTTGGCCCGAGGGCGCCCGTGTCAGATTTGCTAAGTTGTGATCGCCCGGGTAACTTGTGCACGTCCGGGTGGCCCATTCGCCATTTTCTCCCATGTGCGTTCGTTCGGGTCGGGTCGTTTGGTCGTGCCGAGTGAGGACGTCCATTCGGGTTGGGTCGTTCGGTCGTGCCGGGTGAGGGTGTCCGTTCGTGTCGTGTCGTTTGGTTGTGCGGCACGATGGCGACCGTTCGGGTGGGCGTGCCGGGCGAGGGCATCCGTTCGGGTCGGGTCGGGTCGTTTGGCCTGAGGGCACCCGTGTCAGATTCGCTAAGTTGTGACCGCCCGGGTGCCTTGTGCACGTCGTGTCGTGCCGGGTGAGGGCGTCCGTTCGGGTCGGGTGGTTTGGCCTGAGGGCGCCTGTGTCAGATTTGCTAAGTTGTGACTGCCCGGGTGCCTTGTGCACGTTCGGGCGACCCATTTGTCGTTTGCTCCCATGTGCGTCCGTTCGGGTGGGCGCGTCGTGTCGTGCCCGTTGAGGGCGTCCGTTCGGGTCGGGTCGTTTGGTCGTGCCGGGTGAGGTCGTCCGTTCGGGTCGGGTGGTTTGGCCCGAGGGCGCCCGTGTCGGATTTGCTAAGTTGTGACCGCCCGGGTGCCTTGTGCACGTTCGGGCGGCCCGTTTCCCGTTTGCTCCCATGTGCGTCCGTCAGTAGCGCGCGGTCGTGCTTCTGGTGAGGCGTCCGTTCCGGTTAGGTCGTTTGGTCCGGGCGCCGTGTCGATTTGCTGTTGTGACCGCCCCCGGTGCTTTGTGCACGTCCGGTGGAACTTGATGATCTCTGTGATAGATACGGGTCATGCTTAGCCACATGGAAACTGGCTAGGTGCCCGGCATGACTCATGGGCTGCCTTGGTGGTAGGGCACATTGTCTGGGTAGACTTCTTCATGGCTTACAACCAATAAGGAACTCTTGGTGCACCTTTAGCAGGGGAGAAGCCTTGGAGGAAGTACCCATGATGATGATGGTAGAAGTGACCGAGGTTACTTAGCCTGTACACTATACACATGATGGTGACTGGGGTTGAGGCGAGTCTACTCTTGATGGACACATGGGCAACCAAAGTCATGTACATTAACACGAGGGCATGGCAGGACATTATGTGGAGACATTATGCAGGTGCACTTACTGGGTGCCCACTTATGAGCATCATGGAGGAGTGTCAAGAAGGAATATGCTGAGTATGATCGATTGTTGGTGCTACATGGAGATCTTTTATAGATGGGCTGATGGACGTTGTTCACTTTGAGCAACAAGACATTGGTTGGATGAGCAGCCTACGAGCACATTCATATGACTTGCAGGGTGAGAACAACTTGTGGTGGCACTCGCGGGCAATACAAGTATGCTTTCCAACGCTTTGGATAGGATGATGCGTGGGAGTTCATGGTGGAGTTTTATTCATTGGAGGCTTCATACTACAATGATCTTGCAGTATCTGGTTCACTGAGGAACTGAGATCGAGACTGGTCTTGATTTTGATGCACTATGGGATGCATACCTTCGAGCAGGGAAACGCGTTCGGTCGGGTAGGGTCGCGTGAGGGCGCCCAAGGAAACGCGTTCGGGTCGGGTCGTGTGAGGGCGACCGTATAAAAAATGCTAAGTTGTGACTGCCCGCGTGCCTTGTGCACGTTCGCACAGCCAGTTTTCGATTTGCTCCCTTGTGCCTTCATTCGGGCGGGTCGGGTCGGGTCATGCCGTGCGAGGGGGGGCCGTATAAAAAATGCTAAGTTGTGACTGCTCGTGTGCCTTGTGCACGTTCGTGCGACCCGTTTTCCGTTTTCTCCCTTTTGCCTTCGTTCGGGCGGGTCGGGTCGTGCCGTGTGAGGACGCCCAAGGAAACGTGTTCGGGTCGGGTCGTGTGAGGGAGGCCGTATAAAAAATGCTAAGTTGTGACCGCCCCTGTGCCTTGTGCACGTTCATGCGACCCGATTGCCGTTTGCTCCTTTGTGCCCTCGTTAGGGCGGGTCAGGTCGTGCCGTGTGAGGGCGCCCAAGGAAACGCGTTCGGGTCGGGTCGTGTGAGGGAGGCCGTATCGAAAATGCTAAGTTGTGACCGCCCGTGTGCCTAGTTCTCACGCCCCTATACCTTCGGTGTCTTTCAACCACGCTATAGACGGGTGCGGCACTACCGTACTTTTTTCTTTTTCCAAATACACAAGTATATAGACTACGCCTTTAGCAACACTTGTTAGTTATTAACCAAAGGTTCTCTCGATATGCGGAAATAAACATAAACATCATTATCAATCCACAAGTATGCTCATACATACAAGGGAGGGGCAATTCCCTGTTAATAATGATAAATATGAAATAATAAGTTCCAATCCAGCAGAAGCCACTTCTGCTCCTTAGCAAGGCAAGTTAGCCTTTTGACCAAGCCCTAAGGCTTGTCAACCATCAAACTAGCCTACAACAATAATTTACAATCATCAGAATTCACCTTGGGAATATCCTGCACAAAACTGCCCAAGTGCTGCCGGGTCACTCAAATCGACACTACAGATCAGTTTAGACCATCCCAAACCATCCCCTCAAGCTCCCTCGTGTTGCCAATCCGTCCCAACCGTACGAGTTAGATGCCCGTCAATACGTACATCTCGCAATTTACTTCGCACCTCAATTCCAACTCCGACACTCCCCGGAATGGCTTCCGCACCAGCGGGGCCGTGCAGGCGCCTGGGCTTTGGTCACCCGAGCCTGCCCAGCCAAACGCGTTCGGGTCGGGTCGGGCGCGTCGGGTGAGGGCGCCCGGCCAAAGGCGTTCGGGTCGGGTCGTTTGGGCCGAGGGCACCCGTATCAGATTTGCTAAGTTGTGACCACCTGGGTGCCTTGTGGACGTCCGAGCGACCCGTTTGCCGTTTGCTCCCATGTGCGTCCGTTCGGTCGGGCGAGTCGTGTGGCACCGGGTGAGGGCGTCCGTCCGGGTCGGGCCGTTTGGTCGGAGGGCGCCCATGTCAGATTTGCTAAGTTGTGACCGCCCGGGTCCCTTGTGGACGTCCGGGCTGCCCGTTTGCCGTTTGGTCCCATGTGTGTCTGTTCGAGTCGGGTCGGGTCGTTCGGTCATGCCGGGTGAGGGCGTCCGTTCGGGTCGGGTCGTTTGGTCGTGGCGGGTGAGGGCGTCCGTTCGAGTCGTTTGGCCCAAGGGCATCCGTTCGAGTCGGGTCGTTTTCTCATGCCGGGTGAGGGCGTCCGTTCGGGTCGGGTCAGGTCGTTTGGTCGTGCCGGATGAGGGCGTCCGTTCGGGTCGGGTCGGGTTGTTTGGGCCAAGGGCGTCCGTTCGGGTCGGGTCGGGTCGGGCCGGGTGGGCATGCCGGGTGAGGGCGTCCGTTCGGGTTGGGTCGGGTTGTTTGGGCCGAGGGCGTCCGTTCGGGTCGGGTCGGGTCGGGTGGGCGTGCCGGGTGAGGGCGTCCATTCGGGTCGGGTCGGATCGGGTCGTTTCGTCGTGCCGGGTGAGGGCGTCCGTTCGGGTCGGGTCGGGTCGTTTGGCACGAGGGCATCCGTTCGGGTGGGCGTGCCGGGTGAGGGCGTCCATTCGGGTCGGGTCGGGTCGGGTCGTTCAGTCGTGCCGTGTGAGGGCGTCAGTTCGGGTCGGTTCGGGTCGGGTCGTTTGGCCCGAGGGCGTCCGTTCGGGTGGGCGTGCCGGGTGAGGGCGTCCGTTCGGGTCGGGTCGGGTCGTTTGGCCCGAGCACGCCCGTGTCAGATTTGCTAAGTTGTGACCGCCCGGGTGCCTTGTGCACGTCCGGGCGGCCCATTTGTCGTTTGCTCCTATGTGCGTCCGTTTGGTCGGGCGCACCGGGTGAGGGCGTCCGTTCGGGTCAGGTCGTTCGGTCATGCCGGGTGAGGGCGTCCGTTCGGGTCGGGTCGGGTCGTTTGGCCCGAGGGCGCCCGTGTCAGATTTGCTAAGTCGTGATGGCCCGGGTGCCTTGTGCACGTCCGGGCGGCCCGTTTGCCGTTTTCTCCCATGTGCGTCCATTTGGTCGGGTTGTTCGGTTGTGCCGGGAGAGGGCGTCCGTTCGGGTCGGGTCGTTCGGTCGTGCCGGGTGAGGGCGTCCGTTCGGTCGTGCCGGATGAGGGCGTCCGTTCGGGTTGGGTCGTTCTGTCATGCTGGGCGAGGGCGTCCGTTCGGGTCGGTTCGTTTGGTCGTGCGGCACGATGGCGTCCGTTCGGGTGGGCGTGCCGGGCGAGGGCGTCCGTTCGGTTCGGGTCGGGTCGTTTGGCCCAAGGGCGCCCGTGTCAAATTTGCTAAGTTGTGACCGCCCGGGTGCCTTGTGCACGTCCGGGCGACCCGTTTGCCGTTTGCTCCCATGTGCGTCCGTTCGGGTCGGGTCGTTTGGTCATGCCGGGTGAGGGCGTCCGTTCGAGTCAGATCGTTCGGTCGTGCCGAGTGAGGGCGTCCGTTCGGGTCGGGTCGTTCGGTCGTGACGGGTGAGGGCGTCCGTTCGGGTTGAGTCATTTGGTCGTGCGGCACGATGGCGTCTGTTCGGGTGGGCGTGCCGGGTGAGGGCATCCATTCGGGTCGGGTCGGGTCGTTTGGCCCGAGGGCGCCCGTGTCAGATTTGCTAAGTTGTGACTGCCTAGGTGCCTTGTGCACGTCCGGGCGGCCCGTTTGCCGTTTGCTCCAATGTGCGTCCGTTCGGGTCGGGTCGTTTGGTCGTGCCGGGTGAGGGCTTCCGTTCGGGTCGGGTCGTTTGGTCGTGCTGGGTGAGGGCGTCTGTTCGGGTGGGCGTGCCGGGTGAGGGCGTCCGTTCGAGTGGGCGTGCCGGGCGAGGGCGTCCGTTCGGGTCGGGTCGGGTCGTTTGGCCCGAGGGCGCCCGTGTCAGATTTGCTAAGTTGTGATCGCCCGGGTGCCTTGTGCACGTCCGGGCGGCCCGTTTGCCATTTGCTCCCATGTGCGTTCGTTCGGGTCGGGTCGTTTGGTCGTGTCGAGTGAGGACGTCCATTCGGGTTGGGTCGTTCGGTCGTGTCGGGTGAGGGCGTACGTTCGTGTCGTGTCGTTTGGTCGTGAGGCACAATGGCGACTGTTCGGGTAAGCGTGCCGGGCGAGGGCGTCCGTTCGGGTCGGGTCGGGTCGTTTGGCCTGAGGGCTCTCGTGTCAGATTTGCTAAGTTGTGACCGCCCGGGTGCCTTGTGCACGTCGTGTCGTGCCGGGTGAGGGCGTCCGTTCGGGTCGGGTGGTTTGGCCTGAGGACGCCCGTGTCAGATTTGCTAAGTTGTGACCACCCGGGTGCCTTGTGCACGTCCGGGCAGTCCATTTGCCGTTTGCTCCCATGTGCATCCGTTCGGGTGGGCGCGTCGTGTCGTGCCCATTGAGGGTGTCCGTTCGGGTCGGGTCGTTTGGTCGTGCCGGGTGAGGTCGTCCGTTCGGGTCGGGTGGTTTGGCCCGAGGGCGCCCGTGTCAGATTTGCTAAGTTGTGACCGCCCGGGTGCCTTGTGCACGTCCGGGCGGCCCGTTTCCCGTTTGCTCCCATGTGCGTCCGTTTGGTCGTGCGCGCCGTGTCGTGCCGGGTGAGGGCGTCCGTTCGGGTCAGGTCGTTTGGCCCGAGGGCGCCCGTGTCAGATTTGCTAAGTTGTGACCGCCCGGGTGCTTTGTGCACGTCTGGGCGGCCCGTTTGCCGTTCGCTCCCATGTGCGTCCGTTCAGGTGGGCGCGTCGTGTCGTGCCGGGTGAGGGCGTCCGTTTGGGTGGGCGCGCCGTGTCGTGCCGGGTGAGGGCGTCCGTTTGGGTGGGCGTGCTAAGTGAGGTCGTCCGTTCGGGTGGGGTCGTTTGGCCCGAGGGTGCCTGGGTCAGATTTGCTAAGTTGTGACCGCCCGGGTGCCTTGTGCACGTCCGAGCGGCCCGTTTGGCATTTGCTCCCATGTGCGTCCTTTCGGGTGGGCGTGCCGTGTCGTGCCGGGTGAGGGCGTCCGTTCGGGTCGGGTCGTTTGGGCCGAGGGCGCCCATGTCAGATTTGCTAAGTTGTGACCGTTCGGGTGCCTTGTGCACGTCCGGGCGGTCCATTTTCTGTTTGCTCCCATGAGCGTCCGTTCGGGTCGGGCGTGCCGTGTCGCGCCGGGTGATGGCGTTCATTCGGGTGGGCGTGCCGGGTGAGGGCGTCCGTTCGGGTCAGATCGTTTGGCCCGAGGGCGCCCGTGTTAGATTTGCTAAGCTGTGACCGCCCGGGTGCCTTGTGCACGTTCGGGCGGCCCGTTTGCCGTTTTCTCCCATGTCCGTCCGTTCGGGTGGGCGCGCCGTGTCGCCCCGGGTGAGGGCGTTCGTTCGGGTCGGGTCGTTTGGTCGTGCCAGGTGAGGTTGTCCGTTCGGGTCGGGTCGTTTGGCCCGAGGGCGCCCGTGCCATATTTGCTAAGTTGCGACCGCCCGGGTGCCTTGTGCACATCTGGGCGGCCCGTTTGCCGTTTGCTCTCATGTGCGTCCGTTCGGGGGGGAGCTCCGTGTTGCCCCGGGTGAGGGCGCACGGACGGGGGCGTTCGGGTCGCCCTGTTTTGTCCGAGGGTGCGCTTATCAGATTTGCTTTTCGTGTGAAAGGTGGGTTGGTAATTGAGTTGTTTTGCTCGGTTGTGCCTGAAGAATGGCCTTGGGTCATTTGTAGGGTCGTCTACTTTCTTCTCTCCATCACCACTCGGTAGCATATGAGCGGTAATGTTGGCCATGCTTGTCCTTGGAGGCATGTTTGAACAATCTCTCCCGTCCACTCTGTTTTCTAGCATATGGATGGGGTTGTTGTGTGTGGCTCTTTGAGATGACTGGCCGCCTGTTGGCGTTGTTGAAATCGGCTCTCCGGTAACTCTCTCTCGTGCCCCTTAGTCGCACTTTTGCTCTGTTGAAATCAGCGTTTTGCTATGTCGCTCGTTGGCTCCATCGATGTCGGCTCTTCTCTATATTGTTCTTCTCCTCCCTTTTTGCTTACTTGTGGGGGGAGGGGTTGGATTTTCGTGTGAAAGGTGGGTTGGTAACTGAGTTGTTTGTTCGGGTGTGCCTGAAGAGTGGCCTTGGGTCATTTGTAGGGTCATCAACTCTCATCTTCTCTCCATCCCCACTCGGTAGCGCATGAGCGGTAATGTTGGCCATGCTTGTCCTGGGAGGCATATGTGAAAAGAGTTACCCTTCCGCTCTGTGTTCTCAGAGTTGGATGAGGTCGCTTTGTGTGGCTCCTTGAGACAACTGGCCGGTCGCCTATGTCGCTCTCGTGCCCCTTGCTCGCTCGTTGGCTCCGTCGATGTTGGCTCTTCGCCATATTGTTCACCTCCTCCCTTTTTGGTGGGTGGGAGAGGTGGGCTTTTGTCTCGTTGGCTTTGTGAAATCGGCTCCTCGGTATATTGTTCACCTCCTCCCCTTTCGGTGGGGGGAGGGGTTGGATTTTCGTGTGAAAGGTGGGTTGGTAAATGAGTTGCTTGTTCGGGTGTGCCTGAAGAGTGGCCTTGGGTCATTTGTAGGGTCGTCGACTCTCGTCTTCTCTCCATCCCCACTCGGTAGCGCATGAGCGGCAATGTTGGCCATGCTTGTCCTGGGAGGCATATGTGAAAAGAGTTACCCTTCCGCTCTGTGTTCTCAGAGGTGGACGAGGTCGCTCTGTGTGGCTCCTTGAGACAACTGGCCGGTCGCATATGTCGCTCTCGTGCCCCTTGCTCGCTCGTTGGCTCTGTCGATGTTGGCTCTTCGCCATATTCTTCACCTCCTCCCTTTTTGGTGGGTTGGAGAGGTGGGCTTTTGTCTCGTTGGCTTCGTGAAATCGGCTCCTCGGTATATTGTTCACCTCCTCCCCCTTTCGATGGGGGGAGGGGTTGGATTTTCGTGTGAAAGGTGGGTTGGTAACTGAGTTGCTTGTTTGGGTGTGCCTGAAGAGTGGCCTTGGGTCATTTGTAGGGTCGTCGACTCTCGTCTTCTCTCCATCCCCACTCGGTAGCGCATGAGCGGTAATGTTGGCCATGCTTGTCCTGGGAGGCATATGTCAAAAGAGTTACCCTTTCGCTCTGTGTTCTCAGAGTTGGATGAGGTCGCTCTGTGTGGCTCCTTGAGACAACTGGTCGGTCGCCTATGTTGCTCTCGTGCCCCTTGCTCGCTCGTTGGCTCCGTCGATGTTGGCTCTTCGCCATATTGTTCACCTCCTCCCTTTTTGGTGGGGGGGAGAGGTGGGCTTTTGTCTCGTTGGCTTCGTGAAATCGGCTCCTCGGTATATTGTTCACCTCCTCCCCTTTCGGTGGGGGGAGGGGTTGGATTTTCGTGTGAAAGGTGGGTTGGTAACTGATTTGCTTGTTTGGGTGTGCCTGAAGAGTGGCCTTGGGTCATTTGTAGGGTCATCGACTCTCGTCTTCTCTTCATCCCCAGTCGGTAGCGCATGAGCGGTAATGTTGGCCATGCTTGTCCTGGGAGGCATATGTGAAAAGAGTTACCCTTCCACTCTGTGTTCTTAGAGGTGGATGAGGTCGCTCTGTGTGGCTCCTTGAGACAACTGGTCGGTCACCTATGTCGCTCTCGTGCCCCTTGCTCGCTCGTTGGCTCCGTCGATGTTGGCTCTTCGCTATATTGTTCACCTCTTCCCTTTCTGGTGGGTTGGAGAGGTGGGATTTTGTCTCGTTGGCTTCGTGAAATCGGCTCCTCGGTATATTGTTCACCTCCTCCCCTTTTGTTGGGGGGAGGGGTTGGATTTTTGTGTGAAAGGTGGGTTGGTAACTGAGTTGCTTGTTCGGGTGTG
>CM076572.1:141023840-141026340 GCA_034641835.2 Pinus albicaulis | reverse complement strand
GTTCACGCTTGTTGTTTCGTGTCCTTGCAAGCGATGCTTGTGCTTGTCCCATCCTTTGTTATTATTTCCCCTAATGTGTTTTTTGTATGGGGTTCGAAAGCTCGTTGCCCGGGAGCCCCCTCTCCAACGGTCCGTTCGGCGGGGGCATGGTTGCTGCAGACGAGGTGCTTGGGAAACACGATGGAAAAATTCAGACTCGTTCGTAGCGGCGGTGCTCGGTCCTTTGTTCGTTGGAAGATGTGGGCCTCCATAGTTGGTTCTCTCCAAAAGGCGGCGGCGGTGGTTTATGTGTTTGCTTGGGCGAGCCTTTTTGTTGGTGGTTGGGTCAAGGGAGTGGTTGCGCGTGCGCTTCCTACCTCAACCCTTTCGCGAGGGGAAAATTTCGGGGTGGGGTCAAATATGGGATGGATGAAGAGCGGAGCAATCCGTTGGGCTGGCCACCCTAGTCCTCTCGACTGTTCCTTGACATGCCCTCGCGGAGGGGTTGGGTCTAGGTAATGAAATAGCCCTCCCTTGGTTCGAGCTCCATCAAAATTGCAAGTTTCCTCGTCAATGGGCACGAGGTAGCATTCTTTTTTCGTCCCCCTTTGGTGTCGAGGGAATTCCTCGTCCTTTCTTGGGCCACTCCCCCCTTCCAGGGGAAAGTAGGAAGCAGGTTATGATGTCCTAGTCCTCACCATTTGGATTGTGGGTTTTTTTGCGCGACTTGGTCATTTCTTGGATTGTTGCAATAGCGTTGTGGTGTGCGCTTTGGGGGCTTCCCTCTTTTTAGGGTGTGACGTTGCACCGCCGGCGTATTTGTGGCCCTGGGCTTTATCCAGCGTTGAGTGTCAGCCTGCGATAACTCCTCTTTGGAGTTTCGGTTGTTTGGGCCCCCTCGAATTTTTGGCTGGAAAGGTTGTCGGGTGCCCTGTACACGGAGGGGGTGCAATAGCGGGGTGGGTTTGCTATTAGTGCATTTTTTGTCTGACGCCTTGTGTGGGTTGGGGGGTCGTTTACCTCTCAGTAGTAACGTGCTCTAGGCACTTGTCTCGTCCGGGCCCTCGGCTTTTCTAGTGGTCAAGTTTAGGTTGTGGCTTGTCTCTGCTTGGTTGTTTGATTGTCGCTCGTTATGTCGTGTAGATAGAAAGGATGTTGCGTCGCAATGTAGTATGTGGAAGGGTGCGAAAACATGGGATGCTTTTGATTGGGTGCCTTGTTTTCATTCTTTTTGGTTAAGCCAACGTCCCCTCGCGCGGCGGTGGACCTCTGTTTTTCTAGCTAGCGTTGTTTGAAATTTGGCCCCCTTTCTCTCAAATTGGATTTTTGTCGCGAGTGTTATGGTGGGTAATGCTTGGTTTTTCTTTCTTTCCTGTCGTCGTTTGCTTCCCCCCTTCCGGTCCCCGGCTTTATGGAGAAAAGCGAGAATTGTTGTGGGTCGGTGTCGGAGAAGGATGAAAAGCAGTGCAAACTCCCGGGTTGGCCACCCTAGTCCTTCTCGGTCGTCGTTCCTTGCAGTTCCCCCCTTTTTTGCCAAGGCACCGGGCTTGGAAAATCTTGTACTGTGTTTGAGCCTCCCCTTGTGATTCGGTTTGTTCCCCCTAGCTTTACGGAGAAAAGGTGGGATTGCCGTGGATTTTGACGTTTTCGGAAGGATGAAAAAGCAGTGCGAGTTCCTGCTGGGGTGGCCGCCCTAGTCCTTCTCGGCCGTCGATCTGTGTAGTTCCCGCCTTTTTGCAAGGGCACGGGGCCTTGAAAGCCTGTTTTGTGTTTGAGCCTCGGCCATGTTTTGGTTCTCTTTTTTCTTTTCTCTTTTTGGGTTGCTTTTTTCTCTTCCTACTTTCGGCCCCTAGCTTTACGGAGAAAAGGGTGAATCGTTGAGGATTGGCATTCGCGAAGGATGAAAGGCAGTGCGAGCTCCTGGGTTGGCCACCCTAGTCCTTCCCGATTGTCGTTCCTTGCGATTCCCCCCTTTTTGCGAGGGCGCGGGGCTCGCGAAGTGTTTGTTATCTGTTTGGGCCTCCTCCTTTGAGTGGGCAGGCAATTTTGTTTCTCTTTCTTTCATGTGTTTTTCTTACTTTCCTCGTTCCGACCCCCGTCTTTACGGAGAAAAAAGGGGGAGTTGTAGTGGGCTTGATGTTCGTGAAGGACGAAAAGAAGTGCGAGTTTTCAGGGTGGCCACCCTAGTCCTTCTCGGTCATCGTTCTTTACAATTCTACCCTTTTTGAAAAGGCACGGGGTTTGGAAAGCAGCTCTTCTTGCTTGTTCGAGCCCCTTCCCTTTGGTGAGTGGGTTATGGAGTGTGGTTGTCTTGAGGGGGAAGGGGGCTTGTTGCGACGCATTGTACGTTGGGTTGGATTTTTAGCCATTTCTCATGGGGGTGCGATATTTTGGTAACACGCGGAAACGACTCTCGGCAACGGATATCTCGGCTCTTGTTACGATGAAGAACGTAGCGAAATGCGATACTTAGTGTGAATTGCAGAATCCCGTGAATCATCGAGTTTTTGAACGCAATTTT
>CM076572.1:141006340-141018840 GCA_034641835.2 Pinus albicaulis | reverse complement strand
GTCTCCGGAACTTGAGGTTTCCACGCCTCGTCGCGGCGGAAGCCTTCCAAATGCGGGGAAGGTTGGGTTTTGCAAGGCCCCAAGACTTCATGAGGCGCGTTCGTGGTAACGGGCGCGCCCGTCGGGCGTTCGGGCGCCGTGCGACGTTACGGGCGAGCCGCCGCACAGTAACCGCACGGGGCGCGGGTGTGTGGCGGCGAGCGGCACGGGCGCGTCTCACATAGCCGGCGGTGGCATTGGAAAAAGCGACGTTACAGGCGAAACGTCACAGCGTAGCCGGAGTCATAGAACCGACGCACGAGTTGAGCGGCCGACGCTACACGAGTGGGCGGACAGCTGAACGATGGGGGTCGTCTCGGGTCGACCGAGTGACCCACGGCACGCACATGATACGCGTATTAATACGGCGTGCGGATGACGGAGAAGTCATCCAACCAACGATCAAGCAAGCATCTGAGTGCGAGCGCATTGGAGCACCACGAGCTAAGCCAACAGCTCGTTGGTGAAGGAAACACGGCGGCGGTGAACGCGGGGCGAGCGCGGGTCGAGCCAGGTTGTTGACGTGCAGGGCGTGCGGAATTCCTCCGCAGGGCATCCGCACCGCAGGACGGGTCGAGTCGGGCAGCGCGCGGGTCGAGTCGTGCGACATACGTGCAGGGCGTGCGGAACTTCTCCGCAGGGCGTCCGCACGATCCGAGCTTCAGTTCAGAGGTCGTTCTGAAGGCATCGTGAGTCGGAATTGAGTGCCGAAAGTTGAAGCAGGTGCGTTTTGATGGGACGGAGCTAACCACATAGCTGGGGGAGCGGATTGGAGAGACGGAGAGCTCGCGGGGAGGTCTGAAATCATTTTCAGTGCCGACCCGAGTGACACGGCAGCACTTGGGCAGTTTTATGCAGGATATTCCCGAGGTGAATTCTAGTGCTGTAAACGATTGTTGTGGGCTAGTTAATGATTGTCAAGCATTGTAAGCTTGGACAAAAAGTGACTTGCCTTGCCAAAGAGCAAAGGGGGTCTTTTGTTGGATTGGAACTTATACTCTATTTCGTGTTTATGAAACATATTATCGGGCAGACCCATTATTAACTGGGAGTTGCCCCTCCCTTGTATGTATGGGCGTACACTGTGGATGTGATGATGATGTTCATGTTTTCCGCACATTGAAAGAACATTTGATTAACTAATTTAACAAGTGTTGCTAAAGGCGCAGTCTACATACTTGGGTATTACGAAAAGGAGAAGTACGGTAGTGCCGCACCCCGTCTATAGCACGGTTGAAAGGTCACCGAAGGTCTAGGGGCGTGACAGGTTTCCTCGCCCCGCCGTGACGACAGTCGCCCAACTGTGCGAAATGTAAGGTTTCCATGTCCCTGCTCAATGGACACCGTCCAATTATACGCCCGCCGCGACGGAAACCGCCCCTGTAAGACCCACGAGCCGAGGACGACGACGGAAGGCATTGGAAGCGTTCGGTGGACATGCGACGAACGACGAAAACCACGACGGAAGGTTAGACGGGCGCGCCGATGGACGAAAACATCGTTCGACTACTATGCAACATTATCATGGTGACCGTGCGACGTTTAGGAGCGACGTGCATAAACGCGTCCAAAAATGGCCGTGTGTTGGCTTGGAGGTTTTATAGGCCGGCCGTGGTGGCAAGCCGACGTTAAAGGAGGAAATGCCACGTCGTAACCAAGGCTTTATGGGCGTTTACTGGGTCGGCCTTATATGGGTCAAGCCCCACCCATGGAAGCAATGTGTGGGCAAAGGCACATACGAAAGGAGGACGTGCAATGGACGATAAAGGAAAGAAAGAAGGACATCAACATCTTTTTGATTCCACCATTGGCAAGCTAATGCTCGAGCCAGAGCGAAGGTCGAGGGTGGAGGGCGAAGCCGCAGCAGGGAAACGGAGTCTGGGTCGAGTCGGGTAAAAACTCGTTCGGCGTTCACCCGCAGGTCGAGTCGGGTTCCTTCCGCAGGGCGCGTGCGGTGCAGTGTTTAGTGCATGGTGGAGTCGGGTTCCTTCCGCAGGACGCGTGGAGAACAGTGTTCAGGGCGGGCGCGTTCAGGTCGAGTCGGGTTCGTGCGGCGCGCCCGCGTTCCGGACGCGCGGATCGGTGTCTGAAGGCGCGGAGTTCGTTCAGCAGGGTCGGGTCGGGTCGAACGCGTTCAGGAAACGCGTGCAGACCGTGACCCCGGTGACCCGCGTGCGGAAACGCGTTCAGGGTGCCGAGGGCGTCTGTGACCCGAGTGACCCACTCGAACCAGAATTCGCGCAGACTTCAGAAACATGTTCTGAAAGGGAATTTTGGGGTTCCTTTGGATTTTTTGCCCTGTTGGGAAGCTGTTAAGGCTAGACCCAGGTACAAGCACATTTGGCAAGAAGCATAAATGGTTTATGGAGGCTTGGCTGTATAGTTATTGCGGATTGTACATATTTATTGAAGCATAATACTGGGCAGACTTATTAACGGGATTTGCCCCTCCCTTGAATGTATGGGCGTTCATGTGGTTTGATATTGATGTTTATTGCTGTTTTATTTCCGCACAGGAGCACTTTGGAAGATTAATTAAACAAGTGTTGAGTTAGGCGTAGTCTACTTATTGAGTATTCGAAAAGAAAAAAATAAGGTAGTGCCGCACCCGTCTATAGAGCGGTTGGGAGACTACCACAGGTATAAGGGCGTGACAGTTGGTATCAGAGCTACATTTTTGTGGCTTTTATTATTATTATTATTATTGAGCAGGGATACCGTTGCAGCGTTGCAGGTGGTATTGAATCTTGATGGATGAGTTTGTTTCATTGGAAATGAACTTCAAAGAAATTAAAGAGAGGTCGAAGGAAGTGGAAAAGGATTTTGATGAGGCGAGTCGGACCATTGATACATTGTGCAAGAGGAGGACATCTGGCATGAGAAAAGATGAAATGTTTCGAATTATGAAGAAAGTGAGAATTCTCCGAGCAGAAATGGACAAGGTGGAAGAAGAGCGAAGGAAGTTAATTGATAAGCTTCTCAAGCTCAGAGACCTTGGAAAGATGAAGCATGGTGGCATGAAGCCCACTGTGGGCGAACCAAAGGATGTCGTAGATGTGATTGAAGTCAAGGAAGAAGCTGATGAACAAGTTGGACCAGGACCAAGCACATTACAAGCATTGATGGTGGAAGATTCTCACAAGGATGTTGCAGATGTGGGAGAAGTCGAGGACGAACTTGATGAACAGGTTGGACCAGGGCCAAGCACATCGCAAGCATCGGTGATGGATGATTCTGGGGAGGATGTTGAGGATGCGGATATGATCGAGGAAGAAATCGTGGAACAAGTTGAACCTGGACCAAGCACATTGTAGGCATTGGGGGATGAACCACATGAAAATGTTGCAGAAGTGACAATGATCGAGGAGGAACTTTATGAGCAGGCGGTACCAGGATCGGAAGCATTGCAGACATTGATGAGGACGGAGGACACTCGCTTAGAGATTCTTCATGAAGACATGGCTGGTGTTTCAATTGAGCATCTGGGAGATGGACCGTATGCAGGGATGGGAAAGAAGATGACTTCTTTTCCAATACCATGGAGGACCTTTCCTCGGATGACTATGATGGAACCTTGTACATTGGAGCAGCAAGGGGAGCATTTCTTGTTGTAGGCCTTGACAGGGAAATTTGTGACCTCGCTCTAGTAGGTTCAAATTCCCGTGACAAGGGTGGAACTTGATGATCTCTGTGATAGATATGGGTCATGCTTAGCCACATGGAAACTGGCTAGGTGCCCGGCATGACTCATGGACTACCTTGGTGGTAGGGCACATTGTCTGGGTAGACTTCTTCATGGCTTACAACCAAGAAGGAACTCTTGGTGCACCTTTAGCGGGGGAGAAGCCTTGGAGGGAGTACCCATGATGGTGATGGTAGAAGTGACCGAGGGCACTTAACCTGTATACTATACACATGATGGTGACTAGGGTTGAGGCGAGTCTACTCTTGATGGACACGTGGGCAACCAAAGTCATGTACATTGACACGAGGGCATGGCAGGACATTATGTGGAGACATTATGCAGGTGCACTTACTGGGTGCCCACTTATGAGCATCATGGAGGAGTGTCAAGAAGGAATATGCTGAGCATGATTGATTGTTGGTGCTACATGGAGATATTTTATAGATGGGCTGATGGACGTTGTTCACTTTGAGCAACAAGACATTGGTTGGATGAGCAGCCTACGAGCACATTCATATGACTTGCAGGGTGAGAACAACTTATGGTGGCACTCGTGGGCAATACAAGTATGCTTGCCAACGCTTTGGATAGGATGATGCGTGGGAGTTCATGATGGAGTTTCATTCATTGGAGGCTTCATACTACAATGATCTTGCAGTATCTGGTTCACTGAGGAACTGAGATCGAGACTGGTCTTGATTTTGATGCACTATGGGATGCATACCTTCGAGCAGGGAAACGCGTTCGGTCGGGTCGGGTCGCGTGAGGGCGCCCAAGGAAACGCGTTCGGGGGGGTCGGGTCGGGTCGTGCCGTGCGAGGGGGGCCGTATAAAAAATGCTAAGTTGTGACTGCTCGTGTGCCTTGTGCACGTTCGTGCGACCCGTTTTTCGTTTGCTCCCTTGTGCCTTCGTTCGGGCGGGTCGGGTCGTGCCGTGTGAGGGCGCCCAAGGAAACGTGTTCGGGTCGGGTCGTGTGAGGGAGGCCGTATAAAAAATGCTAAGTTGTGACCGCCCCTGTGCCTTGTGCACGTTCGTGCGACCCGATCGTCGTTTGCTCCTTTGTGCCTTCGTTAGGGCGGGTCAGGTCGTGCCGTGTGAGGGCGCCCAAGGAAACGCGTTCGGGTCGGGTCGTGTGAGGGAGGCCGTATCGAAAATGATAAGTTGTGACCGCCCGTGTGCCTGGTTGTCACGCCCCTATGCCTTCGGTGTCTTTCAACCACGCTATAGACGGGTGCGGCACTACCGTACTTTTTTCTTTTTCCAAATACTCAAGTATATAGACTACGCCTTTAGCAACACTTGTTAGTTATTAACCAAAGGTTCTCTCGATATGCAGAAGCCACTTCTGCTCCTTGGCAAGGCAAGTTAGCCTTTTGACCAAGCTCTAAGGCTTGTCAACCATCAAACTAGCCTACAGCAATCATTTACAATCACCAGAATTCACCTTGGGAATATCCTGCACAAAACTGCCCAAGTGCTGCCGGGTCACTCAAATTGGCACTACAAATTAGTTTAGACCGTCCCTCGAGCTCCCTATGTGTTGAACCCGCTTCCCAACTGTACGGTTAGATGCGGCCCGTCAATACGCACATTCTGCAATTTACGGCACTCAATTCCGACTCCGGACGCTCCCGGAATGGCTTCCGCACTGTAGTGCAGTTCGTGTAGAGGCGCCCAGTCTTGGGTCACCCGACTCGCCCAGCCAAACGCGTTCGGGTCGGGTCGGGCGCGTCGGGTGAGGGCGCCCGGCCAAAGGCGTTCGGGTCGGGTCGTTTGGGCCGAGGGCGCCTGTATCAGATTTGCTAAGTTGTGACTGCCCGGGTGCCTTGTGCACGTCCGAGCGACCCGTTTGCCATTTGCTCCCATGTGCGTCCGTTCGGTCGGGCGGGTTGTGTGGCACTGGGTGAGGGCGTCCGTTCGGGTCGGGCTGCTTGGTTGGAGGGCGCCCGTGTCATATTTGCTAAGTTGTGACCGCCCGGGTGCCTTGTGCACGTCTGGGCGGCTCGTTTGCCGTTTGGTCCCATGTGCGTCCGTTCGGGTCGGGTCGGGTCGTTCGGTCGTGTCGGGTGAGGGCGTCCGTTCGGGTCAGGTCGTTTGGTCGTGGCGGGTGAGGGCGTCCGTTCGGGTCGTTTGGCCCAAGGGTGTCAGTTCGGGTCGGGTCGTTTGGTCGTGCTAGGTGAGGGCGTCCGTTCGGGTCGGGTCGGGTCGTTTGGTCGTGCCGGGTGAGGGCGTCCGTTCGGGTCGGGTTGGGTCGTTTGGGCCGAGGGCGTCCATTCGGGTCGGGTGGGCGTGCCGGGTGAGGGCGTCCGTTCGGGTCGGGTCGGGTCGGGTCGTTTGGTCGTGCCGGGAGAGGGCGTCCGTTCGGGTCGGGTCGTTCGGTCGTGCCGGGCGAGGGCGTCCGTTCGGGTCGTGTCGTTCGGTCGTGCCGGGTGAGGGCGTCCGTTCGGGTGAGGGCGTCCGTTCGGGTCGGGTCGTTCGGTCGTGCCGGGCGAGGGCGTCCGTTCGGGTGGGCGTGCCGGGCGAGGGCGTCCGTTCGGGTCGGGTCGGGTCGTTTAGCCCGAGGGCGCCCGTGTCAAATTTGCTAAGTTGTGACCGCCCGGGTGCCTTGTGCACGTCCGGGCGGCCCGTTTGCCGTTTGCTCCCATGTGCGTCCGTTTGGTCGGGTCGTTCGGTCGTGCCGGGCGAGGGCGTCCGTTCGGGTCGGGTCGTTCGGTCGTGCCGGGTGAGGGCGTCCGTTCGGTTCGGGTCGGGTCGTTTGGCCCGAGGGCGCCCGTGTCAGATTTGCTAAGTCATGACCGCCCGGGTGCCTTGTGCACGTCCGGGCGGCCCGTTTGCCGTTTGCTCCCATGTGCGTCCGTTTGGTCGGGTCATTTGTCAAATTTGCTAAGTTGTGACCGCCCGGGTGCCTTGTGCACGTCCGGGCGGCCCGTTTGCCGTTTGCTCCCATGAGCGTCCGTTCGGGTCGGGCGTGTCGTGTCGCGCCGGGTGATGGCGTTCGTTCGGGTGGGCGTGTCGGGTGAGGGCGTCCGTTCGGGTCGGGTCGTTTGGCCGAGGGCGCCCGGGCGTCCGTTCGGTGGGCGTGCCGGCGAGGGCGTCCGTTCTCGGTCGGTCGGCCGTTTGGCCCGAGGGCGCCCTCGGCAGCCACCGTTGGTTGTGACCGCCGGTGCTTCGCGCACGTCCGGCGCCTGCTTGCCGTTTCGTCTTCCCGTCACGGTGCTCGCGCCTTGCTGGCCGCCGGCCGTGCCGGGCGAGGGCGCCCGCTCGGGTCGGTCGTTCTGGCCGGCCGGCGAGGGCGTCCGTTCTCGGCCGTGTCGCCCGCCGTGCCGGTGAGGGGGCGTCCGTTCGTGTGAGGGCGTCCGTTCGGGTCGGCCGCCCGGGGGCGTGGCCGGCCAGGGCGTCCGTTCTGGGTGGGGCGGCCGGCGAGGGCGTCCGTTCGGTCGGTCGGTCGTCGGGCCCGAGGGCGCCCGCCGTGTCACCCCAGTTGGCCGCACCGCCCCGGGTGCCTTGTGCACGTCCGGGCGGCCCGTTTGCCGTTTGCTCCCATGTGCGTCCGTTTGGTCGGGTCGTTCGGTCGTGCCGGGCGAGGGCGTCCGTTCGGGTCGGGTCGTTCGGTCGTGCCGGGCGAGGGCGTCCGTTCGGTCGTGTCGTTCGGTCGTGCCGGGTGAGGGCGTCCGTTCGGGTGAGGGCGTCCGTTCGGGTCGGGTCGTTCGGTCGTGCCGGGCGAGGGCGTCCGTTCGGGTGGGCGTGCCGGGCGAGGGCGTCCGTTCGAGTCGGGTCGGGTCGTTTGGCCCGAGGGCGCCCGTGTCAAATTTGCTAAGTTGTGACCGCCCGGGTGCCTTGTGCACGTCCAAGGCTGACTTGCGTTCTTGGTTGCTCCATGTGCGTGGTTGGTGGGTCGTTCCCGGTACGTCACGCCGGCGAGGGAAGCGTCCAGGTCGGGTCGGGTCGTTCGGTGCGTGCGGGCGAGCGTCCGTTCGGGTCGTGTCGTTCGATCGTGCGGGTGAGCGTCTGGTTCGGGTGAGCGTCCGTTCGGTCGGGTCGTTCGGTCGTGCGGGCGAACGTCCAGATGCCGGGTGAGCGTGCGCCGACGAGCGTCGGGTCGGGTCGGGTCGTTTGGCCCGAGGGCGCCCGTGTCAAATTTGCTAAGTTGTGACCGCCCGGGTGCCTTGTGCACGTCCGGGCGGCCCGTTTGCCGTTTGCTCCCATGGGCGTCCGTTCGGCTCGGGTCGTTCGGTCGTCTTCGCGAGCAAAAGCATCGTCGAGTCGGGTGGATTACGACCGTGCGGGTAAGCGTCGGGTCGGGCGATTTGATCGTCTTTGTACGATCGACGACCCGTTCGAGTGAGCGTCTCTTACGACGGCCGTCCGTTCGAGTCGAATCGTGTCGTTGGCAAAAGCGCCGTGTGGTTGCTAAGTTGTGACCGCCCGGGTGCCTTGTGCACGCCCGGGCGGCCCGTTTGCCGTTTGCTCCAATGTGCGTCCGTTCGGTCGTGCCGGGTGAGGGCGTCCGTTCGTGTCGTGTCGTTTGGTCGTGCGGCACGATGGCGACCGTTCGGGTGGGCGTGCCGGGCGAGGGCGTCCGTTCGGGTCGGGTCGGGTCGTTCGGGCCGAGGGCGCCCGTGTCAGATTTGCTAAGTTGTGACCGCCCGGGTGCCTTGTGCACGTCCGGGCGGGCCGTTTGCCGTTTGCTCCCATGTGCGCTCGTTTGGTCGGGCGTGCCGTGTCGCGCCGGGTGAGGGCGTCCGTTCGTGTGGGCGTGCCGGGTGAGGGCGTCCGTTCGTGTCGTGTCGTTTGGTCTTGCGGCACGATGGCGACCGTTCGAGTGGGCGTGCTGGGCGATGGCGTCCGTTCGGGTCGGGTCGGGTCGTTCGGGCCGAGGGCGCCCGTGTCAGATTTGCTAAGTTGTGACCGCCCGGGTGCCTTGTGCACGTCCGGGCGGGCCGTTTGCCGGTTGCTCCCATGTGCGGTCGTTTTGGGTGGGCCGTCGTGTCCCCGCCCAGCAAGGTGGGCGTCCGTTCGTGTCGTGACGTTTGGTCGTGCGGCACGATGGCGACCGTTCGAGTGGGCGTGCCGGGCGAGGGCGTCCGTTCGGGTCGGGTCGAGGGCGCCCGTGTCAGATTTGCTAAGTTGTGACCGCCCGGGTGCCTTGTGCACTTCCGGGCGGGCCGTTTGCCGTTTGCTCCCATGTGCGACCGTTTGGGTGGGCGCGTCGTGTCGTGCCGGGTGAGGGCGTCCGTTCGGGTGGTCGTGCCGGGCGAGGGCGTCCGTTCGGGTCGGGTGGCATGGACCGAGGGCGCCCGTGTCAGATTTGCTAAGTTGTGACCGCCCGGGTGCCTTGTGCACGTCCGGGCGGCCCGTTTGCCGTTTGCTCCCATGTGCGACCGTTCGGGTGGGCGTGTCGCGTCGTGCCGGGTGAGGGCGTCCGTTCGGGTCGGGTCGTTTGGGCCGAAGGCGCCCGTGTCAGATTTGCTAAGTTGTGACCGCCCGGGTGCCTTGTGCACGTCCGGGCGGTTCGTTTGCCGTTTGCTCCCATGAGCGTCCGATCGGGTGGGCGCTCCGTGTCGTCTTCGGGTGAGCGTCCCAGGTTCGGGTGGCGCGCGTGTGAGGGCGTCCGTTCGGGTGGGGGCGCCGTGTCGTGCCGGGTGAGGGCGTCCGTTCGGGCGGGCGTGCCAGGTGTGGTCGTCCGTTCGGGTGGGGTCGTTTGGCCCGAGGGCGCCCGTGTCAGATTTGCCAAGTTGTGACCGCCCGGGTGCCTTGTGCACGTCCGGGCGGCCCGTTTGCCGTTTGCTCCCATGTGCGTCCTTACGGGTGGGCGCGTCGTGTCGTTCCGGGTGAGGGCGTCCGTTCGGGTCGGGTCGTTTGGGCCGAAGGCGCCCGTGTCAGATTTGCTAAGTTGTGACCGCCCGGGTGCCTTGTGCACGTCCGGGCGGTTCGTTTGCCGTTTGCTCCCATGAGCGTCCGTTCGGGTCGGGCGTGTCGTGTCGCCCCGGGTGATGGCGTTCGTTCGGGTGGGCGTGCCGGGTGAGGGCGTCCGTTCGGGTCGGGTCGTTTGGCCCGAGGGCGCCCGTGTCAGATTTGCTAAGTTGCGACACGCAGGGTGCCTTGTGCCCGCGGCCCGGGCGGCCGGGCCCCCGTTGCTCCCCGCGCGCGATAGTTCGGGTGGGCGCCGTCGTGGCCTTCGGGTGAGCGTTCGTTCGGGTCGCGGTGCCGTTTGGGCGTGCCGGGTGAGGGCGTCCGTTCGGGTCGGGTCGTTTGGCCCGAGGGCGCCGGTGACATATTTGCTAATTTGCGATCGCCCGGGTGCCTTGTGCACGTTCGGGCGGCCCGTTTGCCGTTTGCTCCCATGTGCGTCCGATCGGGGGGGCGCTCCGTCCCATGTGCGTCCGATCGGGGGGGCGCTCCGTGTCGCCCTGGGTGAGGGCGCACGGACGGGGGCGTTCGGGTCGCCCTGTTTTGTCCGAGGGTTTGCGCTTATCAGATTTTGCTTTTCGTGTGAAAGGTGGGTTGGTAATTGAGTTGTTTTGCTCGGTTGTGCCTGAAGAATGGCCTTGGGTCATTTGTAGGGTCGTCGACTTTCTTCTCTCCATCACCACTCGGTAGCATATGAGCGGTAATGTTGGCCATGCTTGTCCTTGGAGGCATGTTTGAACAATCTCTCCCGTCCACACTGTTTTCTAGCATTTGGATGGGGTTGTTGTGTGTGGCTCTTTGAGATGACTGGCTGCCTGTTGGCGTTGTTGAAATCGGCGCTCCGGTAACTCTCTCTCGTGCCCCTTGGTCGCACGTTTGCTCGGTTGAAATCAGCGTTTTGATATGTCGCTCGTTGGCTTTGTCGATGTCGGCTCTTCTCTATATTTGTTCTTCTCCTCCCGTTTTGCTTGCTTGTGGGGGGAGGGGTTGGATTTTCGTGTGAAAGGTGGGTTGGTAATTGAGTTGTTTGTTCGGGTGTGCCTGAAGAGTGGCCTTGGGTCATTTGTAGGGTCGTCGACTCTCATCTTCTCTCCATCCCCACTCGGTAGCGCATGAGCGGTAATGTTGGCCATGCTTGTCCTGGGAGGCATATGTGAAAGGAGTTACCCTTTCGCTCTGTGTTCTCAGAGTTGGATGAGGTCGCTCTGTGTGGCTCCTTGAGACAACTGGTCGGTCGCCTATGTTGCTCTCGTGCCCCTTGCTCGCTCGTTGGCTCCGTCGATGTTGGCTCTTCGCCATATTGTTCACCTCCTCCCTTTTTGGTGGGGGGGAGAGGTGGGCTTTGTCTCGTTGGCTTCGTGAAATCGGCTCCTCGGTATATTGTTCACCTCCTCCCCTTTCGGTGGGGGGAGGGGTTGGATTTTCGTGTGAAAGGTGGGTTGGTAACTGAGTTGCTTGTTCGGGTGTGCCTGAAGAGTGGCCTTGGGTCATTTGTAGGGTCGTCGACTCTCGTCTCCTCTCCATCCCCACTCGGTAGCGCATGAGCGGTAATGTTGGCCATGCTTGTCCTGGGAGGCATATGTGAAAAGAGTTACCCTTCCGCTCTGTGTTCTCAGAGTTGGACGAGGTCACTCTGTGTGGCTCCTTGAGACAACTGGCCGGTCGCCTATGTCGCTCTCGTGCCCCTTGCTCGCTCGTTGGCTCCGTCGATGTTGGCTCTTCGCCATATTCTTTGCCTCCTCCCTTTTTGGTGGGTTGGAGAGGTGGGCTTTTGTCTCGTTGGCTTCGTGAAATCGGCTCCTCGGTATATTGTTCACCTCCTCCCCCTTTCGGTGGGGGGAGGGGTTGGATTTTCGTGTGAAAGGTGGGTTGGTAACTGAGTTGCTTGTTCGGGTGTGCCTGAAGAGTGGCCTTGGGTCATTTGTAGGGTCGTCGACTCTCGCCTTCTCTCCATCCCCACTCGGTAGCGCATGAGCGGTAATGTTGGCCATGCTTGTCCTGGGAGGCATATGTGAAAAGAGTTACCCTTCCGCTCTGTGTTCTCAGAGTTGGACGAGGTCGCTCTGTGTGGCTCCTTGAGACAACGGGCCGGTCGCCTATGTCGCTCTCGTGCCCCTTGCTCGCTCGTTGGCTCCGTCGATGTTGGCTCTTCGACATATTCTTCACCTCCTCCCTTTTTGGTGGGTTGGAGAGGTGGGCTTTTGTCTCGTTGGCTTCGTGAAATCGGCTCCTCGGTATATTGTTCACCTCCTCCCCCTTTCGGTGGGGGGAGGGGTTGGATTTTCGTGTGAAAGGTGGGTTGGTAACTGAGTTGCTTGTTCGGGTGTGCTTGAAGAGTGGCCTTGGGTCATTTGTAGGGTCGTCGACTCTCATCTTCTCTCCATCCCCACTCGGTAGCGCATGAGCGGTAATGTTAGCCATGCTTGTCCTGGGAGGCATATGTGAAAAGAGTTACCCTTTCGCTCTGTGTTCTCAGAGTTGGATGAGGTCGCTCTGTGTGGCTCCTTGAGACAACTGGTCGGTCGCCTATGTTGCTCTCGTGCCCCTTGCTCGCTCGTTGGCTCGGTCGATGTTGGCTCTTCGCCATATTGTTCACCTCCTCCCTTTTTGGTGGGTTGGAGAGGTGGGCTTTTGTCTCGTTGGCTTCGTGAAATCGGCTCCTCGGTATATTGTTCACCTCCTCCCCTTTTCGGTGGGGGGAGGGGTTGGATTTTCGTGTGAAAGGTGGGTTGGTAACTGAGTTGCTTGTTCGGGTGTGCCTGAAGAGTGGCCTTGGGTCATTTGTAGGGCCGTCGACTCTCGTCTTCTCTCCATCCCCACTCGGTAGCGCATGAGCGGTAATGTTGGCAATGCTTGTCCTGGGAGG
>CM076572.1:140823840-141001340 GCA_034641835.2 Pinus albicaulis | reverse complement strand
GAACTGTTAACAAGTGTGAGAGAAACAACTAGTAATGAGAATGGCTCTCAAAGTACTCAGTACAAACTATGAAGTGTAAATAAATGATTTGAAGTTGAACACTTCACAGAATCATTCAATCGAAGGTCAATGATGCAACCTGTCATCGAAGGCAAGAAATCTACCATTAGAGCATGCAGATCCCAAGGTATTGATAGGATTCCAGATCAATTTTTTAAATGATGAGCTGTCGTCGATAGAAAGTGTTCTGTCGTAGGAAAGCCCACGATACGAAACCATTATATCAAGTTTTGAAGAAATATTTGCAAGGACTGACTCAAGGATGGTCAACGTGAATGGAGACAAATTTTTTCAATGAATGGTTGATTGAACTGATCTCTTGAATACATAACGACACTGCAGATGGTGGCGATTGACCTAAAGCTAATACCTAGAAATCTGTTGAAGACTTTCAATGTGGTTCGATTAACTGTTTGGCCAAAGGATTTCCCCAACCCAAATATGAATGTGACAAAAGTGTCGTGTTCAAGAGTGGTATACAACTTTTTGAAACGAAATGTGACAACTGGATTCATTTTCTCTCTTTTCCCCCACCATTTTTGGCAAGTACCTCTTTATTTTTTACAAGCTTGAGGAGGACAACATTTGCTTGTAATGTAAGCTCATCCTTCGGATGAGTCCAACTTAGTATTATAATCGAACCCTAAGAAGGAGTGGTTCGTTCATGTTTATAATTGATAGGTCCTTTACTGTTAAGTTTTAACGAGTCCAATATAGGTGAAATTTTTCAATTTTAAGGAGTCAGAAGAAAAACTTAAGAAAACTCCGTGGGTGTAATTTTTCGTAAATTAAGTCTCTCAAGCCCGAAAAAGGATAAAATAATGCAGGAGAGAACTCTATTGACCATAATTAGTCAACGTATACATTTTTCGTAACTAGTCCATTTCAGTCTGGAAAAGGGGTAAACTTATACTAAAGGGACGACTACTCATTTCCTTTAACGAGTTCGAATAGTCAAGTACTCGACGATCTTTTCATGTTTAGAGAGTCTGAAAATGGCTTAAAAGAGAACTCCAGGGTTTCGCTTTTTCGTAATTTTTAAGAGCCCAAAAAAGTGATAAAAGTGTACTCTTCATCAAAATAATCCTTTTCACTTGATAAACCTGTTTTCCGCACATAAACTTGAAAAATTAAACATATATGTTTCTAATAAGTAAAAAATTTTGAAAAAAAACTTTTTAAAGTAGAAAACAAATAAAATAATATTTTATTTGTTCAAAAAATCTTATAAAAAGCAGCTTAACAAAGTCATATTTACCTTTTGTGTTCAGAGTTGAAAGTTGAGAGCTCTGGGCAAAAAACATTCTAGAGGTGATAACGGGAGAACCGACCACTCAAATCAAAATCCGTCGAATCCAGGTAATCCACAACACTCTTCTCTTCATTTTCATCCGTTTACATTCTCTTTTTAAGTTTTTAAAATCATTTTGGGGGGGGGGGGGGAATGGTTCAATATTTCACTTACGGGGGTCCGCAGGCCAGCCATTGGTTACCTATGGACCCCGATAATTTTCCTAAAGGAAAATTATCGGGCTACCATAGCTTATATGAAGGGTGCGTGCGGGGTTACACACTAACCCTGTATAGAAACTACGGGGGCGCTATAAGAAAATGAAATTGAAAAATTATCTCAAAAATGGATAAAAAAATTTACTCTAATAGCTTCTAACCATTAAATGCGTCCATTTTCAGGTTATTTTCACAATGTTGGAGTGGCGAGAACATGACATGAAGAGGTAGATGATATGGCCATGAATAATCTAGCCATAATGCGTGTTTTGAGAGATTGCGGTTTATATAAATTATGGGCCATTCAGGGCATGAGAGCAGAGGTAGAGCTAATGACCTGACTAGTGAATAAATGGGACGTTCAGGAACAATTCTTTATCATTAGAGATCACAAGCTAGAAATTGAGCCTGAAGACATCTACTTCCTCACCAGTTTACCCAAAAGAGGTGAACCAATCTCTTTGTTCGGGGCTAGGCAAGGTGGCCTGCCTATCGCTAGCTATAAACAAGGGTTCTGTAACAAGGAAGTTGATCCCAAAAACAACCGGATAGACATAAAAACTATCATACGTCTTGATCTGAAAGTCATTGCATTCATTGTTACCATATTATGTGGGAGTGCAGCTCTTCACGTGGCTACCAAGTCATAGATGCAGATAGTTGTTGAATGCTACAGAGGCACTATCTTCAATTTGTGTGAAGGGGTGTTGACCAATATGAAAGGTCAATTGACCAGAGCAAATAACGCAAAGTTAAAAAACTTTGGGAATGGTGCTATCTTGATATGTTTTTCTTTGGAGAGAATTCCATCTCTCGCCCCTCAGCTGATCTCTGTTGATCATGGTGAACTCAGAGAGCCTCGCATGGTGCGCTGAGTTGCACTGATGTCCCGTCATGGCGATGATGGTTGTACAGTAGTCTGGTTTACCCCAGCATATTTTCATTGGTTGGAAAACCAATTTTTTGCTATCGAGGATTTTCCATAAGCAAGCATAGACTTTCGAGGAGATCCCAAGATATCCTTACCTCCAGGGACACAATGGGATGAGTCAAGTAATTGAATTATTTTTATGTGTTCTAATTCTAATTTTTATTTTTTTTTTAATCGTCCAATATTGATAACAAAAATTCAAATGCAGATGTTGGTCCACGAAGAACAGCCAATCTCTGCCACTTCGAGAGGAAGCGAAAAAATTCTATTGCACCACCAGAGAACCAGGCAGCAGAGATTCTCACTGATTTAGAGCAAAATCTGGAGAGGTTGACTAGAGACATTCCAGAGACTACGATGGATGATATTCCTCTCCGTCTTCAGAGGCATGTCACTAGCGTTCCTGGCCAGTTTTAGAGATACTTGCGTAGAGTGGCACGAGCTATAGTATATTATCATGATCATCACCATGGATAGTGGATGATTATCACAAACTATTTTATTTTTGTTTTTGTATCACTATCTTTCGGATCAGAAGGTGTTTTAAACCTATGGTCTTAGACGATGTAATATTTTTTGAAACACAAACTCTATCTATGATATGACTACTTTTGATGGCTATCTTTTTCAACACTTATCGAATGTTGTTTTAATTTACTGTTTTAATGTCGCAAATGTCTATTTATAACATTATTAGCTAATGCATCAGCCAATGCATTTAAAATTCTTGGAATGTGTTGATATTCGATGTAATAAAATTGCCTTTCCAAGAGACGAACCTTCAAGAATAATCTCAGTAACACTGGATTTTCAATTGCGTATGCTCTGTTTAAATATAATACAATGAGTTCTGAATCTAATCTAACGATCAAACGCCGAAGGCCAAATGAAATGGCATCAGATAATAACTCAATAACTGTGCTATATTCTGCAACATTATTCGTTGTTTGACCAAGGCTTACCCCATGCATAGAAACTAACTCATCGGTGGGTGAATAGATAACCCAAGTCGCAGAAGAGATATTCTGTGTATTATGACAGGCACCATCAGAAAAACCAATGTACGCTTGAAGGGACATCGACATCTGCAATATCAAGAGTAATCAAGATAAGCAGGGATAGTAGTCAACGCAAACTTAAACTAGACACACTTATCTAATCTAAACCAACTAACTTAGAAAAATAACTAATGTACAGGTGAGATCTTCACACAAAAATCAAGCACAATATCTCTTTAGATAAAGTCCATTTCTGGGTTTATCTAAAGAGACCCCGTCATAATCAATCAATTCATAAGCCCCTTTTGCAAGTGCTCGCTTGACAATATAAGGACCATGCCACATAGGTTCAAATTTCCCAGCTCCTAGTTTATCATTAACTTGGTCATATATCAATACTAGGTCACTCTCTGAAAAAATATGAGGTATAACACTTCGATCAGACTGAGCTTTAACACGTTTTTTATGAGCTTCGGCTGCTAATGCAATGGTGCGCTGAGTCTCATCTAATTGTGCTAGGTACAAAAAGCGTTTTTCCTCCTCAGAGGTATCTGGTAGTAATTCTATGGCTAATTGGAGTGACGATATTTCACATTCAATCGGTAACACAGCTTCTAAACCGTAGACCAGTTGAAAAGGAGTGAACCCTGTTGCAGTTTTTGCTGAGGTTCGATATGCCCAAAGTGCTAAGAAAAGCATAGTATGCCAATTCGATTTATGAATTCTGATTATCCTTTTAATAATAGTGGTTAAAACTTTATTAACGCCTTCAACCTGACCATTAGCCTGCGGGTAATATGGAGTAGAGTTATCATGGCGCAAGCCAAGTTGGTCAGAAATTTCGGTCATCATGATGTTTCGAAAATGGCTCCCATGGTCAGTAATGATAGCTTGGGGAACACTGAATCGAGCAATCACGTGATTGAATACAAATGTAGCTACAATTATTCCATCTGCCACAAATGTAGGCATCGCCTCGGCCAATTTGGTAAAATAATCTACTACGAGAATAATATACCCATGCCCCCCGGCTGAGTGAGGGTTACATGTAATGAAATCAATGCCCCATTTTGCGAAAGGACCGACAACAATTATGGGATGAAGAGGAGCTAGTGGTGCACACATTTTTCGATCAAAAATCTGACAGTTGTAGCATTTTTGGATCGCAAGAATGCAATCTTTGAATAACGAAAGCCAAAAATAACTTGCGCACAATATCTTTTGGGTTGTGGTATACCTAGACATATGACCGCCACATGCTCCAGAATGACAGTCATTTAAAACTCGTTCAACCCCTTCATGGGTTAAACATCATCAAAATACAGATCCGCACCGCGACGATAAAGCATGTCTCCAACAATATTGTATTGTTGAGACTGGTAATGGATCTTTCGTCGATGTGAACGTGAAAGTTCAGGCCGAAAAGTTTGGGTTTGGAGATAAATAAGTATATCTCCATACCAAGGATTTAACGTACTGATAAGAAACAAAGATTCATCAGCGATTGGATGCTCTACCACAATTTTTGTCTCAGTATTCAAGAAGTCACACATAAGTTCGGCGAACACTATTGATTTCTTTTATTTGGATTTTTCAAATTCTAAATCAAACTCCTGAAGGATAACTATCCATTTAGAGTATTTTCCCCCGAACAATTTCTTAGTCAGAATATACATCATCGAGTTGCAATTAGAGATCAGAGTTGTTTTTCGTAACAAAATGTAATGACGAAATCATTGGACAGCTTGAACTGCTACCAAGGCCAATTTCTTCACATGCGGATTGTACACATAAAACACACTTGTGCGGATTCAAGCAAATCTTATAATACCTACATCTCATAAAAATCGCTCGTAAGTGAGTAGGATGATCTTCCTGCGTAATGAATGAGCGGGTAAATCATCGAGATAAGGTTGCACAATGTATTTAATGTCATGAAAAGCATATGACATTTCCCTTTGAAAAGATGCCCTAGCATTCTTCAATCCAAAAGGTAGTTTACAATAAGAAAATGTTCCCCAAGGACAAATGAATGTTGTTTTTGGTTGATCGACAAGGAGTATGTTGATTTGATTATATCCGGAAAATCCATCCATAAATGAATACATTTCATTTCCAGCACAATCGTCAATAATTTGGTCGATATAAGGGGTTGGATAATTGTCCTTAGGACAAACTTTGTTAATATCCCTATAATCGAAACATACTCGTATTGTTCCTTGTTTTTTAGTAACAGGAAGGATATTAGATACCTAATCCGTTAACGAGATCAGATAAATAAAACCTGATCTCAGTAATTTCTCAACTTCGGCTTTGATAGCAGCAGCCTTTCGTGGATGTATCTGACGTAATTTTTGTCTGATCAGTTTAGCATCCGGGTAAGTTTTGATTTCATGAATGACAATTTTGGGATCAATTCCTGGCATTTCTTCATAAGACCATGCAAATATGTCGTGGAATTCTTGAAATAGGGCCTTATATGTAACAATTTCATCTAACGTACAAGAGGCACCTATGTGAATGTTTTCAATAATTCCAAGTTTCACTAATATGTCAATAGGAATCGTGGAAGAAATATTCCCCAAATTTACTTCAGAATCCAAATTTGTGATCGATATTGGACTCTGAGGTTCCTTGACATAATCAGCTGTAAAAATAGAGGAAAAATTATTTTCGAATTTATCAAGCTCAAGTAAAAATGATGACCTATGATGGAGATCATTCCATGGTAAATCATTGATAGATAATAATTATCGAATGCTCTTGTCGGTGTAAAACACTTCTGTAACAGGATCCGTTATAGCTGAGTTTGATAGTGAAAACGATTCTTCATTGATCTCATTCACTGGATCAGAATCAGTTGATGGTGTATTGGAAAATGATTGCATTGCTTGATATGCTAACTTAAATGGACTCAAAGGCATTGCACCATTTTATGAATCCAACTCTGGTTCTAAAGGCACTACCCAAGGATCATCAAATGGAATAGTACTTGATGTAATCATATTGATATTAGCAATAATGCGCGATATGTTAGGTGGAGGCATAGAAAAAGTTCCCATCAAAGCAGAATCTTTAATTAAACCTACTCCTACATCCTCAAAAGGGATAGTCATTTTCCAACATGCTGAATACTATCTGTAGAAGCTAGGTCATATGAATAATATGAAAGCTGGTCGATTTTCACAATCTTTCCTTGGAAACATGATTAATCGAAAGACAGATGACACGACAACAGTCATAGAATAAGACCAAATTCTACCCAAAAGAAGGTTGTAATCTAGAGGGGCATCAACTACTTCCAAATCTAAATTAACATTTTTACCTTCGACCTCTATAAGTAGATCCCGCAAAATTCCAAATGGATGGAATCCTCTTCCGTCAAAAGCTTTGAGGATTGTCAGAGATTGGTTTAGTGTTGGTGAAACAAGTGATTTCCAATAGTTTAATGACATAATACACGTAGATGCTCCTTCATCAATAACAATACGAAAGCAACGTCTGTTTTTACTAGTACTGGAATCTGAAAATCCATTTGATGAGGGAGCCGTGGTGTAAAATTTTCTAAATCGAAGACCATAAGGTTCGAATCCTGAAGATTTATAGCTCCAATTGCTGATAAGAGTAATTTCCTTTGTGTCGGGCATGATTGCAGCACTTCTAAGGCTGACATTGTTGAAGGAGATATTGCTAAATCTTCAACAATGTTGTAGTTCTGAGCAGCACTCGCATGTGGATTGAAAGCTGATTTACGAAGTACACCTTTAGCAGGCGGTTTGATTACCAGATCAGGATTTGATTTCTCAATATGGAGTAGATCAGAAACTGAAGGAGATGTAGCTGGTGCAGAATTAGAATTTTCGACTTCTTTACTAGTAACGGGATTTTTACTACCATAATCTTGTGATCGAGTCGCAACCATCACTTGAGACATCATCAAAATATCTGCTAATGTATTAGAAGAAGGTCCAATCATTTTGCTATCTTGAACAGGAAAAGGATCCTTCAAGACAGCAGGGGTGGGTGAACCTTTGATGAACTTAGATACCTCAGCCCTATGCGGACATTCCTTGGTGAAATGATCCTCATCACAAATAAGACAAGGATAACGAGGTTTCTATTTATCATCAGTCGATTCAGTTTTATCGATTTTTTCCTTGGGAGATGAAGTTTGTTTACTCTTATTCTTCCCTTTCTTCTTGCTACCAAATTTTGACTTTGTAGTAGATAAATCTACAATGTGAATATCGGCAGAAGTTTCCAGGGAAGATTCTCCTTTCAGTGAATCCAGTAAATTTATTATAGGAGAAGTAACCTTCGGAGATTTCTTCTTACTCTTAGTCGTACTAACTAAACTGATTACACCGTTAGCGGCATGAGACCCTGAAGGAGTTGTTGTTATCTAACAGGACGCGGTAAATCAGGAATTTTCTCGTACAAAGTACCTGACTGGGTATATACCAAGTCAAGATACTAGGCTTGAGAAATAACTTGTTCTTCTATAACAACTCCTCCTTTGGCTACAACTTCAGTGATTTTTGGTAGTAATGATTTGATAAACCATTCTGCCAATATTTGCTCTGGGATAAAAACTTTTAACAAACATCTTCTACGTCTCCTTTCATGTATATGATCTGATATGTACGTAGACGTAGATTGTTTTAGTGAAGTTAATAATTATGTGTCGTTGTCGTATCTAACTAGAAACTGAAAATGAGTTAAGAAAGCAGTTGTTAGAGCGTTGAAATTGTTAAATGAGCCTCGCGGCAATTTAATGTACCACTTGGCAGCTAATCCTATTAACGTTCTCTAAAACATTCTAAGTCGAATGAAATCGTCGATTAATGAGTTGGATGTGCACCAAAGGTGGTAAGTCATAACATGGTTAGAAGGATCCTCCCTTGATTTTCCTTCAAACTTCAGGATATCATTGGGCAACTTATTTGGCATGGGTGGCCAGTACGGATGATAATAGATGGGATCATTTGTAAGGCGGGATAAATCAGGTAAATCTAAAGTTGCTATGAATGGTAATCTACGGGTAGGGTCTTGTTGATAACCTTGTGAAACTAAACTAGTTCCAGGAGGAGTATATCCAGGATATCTTGGAATAGCCTGTGCATGGGAATCAGAATGCCTCCTGGATAACCAGGAATAACCAGACCATACTGGGGTTGAACAGGTGTTTGATATGTATATCCAGGATACGGTTGTTGCGGGTAAGCTGGATTTTGTGGAACAGGTCCATATTGGAGCGTCCCCTGATACGGTTGATAAGTAAACTAAGGTTGACTTGTTATAATTGTACTTGTACCAAGTTGTCCTACAGGCATCTGAACAGTAGTCTGAATTTTAGGTCCAGACTGCGGAATAGAAACCTAAGGATTTTGTACCAATGTTTGAGGGGCAGAAGTAATAGGAGCTGTAGACACTCCAGGAATAGGTGTGGTAGGTTGAACAGAAGTCTGAGTAGCAGTTTGTAGCGAAGTCCTAGGTGTACTCAGACTAGGCTACTGAACAGGACCAGATGCAGGTATTTGAATTGTAGGTTGGACTGGTTGTTGGGATTGATTATAACCAACTTGTTGTCCAGCTTGATAATAAGGTACTTGCACATTTGGTTGTAAATTATGGTTGAATTGGGATGAATCCCACACCATTCCGGGATATGAGGGTCCCAACGAAGGTTGTGCAGAAGACGGACCATAACTCGGTTGAACATATGGCTGATAATTGATCGGATAATTTCGACCTCCTTGTAACATTTGTTGTTCTGAATAGAAATGTTGTCCTAAAGGAGGTTGCAATACTTGAGATGGGTACTGCCCTTGAGGTTGATATTGACCTTGAGGCATGTACTGACCTTGAGGCATATATTGTCCTTGAGGTTGATATTGACCCTGAGGTATGTATTGTCCTTGGGGTTGATATTGACCCTGAGGTATGTACAGTCCTTGAGGTTGCCCCCCAAGCTGTATTTGACTACTTTGAGGTTGCCCCCCAGGCAATAAATTACTACCTTGAGGTCTGGGGTTTGGAATATTTCCAGACATCATATAAATTTGCTCATTGTTCAAAGTTCTAGTATTTGATTCATTTGGGCCAGATGATGACATGGGTTTGTTGGGAAAAGGAGATGCTCCTGAGAATGTACCAGAGAGCGACTGATAGCCTACAAGAACAAACAGACCACCATACAAAAAGGTTTCTGGCGATTCAGTAAACATAGATGACTCACTAGACATGTTTAACGAAGGTCCATAACCTATTGGCGTAGGTTAAAAATGAATTCAAGTGACGAATAATCTAGACCTACGTTTTGTAGAAAATATGTTAGTGAAGAATACCAAGCGTCTTGTCTAAAAGGAATGTAAAAAATTGATTCACGTTCTCGTTCTCTAAGATTTAAAGATTCCTAAGATGAAGGAAGAACAACTTCCTCTTCAGTGTCAGTAACTTCTTCAATACTAATGAGACTAGGAGGAAGATCTTCTGTGATCCGATTTCTTACTCTGTGTGAATCAAGATGACCAAAAGTTGGAGTAGCGAACTCTAAAGTAGGTTCAGATGTGGCAGATTCAGTTTCTGGTTCAGAAATTTGAGGTTCTTCAGCTGATAACTCACTTGTTGCAGAAGCAACTTCAGTTAATTCGTAAATTGAAATTGTCTGTGGAGTATGTTCTGCTATATGCGGTTGATCTACTTCAGAATTAGGATGAATAATTATAGATGATTCTACATTTTATGTTAATCCAGTTCTACTGATAACATTTGGTATTAGAGATTTAAGTTTTTCTAATTGGCTTGGTGTATACTTAGGGGGTTTCCCCTCAGTTCTACGCAATTGTCTTGGTAATTCTACCACGATTAAAACTTTTAATCACACACAATCAAAGAAAATTTCAATAAAAAACCTAAGGTCTCTAAGGAAACAACCAAATGAATCACACGCCTATAAAAATATAAGAGATCAATCCACAAACAAATAGTAGATCCCCACACTAAAAACACTAGTTGGTGATGAAATCCAACATCGTATATTTTTAATGCAGAAATGGCGGTTGGAACAGTTACTGCAACAACTTGCTTAATGAAACAGATTGGTGCAATTTTCTCCACTTAAACCATCTCGAGTGAAGATAACCCTCCGGAGAGTCCAAGTGAGTCTAGCTGACGTCTGCCCCAGGTACAGTTGGACCTCCCCTCCATCGTCACCTTGGGAAAGAATCCTAAAGTTAATGGCCACTAAGGTCACCAACGGGAACACATATACCTGGGGGAACAGTCTATGATCCGATATACACGCAAGGGCAGAGTAACATGCTCAATCCCCTTGAAGTCTCCTTGACATAATCTAAGGTTTACCGACAAGTGACCCTAGGCTCCTCGACAATGGTCTATCTGAGGTTTACCGTTTTTAATACGTGCACACCTTCTATCGTTCCCACTGAGATATGTATGATTACCTCACTGGTTCGGATATGATCTCGTGCTTGACTCCTTTAGGAGGAGCTTCCCAGAGCATACATGCTACAATTGGATTTTCCTACCGCAAGATTGACTACTTGTTTATTTTTATTGTCTTGGAAAGTTAACTAAAACCTATTCCAAGACACTAGCCTAAGCTATGTTGGTGGAAAAGAGCCCTAGAAAATATAAAATTTCTAGATTGATTTTAATCAGGCGTTACTTTTAATTGGCAGTTTCTTAGGACAATGGGTATGGAAATGAAACTTTTATGATGTTTTAATGATCCGACTCAAAATACGCTATAATGCATCTATATGATAAACAACTTATTTCTTTTCAATGAAGTCTAGCTAGAGGAAAGAGTTGAGAGATTTCAATAGCTTTCAAAATATCAATTCTTTCTCTCCTACATGAGAAATTTTGAAAAGAAGACAATTCAGAGAATCCAATTTCAAAAAGATCTTTTGCTCAAAATGAAATTCCCTATATTATTTAAATCGGAAATAAAAACAAACTTCTTCCAAAAGAAAATCAAAAGTCTTAAAATTATAAAATTCAAAACTAAAAGAAATCTCTAATCTTGAACTCTATCTAAAAGTTGGAGGATATCTTAACTCAATTTGTAACCTAACCAAGATCTTTCTACTTATTTTAGCAAGAAAATAAAGCATCCAATAACAATTTTTAAAATGAAATTTAGACCTTATCAATCCAAAAGGTTTTCTAAGTTTGCTAATGAAAACAAAATCGATTTTTCATAAGATTAATAATTGCATCAAGTTAAATGGCTCAACAGAAAAATAATGCCATACCAAGTAGCTGAGGTATACAGAAGTTTCTGATTCAAAGCAACGGGAGGAAAATGAAAACATTTACTCATAAAAGCAAACTAGCTGAAAAGATCACTTTAAACATAAAATTGTTGGAAGAAACTTTTCACAGAGGTCTTTGCCAGTCAAGGCAAATTGGAATAACAATAGAGAATCAAGTAATGGGATTCCAGAAAACAAAATTTCTACTTTTTCTAAAATTTTCCAGAAGTCTGCAGTTTTTAATGGAATAAGGTACAGTACCGCACTGTATTCTAATAAAAGTTGCAGAGTCTATCGCTCTGTTTTTAAACAAAAAGTGCGGAAGGCAGGAAAAGTAGAGAAAAAATAAAAATACAGATTTACAGTCAGGGATCCTATTGAGTTTTCTACCCAATCTAATCTTGAGTTAATCTCAGTCAAAGAAATCTCAAAAATCAAATTGAAAATAAAAGAAAACTAAGTTCAGATTCTCCCCATTGGAGTTGCCATTTTGTTGGACGGACAAATCCCTCTTGCAGACAAGAGTGATCTCCCTAGTATCCTAATGATATCTAGAAACAAATAGACAAATGTAGACCATTTTCTCTAGACCATTTTGCTTAAGAATTACTAATTAACTATGGAGAGATGCTCCTACCTGAAGTCCATCGCTTACTCGGTCTTCAATCCAGTCATTCCAGAAGGTATCGATCCGGCATATAAGATCTGCAATCAAAGACAAGCAAACAAGATCAAAAGCATCTGCAAGATATGATAATTCGAAAGCAATAATCTATCTTAGTGATTAAGGAATCCAAGAATTAAATTATTCAAAAGATAGATGAACAACTCAATGAGAAAATAGAATCCATTTGTATTAACTTTGAATATAAAAGAAGAAACCTTACAACCTTGATGCCTTGATGTTTGTACAGGTTCTTCCGGGGTCCCGAACAGCCGTTTTCCTCAGTTTGACAAGACTTCGAGTCTCTTTATCAGCATAAGACTATGCCTATGAGTATGTAATCTCTCTCATGCCAATGATGCAAAATGTGGAGAGTATAATTTCTTCAGCAATTCTCTTCTATAAACTAAGAGGTAAGTACCCTTGAGACTGAAACATGGTCTCAATTTATAGCAGAAGGGAGGTAGTTTCAGCTCCAATAAGGAAGGGATAAAGCCCTCTCATCATGGGATTTCAGCTCCAAAATCCAAGGGATAGCTCCATTTATGAAGGGATAAAGGTTCATGAATGGAAGGGGCGAAACTCGACCAGATAGCGCTTCTAGAAGGCTCCAGTTGGTAGAATATTCGACCAACTGGGCTTCTAGAACTTACTTTTCTTTTCTTTTTACATTTTATGGGGGTTCGCAGTTTTAATGGACAGAACGTGCGGAATGTACCTCAGGTTTTATAGCAATAAACCGTGGTACCGCAGGAAATGACTAGGAAAAGTGCGGAGTTAGACTTTTTAGGGTTTTAATAAGATTTTTCCCAATTCCAAGACTTGATTTAGGAACTTTATGATTTTGGACCTCTAAGGGAGAAATAAATAGGTAATGATGAACCCGTATAGACAGCTAAATTTCATGGTGAAAAATTTTAGTGTAACAAATATGCAGCAGCTCCTTCCTCAACATAGCTTATATCATTTTGATCACTTTAATTGAATGTGATAGTGAAATTTCGCATCCATTCGATTCGTTGTTCTGTGATGACTATGATGCCTATGTAGTAATGAAAATTTTCATAGATGTGTGTGGTGTTTATTTAAAAAATTGAAAAGAGATGAGA
Organism: Pinus albicaulis; assembly: GCA_034641835.2. Taxonomy (NCBI): domain Eukaryota; kingdom Viridiplantae; phylum Streptophyta; class Pinopsida; order Pinales; family Pinaceae; genus Pinus; species Pinus albicaulis. Next base: position 140,987,787 of record CM076572.1, on the reverse strand, counting down.
ATGGGCTTATGAAAAAATAAACTATTTTAATGGGTATTTCAAGATTGACATTATTTTATTTATATGCAAAGATTTTTTACATTTAAATTAAAGCTAGCTTTAATGTTGTTGCATTCAAACATCATGGACAATAGTAGCTGAAAAGACAAAAACATAAAATAATAAAACTAGCAATAGCACCGCATGTTGCAAAGGAAACTTCAACGGTAGCATATGGAGGAAGAGCATAGATGAAGAGAGATGTGATATTTTATGCAATATAATTTTTTCTCTATTTGGAAATGTTTCATTTGAAGTGGAGATTTTTTTCCTTTAGTCTTGTTTTAAAATTAAAAGCAATAAACCTTAAAATAATATTCCATAACATGGCGGCATAGAAAATAACAATTACCTGGATGACCTATACATCTATTTTTATTAACAAAAGATCAAATAAATAACAAATGAACAGGTTGATTGGACCTATGCCTCTCTTGACACAATCTTTCATGATAAATCTACTCCCCAGGCAGTCGTTGCATATAAGAGAATTTAAATATGATAATAAAAGTGTCATACTATGTTGCATTTTTCTCTACAAATGTGATAGGTAGTTGTTTCATATAAGATCATTTAAATTTGATAATAAAAGTGTGATACTTTGTTGTAATTTTCTCTACCAATGTGATGGCAAGTGTGTCGTGAATGTTGTCAATTCCATGGTTAATGTATTATAAGCTAAATGAAAAATTACATCCTTCTATACATGATCAAGAAATTATTCCTAATAGCCAACACCACATAGAAATACATGTTCACCAATTCCATAGTTGCTACCAAATCTCTCTCACTGTTTTGGAGTTGTTTTCTCAATAGACTTGTTTTTATTTCTCTTGAAGTGATGAAAGCCATCGTTGTTGCATATAGGAGAAGATAAGAAAATTGTTGCATATAGGAACATTTAGATATGATAAGAAAAGTGTTTCATATAGGAGCATTTAGATCTGATAAGAAAAGTGTGATACTTGGTTATAATTTGCTCTACAAATGTGATGACAAGTGTGTCCTGAATATATTTTTCACGCTCCATATATTTTTACTATCTACACAAAGAACAAAAGTGACCAACTTCATATCAGCTACTGAAATATAAATCAATTCCTTTTAAGACACCCAGAAATGCAATGAAAAGTTGGTAGTTAAACAATCTTTAATAGGTCAAGAAACCACAAAGAAAAAAGCATACTCAATGAGTATGAAATCAAATCAACATAAAATGGTTAATGTCATCCATATAAAATCGTCATCAATATGGAAGTAGGATTTGTACAAAATCTAGGTTCATTATAGTACAATGTTAAGATTCTTTAGGTTGGAAAGAAGAGTACCTAAATAAAAGATAACATAGAACAACATATTCTCAAGAGAAAAAATACACATGCATAAATGACACAAAATTTGTTGATTAAGTCTGATCTCTCGTGACTCACCTAGCATTGGAAACAATGACATAGAAAGATATAAATCAAGACAAGTTGATTCTTCATTTCCAGGCAAACTCTCCTCACCTAGCATTGGAAACAAAGAGATAGAAAGATATAAATAAAGAAAATTATATGCTTTATTTCCAAGCAAGGAGAAGTTGATGATGAAGTGCATGTGATGTATTGTATATCAGGAAGGACGAAAAATTAATAAAGGATGAATATTTGAATAATTTATATAGCACGTTGATTTTGGCCTCTAAATAAGTAGTTATATCAAAAATGTTTTAAAACTTTAAAAGATGAGAATTGATAGTAAATAAGGAAAAATAAAAATAGAACATGAAGTTCTAAATGGTTTAAAGTTTACATAGCTTGTTCAATTATTACTCTAAGCAGCAGCTATATGAAAAATGTTTTATAATTGAGTATTTACAGCACCACAAAGTAAGTTGAGACAACCTTGAGGAGTTTTTTTTTACAAATTTTATAATAACATTTCCCTTCATCCAGTATATATTGCAAATCATTTTGAAGAAAGAGTCTATTCTAGTCTATAACTTGATCCACAATCAGAGAACAGGGCTAGGGATGTCACAAGCTAAAATAAATGGTATTTTTCATTTCCGCAGTGATGTATTGACATTCTCAGTTGAAATGGATCCTATTAGTTACATGGTGGCCAAAGACACTAGAAAAATTGAAATAGATATCTATTATGGCATCTAGATTTCCTACAGACCATCCAACTTTCCCATCCCATATAACAATTTCTAATAATAACCACTCAAGTTTCTCTCCAATTTCTGAAACCCCCACCCATGCCGGGGAGATCACAGTGTAAAATCAAATGTTCCTAAGCTTTTTTTAAAGGGTTCATATATGAAACATATAGCAAGAAAGTCAATATTGAGATATAATAATTGATTTTTGAATCATTGTGACAAACAAAACATCACATTAGCTCACAAAATATATCTAATGATGCAATGGTCTAAGATGATGATTGATTTTTGAATCATGATAACTAGGTGACAACCAAAACTAAGTTGTAGCCACAAGAAAAACATCACATCAACTCATATAATATATCCAAGGATACAATGGACCCCCATACACAGTGCTTGACCTCAAAGGTATTTTAGTGCACATAGAACACCACCCTAAAAATTCTATACTCTTGATCAATTAAGAATAACCTAGGATGTCTAGAGTGGATGTTGAGGTGGGTGGTACAAGAATTAAGGATTCTCTTTAAAGGGTAATGACATTTAGATACCCTATTTGATATAACTCACAATGTTGTCATTATTAGGCGTAAATGTCTATTAAGGTAGGAAGATAGGTGAAATAATGTTATAGAAGCAAGAACCCAAAAGACGTAGTTCATTTGCATTTGTTAAAAATGAGTATACTAGACATGCTTCTCAAGATATTCCATCGATTCCAAGATACATGATTGCTACTGAGTCGGAAAAATCATAGCTTCATGGTCATTCTTCAATGTTGAGTCCAGATGTTCAGGAGAAGGGAAATCCATTAGGAGAATTTTGAGGTCTAAAATGGGCCTCCTAAGGAAATAATAAAATAATAGCTAAACCAATAAAATAATATTTATGAATTTTCAATTCACTTTTTGCACCACAATCCATGTCACCATAGTTAAATTCAATTCAAAAGTTGTACCAAAATAAAATTAATAAAAAAAATATATTGATGTGACTATAAATAAGAATGAGCTTTTCAAGAAAAAGTCATTATCATTGAACAACTAATGCATTTGTCATTTGTACTTAAATAACTTAAAATAAAATATAAATATAAATTTATAAATGATTAATTATATTATATGTTATTAATTAAAATTTATATTATTTAAATTGTATAATAACATGTAATTAATATAGTATATAAAAATAATATAATATAATAAATGTATAGGGATATGCATTGTTTCTTTCAAGAAATATGAAATGACAATAATTACGCTGTAAAATGTCTTATTTGAAAACAACTTTCCTAATTGCTAGGTGTACCATTATGCACCATTGATTTGATGTTAGACGATTGAAACATTCTCTACCTTCAGAGTAAAAATTGTTATTATTAATCAGTTACATAAGAAAATAGTTTTAAAAATAATCGACTTCTAAAACAACGGCTTTCTATGGAGTCTTCTACAGATAAGCCTGTTTCAGCCCGTTTCAAGTTGAACACTGGTTTAATTCTTGAATTACATGACACACAATTGGCTGAATTCAAGGAATCTCTGTAGATTGGCATTGGTCTTGTAGATTGGCACTGGTCTTGGAAACCTTTTTAATCTGGAAGGTACGCCCGAGGCCTCCCTATTTTACCATGGTATGATATGGTCTGCTTTGTTTCACTGCGATTTATGTCGTTGTTCTCCTGCTAATTTGTTTTAATGGCATGGCCATTTTTTAGTGCATTATGTTGGGTATCTTTATCCTTTGTAGATGTCGTGGTGAGCAAGGATTTTGGCAGTCTCGTTAAGGTGGATGTTATAAGAGGCAACCTTGCAATGGCCGACCTTAGGCAATTGTCATAGTTGCGGAATCCGTGGATTCCTCTCACAAAGACGAACCCTGCCTTGGCTGTTCAAGGGGTACGCCTGATGCCAAGATTTTGAGTTATGACAGATAGGTTTTCTGGAGCAGGGGAGAGGATCTGGATGTCTGGTCGGAGGTTCTTGTAATATCGAATTCATCAGTGGAGGTAGAGGAGAAGAAGTTCATTAGGAATTTTATTGAGCATAGCAGCACAGGCCATCAAATTACCTCGTTGTCTGCAGGAGGAAACCGATTGTTTGTAGCGAGGTGGGAGATGCAGGGAGTTGAGGTCTGGGAAACCAAGGGCTAATTGAGGTTGATTCTATAAAAATAGGTACGTGGTAGATCTATGACCTGTCAATTAAAGGTGATTTTGGGGGGAAGCCTGAGAATTATGCTTGAAGCTAATTTGACTTTATTTAATTAAATTGTCCAGACAGTTGTGTTGATTCCGTTGTAGTTCTTTAAATAGGCATATGAATAAAGGATGCCAGAGGTTTGAAGTTCAAATATTGTTCCCACAATGCGCTCCCCTATAATGTCAACCCAAATATTTAACGAATTCTTTTGAATTGTGGGAGCCCTCCCTTGTTTAATATTTGAGTTTTGCATTCAAATCGCCCTTCAACTTTGTTTCTTACAAATAGATTTGTAAATTTGGGAAAAAACAATTGAGCCCCCCCTGGATTTGTGTTGACACACATATTTTCAGATTTTCACGTTACAGCAGGTGCAGTGGATTATCTTTTGTAGCATTGAGTATGGCTTCAACGAGTTGGGGGATCAATTCCCGCAATGCATTATTAGTTATATGTATGTTAACGATAATTCACGCATGGGTTACTGTGAATGTGGCAAAGAAACCTGTAAGAAACGCCTACGCGATAATGATTTACGTGGGGACACTAAGAGACTACAAGTTTTATGTGGCTATGCATGTAATGGTTCGGTCCCTTCGTCATCTCAATGTGGACGTAGACCTTGTTGTCATCGCTTCAAGAGATGTTCCACAACCATGGATCAACAAACTTTGAGTAATTGAATGACTATAAATTGTCTCCAGTCCACTTGTATCTGTGAGTAATTATAGGACTATTAATTTTCTCTACTCCATTTGTATGTTATCCCACCTTGGTCTTCCAGATTGACTGGTTCATTTGTATGTTATCCAGCTTTGCTCTTCTAGATCGATTGGTTGAGTGTTTCTTGGTTGTGAGTGTTCTTCTGATACATGAAATAAATTCCAACTTTACCATACATACCATGATCTTTACCACACTACAGCATGATATATCATAATAGTTGGTTGATCCATTTTCCCCCTTTTCCTCCCTTTGATAATGGTAATAGCTGCAACCTTCATATTCTTTACCTTTTTCTCCCGATTACCTTTTTCTCTCAATTGCCGACGTGATTAGGATGGTATTAAAATGAGAATAGGATAACTTCTCAGATGTTAAAATCCCCACTCTCTATGAATTTTCCTCTTTTCCCTATAAAATCTCCTTTCACACCTGGTGATTTGAAGAATTTATTCATATTACAGCATGCCATTCATTCATTGCAAACTATTCATTTACATTTTGCAGCCCACATCTGGTCCCTCGAAGAAATAATTTATGTTATTCATTGGCATTTCGCAGGCATGGGATAGTGTCTAGGTAGTCACGGTAGAGAACATGGAGAATCCATACAGACACTAATCAGGTCACATATGGGACGGAGTGCTAATACCAAAAAACTGCAATGGGCCTACAAGAACATGGACGAACATGGACAAAATCCTCTCGATATACGAAATAAATCCATAAATATTAAATAATAAAAAAATTCTAATTTCAAAAAAAATAAAGATGGAAGAAAATATTTGTTCTGGAATTCAATGTAAGTGTTAAATAATAAAAAAATTCTAGTTTCAAAGAAAATAAAGATGGAAGAAAAGATATGAAGAGAATATCACTTTATAAATTAAATATTAAGCAATTTTAATTTAAAATATTAAAATAATATTAAATAATTTTAACTTACAAAAAAATTCAATTAAAATGAAAAATAAAGATAGTAATAAACAATTTTAATAAGAAAAACCTTGAATAAAAAGTTAAAAACAAATTTAATCTTGGAAACTTTAGCTAAAAGAAAAATTAAAGTAATATTAAACAATTTTAATAAAAAACTTAAAAAAAATATCAAACAATTTTAATGTTAATAATTTTCACAAAAGAGGATCAAAACTAAAACAATTTTAATCTAAGAAATTTCAACAAAAGATGATCAAAACTAAAACTATTCTTTAAGTTCAGTTAATCAAGACTCGAGTAAAACAATTCATTTTGTTGACTAATCTTCTTGTTCATTTTATTCACTCAAACTAGATTTGAATAAATGGTCACATAGGAAAAATAAGGATATTTTTTAAAATGATATATTATCAATTACACGCTCTTTAATGAGACCACTACTCATTCAATGTTAATTTTTGGTCACATGCATGTTGTTGTTTTTGTGATATTTTTTTTGTGAATACATAAATTCTTATCAATGAGGCTATCATTCTTTTTTCTGACATTATTTGAAACTAAAAAATCATTTGTAGAGATTAACAATCTCTTTTTTAAATTCTCACAAGGGTAGTGTTTCCCAACATGATTTATAACCACCTTAAAAGAAAGGTATTTGAAAAAAAAACTTGGTAAGTATGTCCCCTACCTTAATCCAAGGAATTATTGATTTAATTACTTCAAAGTTCATCCTTAACATTCCATAAATAGGTGCCAAATTAACAATCTCTTTTTTAAATTCTCACAAGGGAAGTGTTTCTATCGTTCTTTATAATTTTAAGAGCCCCAACATGATCTATAACCACCTTAAAAGGGAGGTATTTGAAAAAAGACTTGGTAAGTATGTCCTCTATCTTAACCCAAGGAATTATTGCTTTAATTACTTCAAAGTTCATCCTTAACATTCCAGAAATACGTGCCATATTAACAATCTCTTTTTAAAAATCTCACAAGGGTAGCGTTTCTATCGTTCTTTATAATTTTAAGAGCCCCAACATGATCTATTACCACCTTAAAAGAGAGGTATTTGAAAAAGGATTGGGTAAGTATGTCCCCTATCTTAACCCAAGCAATTATTTCTTTAATTACTTCAAATTTCATCCTTAACATTCCATAATTACGTGCTAAATAAATGTCTGCCATGTGGCCCATAGTGCATAATTATAAAAAAACCAATTTTTTTATCCAAACAATTCTCTAGACCTATAATTTCTTTTAAATAAAATAATTCATATTTATAAGTTAAATATTCAATTAAATCACATAACATCTCACATATTTTTTCCTCTATACAAATATTTCTTATGGTATTGCTTTACAGCGTTTTCTTTGCAACATGTGGTGCAATTGCTAGTATATTTTTATTCAAAAAATGTGAAATGACATTTATTATGAGTACTTTACTTTGACTTTAAAAGTACTTAGAGCACTACCATGGTTAACCATGTGTTTTTATCCACCATTGAGAATGTGACAAGTACCTTAACTCAAGTAATGCCACCTCAACCATTAGGGATGATGTCATCCCCTAAAATGTGATTGGCTCTCATAAAGTGAATTTTGATTGTACATTTTCCTTAGGAGGCCCATTTTAGAGCTCAAAATTCTCCTAATGCTATAATAAGGATACATTCTCTTCCAACAGCTCCTAATGGGAAACCTGATTTTGTATCACCAAGGAATCGAAGATTTTTTCTAGAGGTTCAATCAACCAGGAGGCGCATAAAAAGTGATTGATCTTTGGCATTGGTAGGAAGTCAATTCTCTCATGATTTAGAGATTTGTATTTGTTCATATTTGTTTGGAGCAATTTCTTTAAATGTCGGCATTTTGTCTTTTTTTATTTCATAAAAGGAAATCCTTGTTCAGGTTGATTGGCAAAGGTGATTAGTATTTGAGCTTCCCTTGACATTTTGTGCATTTGGAGAGTCTTCTCAATTAGTAATGAATGTCAATCTTTGGAGAGACATTTTATATATTATGAGTTTAGAGTAAGTGTGTTGGACTTGATATTCACTATAAATGTCTTGTGAACCCTAGAATGCACTAAATTACGCTGTATATACAAAGAATATATCACGTTGCATATTCATGACGTCACTGCCAACGTTCATTTTTATGGGTTCACATGGGACAACTCATTCATTGACTCTAAACTATCAGATTGCATATTTTTTTAGCTTCAAAAGTTTTGAGAAGGGTTTGAATATTATGCATGCTTTGAGCTAATATCTTTTGATTTTATGATGTATAATAATATGGGTTTTGAATTCAGAGCTAATGACTTGTACTTGAGAAAGCACAAAATCCACAATAACTCTTTCATGTTTTTACTAACTTTAGATAGACAAGTAGGTTATATAATTTTTTTGACCATTATTTTAAAACCAAGGTGAGGTGTGGTATTTTGATGTGTCATGCTTATGGACCACACTTGCTTGATTTTCAATATAAAACCATTTAAATGTTTTTGAATGTTCTCTACATTATTTTCAAGTGCTTGACATGGGTTAGATTTACTTAAGCAGAATCTATTGGATTAAAACAAGAACATGGAGGACATCAAGGAGATTAGTGGTAAAGGGCAATGTGAACTTTTGAATAGTTTCAAGGATCATGAAGGAAATAATGTAGAGGTGATTCAAAATTCAAAAGAGAAACACATGAAATTTCCTCAAGAAGAGGTGTTGTTGATGCTATTCTTAGGTTCAATTTTGAGATTGGAGATATGTGCATTTTGATCCAAGAGTAGATTTTATTTCACATAGAAATTCAAAATTAATTTACAAAATTGTTATAGTCCTTTGTAGACACATGTTTTGAACTATAAAAATATTGTGTTGTATTAATTAAGGTTGTCTATATCAATTAGAAATGATCAAGAAGAAATATGGAGGAATTGTACCAAAACGACCTTAGATTTCGAGAGTAGCAGGATCTATTTCTTTATTTAGAAGGAAAACATGTTGGCATAATCAGAAAAGGTTTTTAACTTTAATATTGTTATGTCTTTCAAAAGTTTTCAAAGAAACATTAGTTGGTGTTATATGTTAATATTTTTATATCTTTCAAGAGTTGTCAAAAAGGAATTAATTGATACTATTTGTTATTGGCTTAAGAAGTTTTTTTTTTTTCCTTTATAAGATCTGGTACAATTGCTAATTTATAAAAATAACAAAATTATAATACTCATATATAACAAATTAAATTACCAAAACGATCTCAAATTTCGAGAGTAGTAGATCAGGATCTATTTCTTTATTTACGAGACATTCATATTAGCAAAATCAGAGAAAGTTTTTAACTTTAATATTTTTATGTCTTTAAATTTTTTTTAAATAAACATTAATTGGTGTTATATGTTAATATTTTTATATCTTTCAAGAGTGGTCAAAAAGACATTAATTACGCCGGAGGCGTTTTCCATTGCGGGCTTGGGGTGAACAAACACTGTTCACCCCAGCCAATGAAAACACTTCTCCTATCGTGCATGGAATCAATTATATTTCGCCACGTGTAACGAATTTTCTCTAGGCAACGAATTTTCTCGTGGATTTTTGTTCTCGTGTGACGCGCTGCAATGCTCTGAGGCTCCACTGAGACGTAAGCCGGTTTGCGATACAGCTGAATTTCTCCAGGCAACGAATTGTCTCGCGGATTTTTGTTCTCCTGTGACGCGCTGCAATGCTTCGAGGCTCCACTAAGACGTAAGCCGGTTTGCGATACAGCTGATACTGTTGGTTCTCGTCGGAATCATTTTCCATCGAAGACGATGCGACAGAACAAGACAGCCTTGGGGAAAGTGAGCTCAAATCTGGAGAAAACTGAGGAGCCGTCGTTGGAGAGATATTCCTTGGCGAGTTGTCGTTGCTTCATATGGTCTGTAGGCCAAGAGCAGTAGCTCGCGGGATTTTCTTGAGAATTTCTTCAAGAGTATAGCAGCCGGAGATTCTTGGACGCTTAGCGGATTGTTCCTTGCAGCGAGAGGCATAAGACTCTGCGATATTGGACATATTGCACCATGATGCTGCTAGATAGTTTGATTCTGAAGGTGAAAATTCGTTCAGCGGGGCTGTGTGAGGGGAAAGGGAATTGAAGTGTGTATGCGCCAACATTGCAATGACGGCTTGCTGGTAGTCACTGCGTCAAAACCACTCCTCGACCGTCGTCTCTATTCTTCTGATGCAGTAAGGAGCTCGATGAGAGCCTGACTGGTGAGGGATCACATACAGAGGAGCCAAAGTAATGCTCAAATTGCAAATAATTGCTATAACCAATTGCTTCCTCCATCGCCTCCATCTTAATAGTTTTTCCCTGAATGTTTAACCAGTTCCCAACAGCGCACAAGAATTCACAACCGTCTTCAGGCGGAGGTAGCGCATGCACTGGCGCTTGCTCCTGCTCTTCAACAATTTCATTACGATTGCATGACATTCCTCTGCCAAGAACCTCAGCGACCAGGGCGGCTTGGTGCTCTTCAAAGGTTGACAATTCAGCGGGAATTTCTCCTTAAATCTGCTGTTTTGCAGAGTCCATGGGAAGCTCATATAGATTTTCGGGCTTCACGCCCAAAGACGCAGAATAGAAAGGAGCAGCACAATAAACATTATGATCGACACTATTATTCAGTCCCCTCCCTTGGTCCTGCAAATCCCGCATTCCTGGTTCGATTCCCATGCACAAATCCATGGCAAGCTCAACAACAATCGATCCTCACTCACCTCAAAAGAGCACGAAACCAAAAAAAAACATCAATATTGAAATCAAGAAACTTTTCTAATTCCGGTACATTCTTTAACCTAGGATTTTAACCACCAGAAGGTCATTACCGGCGTGAAATTGCTACCACGCGGAGACAACGATGGATGGCCATTGGACTAAGCCTCAGCCAACTAAAGGGAAAAAACCTGAGTAACAGAAGAACATGAGTAAAAGTATACAAACTGGATCAAATCAAAGTGCAGATGAAGAACGACGTGCTTAAGGTCACTGTTCCAAAGTTTACAGAAGAGGAGATCAAGAATGTGATTAATGTGAATATCGAGTAGTGGTTTTCAGTAGGGTTTTTGAATTCAAAAACTGAAGCGGGGAATAACAAGTGTCTACCTATCAATTTTTCTTCGATGGAAAAATTATGGTGTGCCTAGATTTTTAGTGTTATAAGTTGACTTTCCATGCAATTTTAATTATATTTTCCTTTTCTTTTAACGTTTAAAAAGTTTTAATCAATTATGATAATCATATATTCATTATATATTCATCAACTATGATAATAGAGTTACAAAATTGTGGCATTAATAATTTTTTTTTAAGCATCTCAAAGCACTCAATTTGTAATATTTCTGTGAAAAAAACATTTTAACATTTTATTAAAAGAAAAATCATTAAGCATATTGTAATATTTTTTGAGAAAAAATTTATTAAAAGAAAATTCAATTCCATATTCAAAATGTGAAAAACTAAAAAATAAAAATCACTTCCAAATTCAAAATGTGGAGTGTTATATAAATATTAATTACTTCCAAATTCAATATGTCTAATGTTATATAAATATTATAATGGGAAAATTTTAAGTAGAAGTTTCTATTAAAAAAACTATTTCCAAATTTGTAGTTGTTGTCGTTCAAAATCGTCATATTCACATAATTTTATTCCAAAGTCATTTTCATATTTACATAGACACAAATTCAAGACATTTTCATATTTACATAAACAGTTTATATTACCTAGCTAGAGATAATACAAAAACAAAAATACGTTTGACAGTTTAAAATCCAATATTCCATATGGTCACAAACTTTTTATTTTCATTAAATTACTTCTCTTACATATCTACCGGCATTCCTTTGCGCCTCTTGGTGCAATTGCTAGTTGATACTATTTGTTATTGGCTTAAAAAGTTTTTTTTTTTTTTTTTGGTACAATTACTAATTTATAAAAATAACAAAATTATAAGACTCATGTATAACAAATTAAATTAAACATATTTTCCATTAAAGAAGAACATCGGTGAGAAGAGGTTAACTCAAATATATTGATCATTTGAGTCTAGGTCGTAAGGTAGGTCCTGAATTTCCATCAACTGCATACAATTAATGATGCTTGGGCCGCCGCGACTTGACTGAACTGCCACTAACCAACTTGATATTAATTGCCACTCGACTTGGATGCTGCAGTCGAATCAATTCATCCATTCCCAATACGGCACGTCTCTCTGGATGGCAACCCATATTTTAGCTGCTATTCGCCCATTAATGCCCCTTAAGAGTACTACTGGGCATACCATGGGCATGGACATGGGCATCGATCAAGAAGAGTGGATAGTTTCCGAGGTCTGACAATGAACAGGGTCTGACAACGAACACGACACGGCAAAAAAATCAATTCTGAACAGGAAACGACAGCGCGGCAAATTCCGTCAATTTGAAATTTGAATTCATCTTCCTTTCCATCAAACCCATTTTCTTTACGGCCTTTATTCACTTCTTTTTTCCGCAGGAAATTTAAGCTCTGGTTCGAAGATAAGCCCTCTGAAAAGGCTTTAACAATGGCGGAAAACTTAGACGAGGGGGTGTCAGAAAAGGCCGTCGGGCGAGAGGAACTGAAGAGGGTTTTCTCGACCTTCGACAAAAATGGCGACGGGCTGATCAGCGAACAGGAGATGAGAGAGTCCTTCGATAAGCTCAGGCTGTGCGTCAGCGAAGAGGAATTGGTCTCCACGATTCGAACCGTGGACGTCAATGGTGATGGGCACGTGGATTTTGATGAGTTTGTTTCGCTATATGAATCGATAAGTGGTAAACGAGGGGGAGAAGAAGAAGACGCAAAGGCGGAGCACGAAGACGCGGCTCTGGCGGAGGCGTTCAGCGTTTTCGACGAGAATGGCGACGGTTTGATAACGGTGGAAGAACTCCAGTCTGTTCTCAAGTCGCTGGGTCTCAAGGAAGGCCGAACGATTGGGGAGTGCCAGAAGATGATACAGAAAGTTGATAAAGATGGCGATGGGATGGTCAATTATTTGGAGTTTAATGAGATGATGAGCGCTGGATTTGGCAGAAATTGACTGTGGAATTTTATTTTGCAGTAAGGTGGAAATTTATTTTTCAGTAAGTAGAAGGTGTATCACAAATCCCTGTAGATTCATGTTAAATCTCTTGAACACAAGCTTTCTTTTATAATAAGATGTCATTCTGTCATTATTTTAAAGATGGTGCGTTACGATTTTAGCGATATCAGTTTTACTGATTGGTGTATTTTATAGTTGCCCACAAATGTGTTCTTCACTGCATATGTAAAAGTTGCCCACAAGTGTGTATACATCCCTTCCCAAAGCGTGATGTTCACTGCTACTTTTATTTTGCTTTGAACCATAACCTTGATGGTCACTCACACCAGGACCCGAACCAGTTGATCTCCATCCAATGGCTGGCAGCTTGGCATGGCCGGCTTCATTCTGTCAGTGTGTATTCTAGAGTGTAACAGTCTTTCCAAACTTCGATCGATTGGTAGCCATGGAATTGGCAAAGGATTTATGAATAGTGAATTCCGTGAGGGCTATTGGCGCTGTTTACTTTTTTATCCTGGGAGGTTATAATTCTGTTTCGTCTTCAATCTCAGATTGACAATTTGTGTTTTTTATTAAATAAAAATTCTCCGCATTTAAAAATAGTATTAATTACATTAATGCATTAAACAAAAAAAATTAACATATATTAAAATAACTTAATAAATGCGATTTACTATTAATATTTAAATTTTAAAATTGACATGAATGAATGAAGAGGAATAAAAAAAGAAACCAATTAATAAAAGATAGAGATACAAATAAAACTTTAATAGATTTGAACTTTATATGTTAACAAAAATTTAGTTAATATATATCATTGATAATAGATGTTGATTTATAGGTTGGTATATCATTGAATTTTTCAATCAAATGATTTGATTCAACTTAATATAAAGTTGGCTTCTTCTCAAGTTTACTCCATAGTTATTTAAAAACCATTTAAAGTAGGTTCACAATAAACAACTAAGGTTAATATCACATTTTTTTTAATAGTTAAATGTTGAGCACAATTGAAGTTCAAAGTTTAGTTTCAAACCAATGTTTTTCTTTCTGTTCTTTTTATGTGTGTTTCTTTTGGGAAGTCGATTTGTTTAAAATTATGTGGGGATTTTCTTTGAAGTTTTAGATTTGAATGGTGTGATTTTTATTTTAAATGTTTTTGGGTTTTCCACTACATTAAATATAATTATGTATTTAAAAAAATAATATAGATTTTAGGTTTGTGTATTATTGAAAATCTTATTTCAAAACATATTTTATGGTAGAAAGATTGATATTTTTAGTAATCAATAAATATACTAGTAGTTAAATGGTTTATAAAGCTTATAATTAATAAATAACATTGATGTATTAGAAAAAATATTGTTAGCATATATCATTGAAATAGATTAATAAATATGGTTTGCTATCACGATTTAAATTTTAATAGACATAAGTTAATGAAGAACAATAAGAGAGAACAAGTTAATAAAAGATAGTCAAATTAATTAAATTGTTATCACAGTGTTATTGTATTCTTGAATTCAATATTTACTTGTTCTCTCATGTTAACTATTTCTGACAATATTCTTGAATAGATAAAGTGCTTTGTTTTTGCATACAAGCTCATGCTTTGTTAGAATTTTTTGGTAAGTTTCTTTGTAAGTTTCATTAAGTTGCAGCTATGGTTGCAAATGTTTGAGTGTGAGAGAAGGAATATTGTAACTATGAAAACAAATTTGAAACAAAAAAAATTAATATAAATTGTTACATTATGATATTTATTTATTTTTAAGTTAATACCTTATAATTAAAAATGTTTACATATATTTTCAAAATTTATAATTAATTTCTTTATTTAAAATGTAAATTTAGGCAAAAAAAAACCTAATTTTTTGGTTTAATTAGGTTTAACAAGAAGCTAACTTATTTATTGAATGCAAGTATGGATATATATCTATTATTAGGATTGCTCAAGGTAGTTTTGAATAGTTTTTCTAGTTTTTCAAAAAGGTGGTTTCCAATTGAGATCCTCAAGATCATGAAGCTTGAACTAAGGATTGGTGGTGACTATATTTTATTGGTTAAATTAGATAATAAGTTTTTGTAAATACTTAAGTTAATTCATATTTTGTAATTTAGAAAAAAAGATACATATATTTCTTTTATCTAAATTTTATATTTCTACTTTTAATTGTTATAAAAATGTATAATTCTTACCTGAACACGAGACTTAATAAATTATTTAAATATTTATGTTAATTAATTTAGTTTAATAGCAATTATATATATATATATATATATATATATATATATATATATATATATTTGATAGTGAAAATTAATTGAAATTAAAATAATTTAATTAGATGAATAATAATAATAAGGAGACTGTAATATTAAATATTAAAAGTAAGGAGACTTGTAATTTTTAATATTAAATATTTAAAAAATTTAATTTTTAATTAGATCAATAACAATAATAATAAGGAGATCTGTAATATTTTAGCATTTATTGATGTGTAATTTGAGATTAATATTGGGGATAAGTGTTACATTAAAATTTGACTTAATTTTCTCCATCAATATAACGACCTAATCTTAATTCAAAATAAAATATATACACATTATTTTCATTTTTCATGTTTTGTATTTATATATAAACATTAAAAAATAATATGAAAAAAAAACTTATAAAAAATATATAATGTTGAAACATACATTCACTTAAGGTAGTCTTACCATAGATTTTCTATAAACTTGTATGTATAGAGACGTAATGAAGTATTGAAACTATAAAACCAAGGCACAAAATTCTTTTCAGATTTCAAAAAGGACCGACTAATATCAATATATAATGAAAAACTATTAAATGATATTTAGATTCCAAAAGGCTAGGCTGCTGAATAATGGTAATATATCCACTTTATTCGAAAGTTAAATCATTTGGAAAACCTTGATCTAAATGAACTAAGATCGTTTGCCTTGGATTGAATTTTAGGAAAAAGTGTGATCAGTGTACGGCATTCACTTTGCTGGATGCACAGTGCGCCGTTTGCGTATGCATTCTCATCAATCACGTCTTGATGTGAGTCTCTGACATTATTGATCCTTTGCACGAACGCACAGTTAAAATCACTGCAGCGCCGGGATTGAGGGCGAGCCTTATTTTAGCTTGCTATTCCCAGATGGCTCGCATGACCATGGAGCATGGCATTGGTACGTCAGGAGCATTAATGGGTGGATAGCAGCTAAAATAAGGCTCACCGAAAGTCATTAGTCTATTCTGTCTGATTGTACCCAAGTCGCGTATTCCACGACCAAGTTGAGGTTATGGACATTGGAGAGGGAGAAAAAAGCGAGTACTGATGGAGACGTGAGGAAAAATTATGAAGTTTTTTGTTCGACACTTTGGAGATTTGTGGTCGCGAATTTCAGTGGCATTGCGACTGTGAACAATGTCAACACAACCTCAGCTCTTTTCACATGGCAGCTCATCCATGAATTGAAGGAATCGCCAACAATAATTCTTTTCCGATGGTACATTTATTCACCAATTAATGGAATGACGCTAATATCAACATTGTAATTTGTGATTTCAATCAATTGTGTAAATTTGTAATTTCAATAAATTGTGTAAAGATTATTTATCAATGCGTGATTTTAATAAATTATTCAAAGATTATTCATTAAATTTAAATTTATGATTTTAATAAATTTTTGTCTAATATCATGACTCCAAAAATTTTACAAAAACTCTCACTGAAATCTAAAAATTATATAAATGATTTTATCAACAAAGTAGGTACACGTTTATATCATCCAATTTGATATTCTTTTTGAGTTTTTTTTTTAATGATATTACAGGTTTACTTTACTTTTCGTGGAATTGATACCATTACTTTTTTTCTTCCGTCTTATAGGAATGATTTTATGAACGTAGTAGGTACACGTGTATATCATCCAATTTGATTTTCTTTTTAATGTCGTTACATGTTTACTTTTCCTTTCGTGGAATTGATACCATCGCCTTTTCTGTGTAATTTAGGATATATATATTTAAGGAATTAGCGAGGAATTTTAAGAACGATAGACGATCATTTTAACAATGCTCTTAATTCCAATTATAATGTTAATCTTGATATAGTTTAATTCCAATTATAATGTTAATCTTGATATAGTTCACGTAAAGATATTTATTTATAAATTTTATTAATTGTTGTGAACAAAGAGTAAAAGTGCGGATAGGTGTGACTATTTTGGCTTTTAAGAAAAAGACATAAGAGATAATTATTTTGAATAAATTTTTTATAATTTTAATTTAATTATTAATAAAAAAAATTTAAATTTAGTAGAATTTTTTTATTTTTTATTAAAAATTAAAATGTAAGTTAGTGAAATTTATAGTGTTTGGCCTCATCTTATTTGTAAGTCATCCAAAACATAAATATTTTTAACCTGTTTTTTTACTGTTTTTAAGTAGCTAATGTTGATCTTTCTTTGCATAAATATAGAAAAACTAAATGCTATCCGCTATCATAACAAAAACAGAAATAACTAAAATCAGAATGAATCTATAGGAGTCAGATCTTTGACACCGAGGCAAGGCATGTCAACTTGGTGCGTGCTTTGTAGCTGCTTCTCAATTCTCCCAAGCGAACACATTGGTGGTGTTGTCGCAAGTTAATTTCCTAGATGGCCATGCCGATATCTGCTAGATTTGAGGTTGCTTTGGGGTCTCCCCCAATCTCTTGGACAAAAACAATTTCCTTCACCAAAAAGCATTTCATCCAATACGTGTGAATTGAGTGATGGAATAAGGATAATCTGCTGCAAGTATTGCCAAGGTCCGTAATCATAAGATTCGTTCTTCCCCAGCCATGTCAAGGTCCTCCTCTTCCTTGGCCCTTGCATCCTACTCCCACCCGTGAATCAAAGACTTAATGTAGCATGTTGTACCATCTGAATAAGTCTCAAATAGGTTCTCCATCACCTCTTTGCCAGACTTTCTGCCACGTTTAGATGGGGTAGATTTTGGAACCTTGGCTTTCCCTTTCTCCTTTGCATCCTTCTTTATCGACTGGCCTTTCACCATTCTCTTCAAATTTCAGTCTTCGTAGAATATTATAGAATTAGTAATAATCACAACTCAAAGATTGAGATTTATCTTTTATGTCATTTATGTGATTTTAATTAAATTGATTAATTAAAAAAATGTTATATGAACAAGTGTCATATGAAATGAGTTATGGATTTTGGGACATATGGTATACTTATAGTATTGATAAGTGGTGATATTATCCCATGATATTGTAACAAATCTTATTTATAAGTTAATAATGTATATGGTTAAATGTTGTGAATCTCCATAGTTAATAATCTTCCTAGATTTTTTTTTTAAATTTATATATTTTAACTCGTCTATTAATTTTTTTTAATAATAATAATAAATTTATAATTTGGCAATGTGTGATGTATCACAAAGTAAGTATTTTGATGCTTATCATGGATTGATGCCTATCGATATTTACCAACCATTCAATTTATATGGTTATGTTAGTTACAATTTAAGGTAAGAATGGGTAGAATATACTTTTGGATAACCATGTATGCTTTCACTCAATTCTATCTATGTCTACACCCGCTTTTGTTCATGCCTCATGAACCAATATTCATCGTAGCTAGAGGAATGATCATATTCTAAATCAAAATTGTCACTCCTTCCTTATTTCCTAAATGAAAGAGTAGCCTCTCCCCTTGGTTTTCCCCAATATTTGCAACTACATTCATTTAGCATGTCACTAAACTCAAATGAGATAACAAAAAATACAATTAGAGATGAATTTCTTAATATGTTGAGATTTAATAGTGTGTAAAGATCATAATGATAGAATGTCACATAGTTCTTCTCACATATGTTAATTTGGTAACTTAGTGACAAATTCCAACCATGGGATGAGATTCATCTTTTCAAGAGGACCAATTTTGACTATGGAAACACTCGATTTGGATAAGGGAAAGTGTATTTTTTAATTAAAGCCCACATGTTCATATTTGATTAGGTCGACCCTAAAGAAAATTGGACACCCTTAGAGGGCTATAAATACAAGTGACCTCAACCTCATTTGGAAATGATCATGAGACATTCTTCTATTCTCTTCTTCGGTTAAGCTTGCACAGGTCTGAGGAAAATTTGCAAAGATTGGTTGACACAGGTTCAAAATTGCAAGGTTTGAAGCTTACATCTATGTTTTTAGGGTTTTGGGGTCTCAATCGCGGGCATGTCAAGGAAAAATATCAATTGCAGTCGCATGCATGTCATGGAGAAATTTTGACCGAAGTCTTTCAACTACATGCATGACACATCTTCCCTACAACTGCAACCTAAAGGTTCAATTTTTCAGTTGACTACAGGGTTTCGCAGTTAACCGCAGACATTGACAGATGATTACAAGCTCCTGAATCAGGGTTTTGAGTATTAGCATTACTGGGTTCATTTCATAAATATTATTTAGTTGATGTTGTTGGATGGTTGTATGGATGAAGATATGGGATCATTGTACTCTCATTTTTTGAATCATTTAATGACAATATAATAATAAGAAGAATTCGAAATGGTTTTCACCATAGTGGGTTTTTCCCTGGTCTCTAACCAATTTTGGTGTCTCTATGTGTGAATGCTTTTCTTCTATTGTTCCTTTATATTCTGTTGAATTGATGATGAAATTTTTCTTTCTATATAGTTGCATATGTTGTTGAATAATGATATAAATATGAATAATGCTATGATGCCACAGGGTGAATTTCATATGGAAATAATGAAAAAGAAATTATCAAAGCAAAGAGCAATATAGCCCTAATAAATATTAACAAGGTCTTAGATCTGGGCTGAAGAAAAGTCATTGAAGATCACCCTTATGAAGAAAACCTTGATCGATGTAAGAGAATATGGAGGAGACCTAAGAGATTACTAGGGTTTGAAGGAAACTCTAGGAAATTTGGTTATTAGGGTTTGGTAGAAACCCTGGTTTATGGAAAATCTTTGAGATTTGTAATTTAGAAACCCTAGCATGACTTATGTGAATATGTACAAGCACTTGTGATAGATTTGATGAAGCACTACATGTGATAGTATCTATTAGGCCTGGTTGTTGATAAAGTTGGTTGAAATATTGAAGTCAATATTGTCATATGGACAATGGACAATGATTGCTTTTGAAGGCTAGTTCAAGAGGGAGATGATCACCTCTCATTAAAGAGAAGTACTTTTCGATTTATGGTGCTCCTTTATGTATTTAATTTTGTTTATAATTATTAATATGATTTTTTAATTATTATTACTTATATTTCCTGTATGTATATTTGAGTATTTGGATGCTTCTAACCTCATGATGAGTTGTGATAAGTGTGTTAGGGTCCTATGTCCAAGAATCTTGGTCATGTTAGTATTGTTATGTATCTAAGGTAAAATTTGTAAATATTAGTCATGATGACATCATTATTATTATTTAAAGAGTTCTATGTTTATATTAAGTGTCATGTAAAATTGTAGATTTTGTTAAGAGTCCAAATGTCTAAAGTCATGTGTTTTCCTTATTTAAGGGTAATCATAGGAAGTTTTTGGTCACCTTGGAGAGATTACAAAGATCATGTCATAAAAAACCCTTGGTTATTATGAATTAGTCACCATCCTTAGTCATTATATGTGGGTTACCTAAGTCCAGCGGCTATGTCTACATCAAAGCAATCATTAGATGATTTAGGCACATATTTGGAGGCTCTATGGAGTTAGTTTCAAAAGGTGTTGCGCATTCATAATTTCCTTTTCTTACCATGATTTATCGCTCTCATTTCTACTCTAGACTGTTCTTCATGTCTATTTGAACTTTCATTTCCATTCCACAATGCTTATTTCTTCACCATTTTCATCGAAGGATCTGGTATCCTTGTTTTTTTTTGCTACGAAATGGAGGTAGGGGCGATGTTAATTCACACAGTGTTACTATTCTTGCATACTGGTGGTCGATCCACCTTCACATGTGTAAATACAAGTCTATTTTTGTTCCTCAACCTTATATGAATCCTCAAATTGCATGTAGAAGCTAGGAAACACTATAAAAATACTGCAAGAAAGATAAATTCATCGTCATTTCTCTTTTGAAATAATTGTGTTTCTTCCTTTGCACTGTGTTTTATCCTAATTCGCTATGATTCCACACTATGTGTTATATTCCTCATTTGTTGCCTCCAAATCACATTTTCTCTGTGTAAGCCTCTACATGCAATATGTAGCTTGGTTTTCAGAATAAATTTAAGTTTCTTCCCTTAAGTGATTATGCTTGAAAGTGTTTAAAAACTCAAAAATATTCAGCACTATGTTTTTACCTATTGCATTGCGACTGTCCCATTTAGTTCTTTGTCAAATTGTTGTCCAATTGCAAGTATTTTAGGGTTTTTGTGAGATAAGTTTGCATTGCTTAAGTATTTGTGTAATTTATTGTTGACTCTAAAGACATTATCAAAGGTTTAAAAAATCATAACACCTCCATTATTACAAAAAAAAAAATTGATCATAACCCTAAATTATTCACTTAAAAAATTGCAAAAGAAAATTTATGTCAACTCTAGAAGTCAAGAAGCACAAGGGAGGAGTCATTGTCTAAATTGACCCACAAGATCTCACAACCATCAATGCAGATTCAACCATCATAATGGATTTTGAACAAGTGGGGTGTAAGAGGTTTTGTGAAAATATTCAGGTGTATCATCAGTTTTTTAGAGGTTTTGATGGTTTGCAAGAAAAGGCGAGAACACTTACTTTTCCAGTCACAACCCAATAAATAGTTGAGGCCACTGAGATCCCTCTGAATGGTGAGGAATGGCTCAACGGTATGAAGTTTTATTTGGTTGATTTCAAAGACATTCTCAAGCCAAAAAACTAGAAAGGGTATGGTTCTGTTGTTCCAAAAAGTTATCTATAATACCACCATAGTAAACTGTTGGGGGTGATTCAAAGGTATTTCACATGTGAATGGAGGTTTAGTAAAGTGTATCACTATCATATAAGGATCCTAATGCATTTTACAAGAAATAAACCTTTGAATCTTCCCTACTATTTTTTTAGGAGTCTGTGTAAGATGGCTCACATAGTTCAAACAAAGGGAAATCAAATTGAAGCAAATATTTTTGATTTTTCATTAACTAAATTGCTGGTGATAAAGAATTTGAAAAGAAGGAGTGGTCATGGTAGGAATTTTTGGTTTCTTCAAGGTGGATAAAACAATATTCAAACAACCAAAGGACTAAGAAACATACCACATCAGTTGTAATCAGAGAAGCTTCACCTGTAGCAGCAAACTTAGTAAAAAATTCTTTGACTAAAATTAAATCAGTTAATAAAAGAAGTTCTAAGAGCCTTCACTTCTCACCTGAAATAGAAACAATGGAAAGGGTACCAAGAACAAGATTTTCAACCAAGATATTATTGATAGATCCTCCATTTACACTTATTCAATTTGTGGAATAAAAAAGTAAACAAAAGGAAATGAAAATTGATGAAAGGTACCATAGGATTAAATATTTACAAGATCAGTTGGGCAAGGCTCTTCTAACAATGACATATTTGTAGAAAGAAAATAGGGAACTTAGGCATAAAGTATCACAAGAGGTTGTTCAACCTAGTGAAGGAGGGACATTAAAGAAAACATTGGTAGATGTTGTCAAAGGAAAAAGAAAACTAGTCATTGATGTTGAAGAGTTAAAGGAGGGAGTTGAGCAGTCAAGGAGATGTAGAACTAGGTTTGTTGCCAAGGTGCAAATGCAAGTAAAGGAGACTGTTCAACCTAAACAAAGGATGATTTTAGATGGGCAGAAAAAATTTGAGAAACTATTGGAACAACTTGAAGTAGTTCACACTACAAGAAAAAAGCACATTGGTGAGGGGTGAAAATGGTCACCATAAGCTCATTGGTGAGGGTCAAAAGAGCCTTCTTCACCAAAAACTAAACGTCACCAAAGGTGGCGTCGCCAAAAGTATAGGTGTTGTGTTGACATTCAAGGTCTGTCACCAATAATGATTTATAGTGAGGGATAGTGACCGTCACCATTTCATATGAGCAATGGTGATGGACAATAGCCTCTGTCACCAAAAAATTAAATATCACCAAAGGTGGCATCGCCGAAATTATGTGTTGTGGTGACATTCAAGGTCCGTCACGAATATTGATTATAATGGCGGATAGTGATCGTCATCATTTCATATGAACAACAACGATTCTTTGTCATGGACCATTCATGGCCGTCACTATTGGTGCATATATAGGGCGACATTCATTGACCGTCACCATAAACTCATTGGTGACATCGAGGTCTATCACGAATAATGACTATAATGACAAACAGTGACCCTCACCATTTCATATCAACAACAACAATTTATGGTGACAGACCTTTAATGGTCGTCACTATTGATGCGTATATATGGTGGTGTTCGTTGACCATCACCATTTCATATTTTGGTGAGGGTCGAACAATGTCACCATAAGCTCATTGGTAATGGTCAAAAAGCATCCGTCACCAAAAATTGATCATCGTCATTCCCTATGAATATTAGGGCAGGATGGAATCAAACCACCAACCTCCTTCTTGTAAAGCAAGTTCTCTTCCATTGAGCTAGCACCCTTTAAAGAATTAGACTTTAAACTAGCAATTTCCCCTAAAGGTGCAAAGATACACCAAAGGAATAAGAACCAATAAAACTGAAAGAATTCAATGTCCTTGCTCCTATTTTTGTTCTACGACACTCTACAAAGTATGATCTTGATATATGACTTATTTGTGCCAATTGGTTCTAATTTAATATTAAATTTTATATTCAGATAAAATAAATGAATAACTGAGAGGCCTTATGGGCTAATTTTTAATCCTTACACCAAAATCTCTTAATATTCAAGTCTATGGAACAACTCGTTCAAAGTTCAAACTGAATTAGATTTTAAATGGAAAGCCTAAAACTAGCTAAGTATTTTACAAGTTAACATTTTGGATATAACTTCTATTCAATTTATATGACAAGTTATGCCATAACCTTGAAACTAGTTTCGTAGCTAAAATACTTTCTTAAGTCAACAATGACAAAGAAAGATAGTCATGGCAAGCAAAATTATCTTTTTTTTTCTAATGAGGGTGCATGTAACTTGATAAAGGTTGTATGAGAGTATCAAACCATAAAAATTTTCACTAAAACATGGAAATGAAAAAATCTTGTTAATCAACAAAAGTTTAGCTGAATATATCAAAAGCATCAAGCTAAATGATATAATTAAACTAAAATTAACTGTAAAAAAATGAAATCTCCATCATATACCATCTAGTTTGGTTAGTTCTTCAGAAAGAGAAAGTGAAATTGCATGATCCATCTCCTCATCTTGATTCTATAATGGACCATCCTAAACAAAAATGTCCACATACAACAATCAATGTTATTGTATTGGTAGGACTTTTGATATAATCTATCAAAGCATGTACTATGTAGGATAATAACTGGAAAGCACAACTAGAAATTTGAATCACAAGATAACAATATAAAAGAACATGCAACAGGAAGGGAACAACTCCACAGTTTGAGAAATATGAACAATCCATGAACCTGTTCTTATATATTGATATAGATAATGAAATAGAAATCTATATTTATGAAATTCAAGTATCGCACAACAATGTCTTGAATAAATATCAATATGTAAAACAATATTTTTTTTCATTTGGATTTACCTTGTAGAACCTCAAGAAAAAATTTCCAGAGAAACAGCCAATAAACATAACAACATGGACCTCAGGAGCAATTGTGCAAGGGATAAAATATGAAGGTAAAGCACTAGAGAAGTATTCAAAGCAAATGATGAAAAGCGTATCTAGAAAGAACTGAGAACCCTCTAAAGTAAACCACACATTTATCATCGTGATTAGTACACTTGCAAAATAAGATCAGAATAAATTATGAACTATTCCACCAAAAAACAGTGAATTTTTCCACTAAAATACACTTTCAAATTAATCACTAGCACGACGCTAACTTTGTTAGAGCAAACAAATAGAAGATTGAAGTTTAAAAGACAATACACTATGATGAATTAGGTATTAATGTGGCATTAGAGGGCACGTGCCAAATTACATTATCATCTCCAAATGCACCCCTACATAGTGTCCATTTGACACTTTGTGACTTGAACCTTTAAAAGGCTTGCTCAGCCACTTCATCATTCGAGATTTATTGTGAGATTATGATGGTACAATGTGACCTGCATGTCCCAAATAACATGATCCAACAATGAAAACCACAATTAAATTATTAATGCCTTACTAATTTAATCCTTGAAAAGACGAAAAACATGAATCCAAGAAAAAAAATGATAAGGTTCTTGTTAACCAACTATTATATTTACAGCTATGGCAGAATTGTTGATTGGTTCTTTCAAAATTCAAAGCATTTTACTTATTCTCTCAAACATATGAAAAGAAACTAAAATTACCAAGGTCATATTTCAACATAAATCTTGTAGAAAATCAGACTGAAACTATGAAGATATTATTACAAAAATCTTGCAGAAAATCAGATTGCAACTATGAAGATATTGTTCTAAATTTTAAAACTTATAGTAATAAAATCCATCTTCAACGTGACTTGACATTTTATATCATATTAGACAAATTTTGAGACAGGGAACAAGTACAAGGTTCGGAGTTAAAATATTTTCGTTAAGGATAAGGAGATATCATATACAAATTTCTGAGTTGAGGTTTATCACTAGAGAACATAGTCTTGAGTCTTAAACCAGTACTTAATGAGGGAATTCTAGAAATAAATGGGTACAAAATGTGAATTCATCCCTCATGAGTCATGGAAACCCACATACAACTTCTGAGGCTTTACAAGCAGTGCAGTTGCACCCATCACACTACGTTTTTAGGTAGAATTATCCACACCTGAGGCTTTGCAAGTTGCATCCACTGCAGCTGCACCCATCACACTACCTTTTTAGGTTGAATTGTCCACATGTCCTAATCCACTGAAAATGTAGTTGAATAGTCTGTTGTGATGAATTTCACATCTTTCACCCACAACTGACCATAAGTTCTTGTGTGTGATGAGTGCACCAGATACGTATCATGGGAGCCACAAAACCTACAAACACAATTATCCATGAAGTCCAGAATAGGGAGGATGTATCTGGCAAGAACAAAGTTGGGACAAATGCTACCTTGCAATGAAATTCTAGATGTGACCCCTCATGAACAAAGAGCCATTCTTATCAAAATATTCTAAGAGAAACATGTTTTAAAGCTAAATGGATACAATTCATTAACCACCCTACCATCCTACCGTGTCATATCACCTTGAGCGCCCCCTAACACAGTGACTCCCTTGGTAGAAAAGGCCAAATAGCTAAATAATTTTTCTCAAAAATTAAAAAACAACATCTAGATATGGGAAGAATACACCAATGCCCAACAGGATTGGGACTAGCAGTTGCTAGCGAGGAGTTTCACACCTTTGGTCAAGATTTTGTTCTCATAGGATTCACCCATGGGGAATAGGAAGGGATTGAAATTATGGCATTGGGAGGTGATGAACCATGTGCATATATTGCCACTTGTGACATGATTTCTCTTTGTGAGACAATTGTTGATCAGTACAAAAAATGTAGATATTCTTGGAATATGATCTAACTATGAATATGGAAGTGTTCAACTATCTTATTGAGGACATTGTATTTGTGAAAATATGGAATTCAAATCTTTAAAATAACATAATTTATGGGAGTGACAAGGTATGCAAGGTAGTGGTAAGCTGGAAGTCAAATCTGAAATAACACAATTCCAAAATAACTTAGGGTTTAAGTGGCTCCACCAAAGATACTCTGACATGGGGGTTTTTCTCATGGTTATTTTAGATTGTTGGAGAATCTTTGGTGGAGCTAGGGTTTCTCTTGGTTTTCCCTATCTAGGGTTTTTGAAAGCATGGAGAATTATATGATAGGTTTTGATTGTGTTCATGGGTTTCATTTATTCTTTATATATATGAAATTTTTGGGTGAATGTTCCAACAAATCCTAAGACCTTAAGACAAAAACAAATAAAGTACAAATAATATTGAATGAGAGAGAGAGAGAGTAGCACTGCTCTCACATCCATAACCCAAATATGAAAAGGAATATGCACAAGTGCATGATCGACTATAATAACAACTCACTCCTTCCTCTATTTATATGAGAGGTAAAGGGGTTTTAAAATAACACGTGGACCTAGTCCACTACAAGCAAACTTGAAAGACACATTTAGGTCCACCCATGTGAAGCACTCTACTCTACGTGACATGTGTCAGCATCAAAGGTTACAATGATCAACAAGAAAGCCCTCCATGGCATGAGCACTACTCCCCAAGGTCCAACAATCATCCAAAGGTCCTAATATCCAATGCATCTCCTAGGTCATGTGTCTTCTTAAGGAAATTGCATATCCAAGGTAATGTGTCACCTTAAGGACTCCCACACCCACATATACACTCCTTCAACCCAAGAGTTCACATGTCAAGGGATTTTGTGTGCTCATGTTGATTTTGGGATGTTTTTGTCATGGTGAAATACGCAACTATACTCCAAGCACACAAACTCCCTTCATGAATCAACAACATGAAGTCACCAAGCTCCATACTAATCCAACACTTCGAGGAAGAATGTCTTTCAAACATCCAAACAAGGTCTAGCAGGAAACAGTAAACCACATCCAATGTCCAAGTCCATCATGGAAGAGCATGGGCCAACTATTCACTATGCACCCCACATCTCATGAAGCACCCACAAGGCCTAAACGTGGTATAAAAATTTTCAAAGTAACCCGAAAGGCTAAAAATTATGTCTCTCTCATCATAAAATCCTTTGTAACTCCACGCATATTCAGTTACAACTTTCACTCATAAGTGTCATTAATCAAAGTTTGCAACTCCTCTTTTCTACAAAAAGTGGGAAGATTAACTATAAAATTACCATTAGACATTAGAGTAGAGGCTTTTTATGAAGGTGGTATGAAAGAAACCATTTGGCGCAAGGGAAGGAATCAGGATCCATACTGCCTTGGTCTTAAGTTGGCATCCAAACCTTGACGGAGTTGTTTCTAAAGTGTGATATTGCATGGATTTTGGAAGAGATTATTTGGGGTAAAGGCAACATCCATACTGCTATTTATTTGACCTGAGTTGGCATCCATACCTTCTTAGAAGAATTCCTTTATAGCATACTTATTTTTTGGTTTAGTCAACTACAAACTACTTCCTCCTAGCATTTACATTTGTTCTTCAAAGTCATTATCCAGTTCTGGTTGAAATCACTAGTATTTTTTGTCGTTGCTTGTCCCTATATATTTGCTATTATTTTGTAATTATTCGACATTTTTCTACAGTTAGGGCCATCTTAATTTATGATTTTAATTTTTTGGTCTGCTTTATTTTTTATATTTAAGATCTAGTTCCAGAATTTTTGGATTTCAAATTTCAGTTATAAAAGTAGAATTCTGGGTTGGCTTGCATCATTGGTTTTAGAACCTCAATTAATAGCAGATTCATATTAGATTTTTTGCTACATTTCAGATTAGTTACTTATGTTCACCAATATGTTTATCTTTCAAGGAATCCTTGTAAGGAAGATAGAGAAAAGCACAACTCAAATATATTGTCACCAACATACACATCAACTCAGGTATATTATCACCGAGAGAGAGAGAGAGTAGCACTGCTCATACATCCCTAACCCAAGCATGAAAGGAATATGCACAAGTGTATGATCGACTACAATAAAAACTCACTCCTTCCTCTTTTTATATGAGAGGTAAAGGGGCTTTACAATAACAAGTGGACCTAGTCCACTACAAGCAAACTTGAAAGACATATTTAGGTCTGCCCATGTGAAGCACTCTACTCTACGTGACATGTGTCAGCATAAAAGGTGACAATGATTAACAAGCAAGCCCTCCATGGCATGAGCACTACTCCCCAAGGTCCAACAATCCTCTAAAGTTCCTAAGCTCCAATGCATCTCCAAGGTCATGTGTCTCCTTATTACTACTGTGCTTTCTACCTATTATTTTCATAGTGCAAAAATTTCCACTTGCATTAAAAACTACATGCTATGTACGTAAATATAAAACCTGATGGATGATAAGGAAAAGGGGCTATCCTATATGCCATGGAGCATCATATTCCATACTTATAATGCACCCCAAGGTGTCAAAATTGCATGCCAAGTGGAAAATTTTCATTTCTCAGGTTAAAATCTGTGTTACAACTTACAACCTGACCTGATTTCACACAACCTCCTACAGGTGTACCTATGTAAAAGTCATAAAATGTAGTGCTACAATAATTCTCCCTCTACATATTCCTACACTTCCATAATTCTAATGTGCAAATTCAAGTGAGAGTACTAAGTCTACCAAAACAATTTCAATGATTTACCTGTCTCTTGTTAAGTGCAAGTAGTCTTTAATAGCATGCATGTCCAGGGCTCACTAAAGATCAAAATTGTGATTTTCAAATTTCTGTGCGGTTATTAGAACATTATTGATATTTTTACATCGTTATAGTTTCACTTCCAATCCAGGAAGCCACTACTGTGCAAAAATATTATGAAATTGCCAAATTTCACAACATGACAAATCAGGCTATGGTGCCTTCAGAATTTTATATGCCAATACATAGAGCACATATGGTGAAATATAGAGGTTTATAGATAGAATATATTATGGTCTATAACCCTACAAAATCAAATTCCCAAGAACAATCTCCCAGTGATAGTTATTAAGCATCAACCATGCAATTTGTTTAGTCTCTAGAAACACACACAACCTTCAAATAAATTGCATACCTTGTTCTCATTATAAATCACAATGCCAATTCTTGAAGTCTATGGTCTGTTCAAGCAACCAAACACAAATAAAAGAGGAATCTTTACATGGAATAAAAGGCCTTTTCAACCATGGAATTACCTGAACAACAAAGCGATCCCAGATCTTGTCACTGTGAGCTTCCATGACTCCCTTTAAAATCATAAACCCCAAGCCTTAAATGATGTCATTCATTTCAAGGAAGAGCCCCCACTCCTCACAAATCATCTAAAAAATTGGTGAAAACCAACAGAAGATAACATGACAACTTTAAACCATGTCTCAAAATAAAAAAAATTGAATTATTGAGTGCATATAAAAACCCTGTTAATCTAACAATTTAACTAACCTCTATAAGTGATTTTTGGGGCTAACTCATATTCTCCACTATGATAGGGCACCCCATAGTTTGATGACCCAATTGCAATGACCAGCTTGCACCACTTTCCAGGTTACCTTTTGAAATATGTAATATTCCCAATTAGTCCTAAGCTAATTGGAATATTCACTTTTGTTTTCTTTATTTATTTAAAGAATAAAAGTGTAAAGGAGGTTCATAAAACTCATAAATAGTAAATAAATCAATGCCAAATGTGAAAAAAGGTTAAAACTTGGCTATGTAAGTGGTGAAAGGGGTTGGATATTTTGACTGGGTCAACCATAACCAAATCTACAGCGTTGTCTTGGAGGAGTGGCCATCAATGAGGCACAACACATTTTTAGATGGAGATGGATTGTGTGAAAGACGTGATTTCATTGAAGGTGGTTTAGGGTTTACAAGCTCTTAAATTATAAAGGAAGAGGATGGCAGCATGAGAGGGTTGTTGATGATATAGGTATTTTCTGAGTATATTGTCTATTTAGACATATCTCATTCTCTTGTTGTTTAGCTGAGAATAATGTTGTTTAGCATTGGGTGTTCTTGATTGGGAATCCCACCTCTTCCCATTGAGTAGCTATTGGGAGAGTCTTGTATTGCATAGTCCACTATCTAGCTTGAGGCCAAGCTTCTTCTTCCAACTACAACGCAGATCCTGTTCAAGGTTTGGTTGTCTTTGAAAGTTGCAGCAAGTGGAGACTAGATCTACTCAAATCTAGATCATCTCAGTGCCCTTTTTCAGTGGAGGAGGCTTTTAATCCATTGGGAGGAGAGTATTTGAGTGCTTGGGCTTCATTTTCGTATCTTGGCATGTGGCCAACCATGTTCTATACCCTACAACGCAATATTTCTTCCATAACTATGTTATTCCTGTAGGTGATGTTGCAGGGTGTTTTGGAACAACATTTGGAGAGATGGTTTTCAAGTGTAGGGGATCTTCCCTCCAATTTTAAGATCCATTGAAGAATATATATATATTGTTCATATTATATCAAATCTGAATATTCATGAAACTCTGAATATTTCTACAGTTCGGCATACTTAGATCTTAGATCTATTGCTTATACATGGTGTTTTTCTCAAAACCCCAAGGGGAATTGATAGAGGAGCCTCTATAGTGTATGGATCTATTATAAATCTAAATTTTCATGCACTTATATGCTCTAGATCTAAAGTGTAATATTTAGTTGTTGGATCTCAATAAAAGAACATTGTCAAGCCTTTTTCAGTCCATATATATGATTGCAGCACCTCTTTTTGAGGATTTTATTCTATTGGAGTCTTGTATTTCCAGTTATACATCTTATGGGCCACATTGTACATCTGTTTTGCAGCTGTAAATGATTTTGAAAGGTATCCATATCAGCCTCCTTCTTTGTCTTAGATGAACTGTGTTATTTTCCTGCATATCTACTTTCTATTGCTGCATTTCCCATTTGGGAATATTACAATGGGATCAAAGCATCATCTTGGCACATAATTTTATTTCTAAGAAGCCAATATGTCTTCTAAAGAAGAAGGGCCTCTTACTGACAGAGAAAAGATGCATCTTAAGATAATACACAAGAAGATTGATTACACAAAGGACAATGAAGACAAGAGTAAAACCCCATTATCTGGAGGACTGAAAGGAAATGAGTTCTCAAGACTTCTTCTCCAAACTATGCAAGTGCTTAAAATAAAAACCAGGGGAATGAGGAGGGAAAGACATGAATAACCCTCAAGGATATTATCACATGAAGCAAGACCCAGTTCTTCATATTATGTGTGTAAGCATTCAACCACACAAGTAGATCTACAATGTTGTACCATGCCTATATTCTTGGCAAGAGAAGAAAAAAAAGAAGGAACACTAAGGGAGGAGACTCTTGGTGACTATCTCCAAGAATATGAATCTCAGTCAAAGAGATTCAAAGAGCATCTAAGCTTCCCAGACTTTTGTCAACTTTAAGAAGAAAGAAGACCCAACAACTACAATAGAAAAAGAGGGTTCATGCAACACACTTTGGGTAGATTCTTCCTACCTACTTTTGATGGGTCACCCAAGAGCATAGCCAAGTCTTGGGTAAGGAATCTAGACACATATTTCCAGCTGCATCAAATTTAAGAAGAAGAAGCTATTAGAGTAGCAACGCTACATCTGGAAGGTAAGGCTTATGCCTGGTGGTTATTTGAATCTTCTTCATTGAGAAATGTAAATATATCTACTTATGCAAAGTTCAATAGGAGGTTAGTGAAAATATTTGATTTAAAACAATCTGAAATTTTCTTGGGAGAGAAAACCAAACCCAAGAAATCAGAGCCTTTGCATGAGTTGGAAAGATCCATGAAAGCAACTCCATTTCATAACATTGTTGAGGGGGTCAAAGATCTGCAACATAGTTTTCCAAGGGAAAAATCCCCACTTCAGCAAGAAATTTCTTCTCAAGAAGAAGACATGAGGATTATGTTTTCAAAAGGAGATCAAGAAAAATGGTCTCTTAATGATGAGGCATTCTCCATTGATGAGGAGAGGGAAGAGGAAGAGTTGAGAAGATCCTTCAGTGCTGTGACGACAGGAGGAGATCTACTTCTATTTGGAGATGGAGATGAAGCATTTGCTTCCACTAGAGGGGCTCTTGTGTCTTTGCAAGAACTTCCAATGGATCTTACATATAAATATCATGAGCAGCATGTGCCTATGTTGATAGACAATGAGATAGAACAAAGGAGGGATCACATTTTTGGCATGGCAAGAGATGATCCACTATTACATGGAGGAGAGGATGGAGCAATTTCTCCAATCAAAAGCACTCTTGGATCCTTAAGAGTCGTATCCCATTATCATGAAACTTCCACACAAAAATTAGAGATGAATTTGCACAGTGGAAGCAGGGATATGATGATCCCATCCATTATGCACATGAGGATGATCCATGAGACATCATTATCTTATGGTAAACCACCTGGGAGACCACCTGATTCGGATTTGGTGAAATATGTCTCACAACTTGATGCTCCATTCATAGATCCAGGAAGGGAGGGAGAATTAGAAGACCACAATACAAAGCTGAGAGTGTTGGGTGAGCTCAAGGAGGAGGGAAATATTTCCCTACTATCACCATTGCCCACTCTTTCATCTCATACTGCGCTGAGAGAAGATGCTGCAAGATTAGAGAGGGACACCATCATGGGGCAAGGAGAAGAGTCCTTGACTATGGAGACTCAGAAGGTAATCTCACTTGGAGAGAAATCTTCCAAACATGATAGAAGATGGTGGCCACACATGCATACTTTTGCAAGACCAAGGAGATTTTGGATAGATGATAGCCTTCCATGGGAGACTAACTTCCAAGAACTTCCATTTTCATTTGAGCATGTGCATATGCAAGAAATTCCATTTTCCTATAGGTGTTGTTGCAAGGTGTTTTGGCACATCATTTGGAGAGCTGGTTTTCAAGTGTAGGGGATCTACCCTCCACTTTGAAGATCCATTGAAGAAGATCTATATATTTTTCATATCAGATCAGATCTGCATACTTAGATCTTAGATCTACTGCTTATACATGGTGTTTTGCTCAAAACCCCAAGGGGAATTCATAGAGGATCCTATATAATGTATGGATCTGTTATAGATCTGAATTTTCATGCACTTATATGCTCTAGATCTAAAGTGTAATATTCAGCTGCTACAACTCAAAAAAATAACGTTGTCAAGCCTTTTTTAGTCCATATTTATGATTGCAACACCTCTTTTTGAGGATTTTCTTCTATTGGAGTCTTGTATTTAGAGTTATGCATCTTATAGGACACATTGTACATCTGTTTTGCCACTGTAAATTCTTTTTAAAGGTCTCCATATTGGCCTCCTACTTTGTCATAGATGAACTGCATTATTTTCCTGCATATCTGCTTTCTATTGCTGCATTTCCCATTTGGGAATATTACAAAAGAAAGCCACCATCCTTATCAAGCACCTACATAATTTCCAAGGAAATAAATAATTATACTTGAATGGCAAGTTTACAATCATATTTTCTTTTTTTTAATTGTTGGAAGAAGCAATTTATCAGTTGGAGAAAAACAATCACTGCACGGGTGGACAATACATAAAGAAGCAAAAGAATGGCGATGGAATACCAGTCAGTATTATCTCAAGGACTAGGAGGAAAACACAAAATTATTAGCTTATACAGCCTCTTAAAGCTAGAACCTTTAGGAAATAAAACAATAAATATTAAGATTAAAGGAAGATATTATCCTACAACACTGTTGGCAAAGAAACTGAGATGTAAGAATGACACTTACGTTTTTGTAAATGTTCATCCTGGTTTTTGCTGACCTGCATGGAGGAAAATGCAGAATGATTAGCTGAACTTTGCTTAAGCTAAGGAATCCTCCAATTGACCGTCTAGTAATATGCTCATATTCTTTATGCTCCTTTTTTTCCCTCCCAATAATTGAACTCCTCTATCTCCATAGCTTGTTTTGCAACCCACAGCTGAATAGTTCGTTTTGCAACCAACAGTTGTAGAAGAAGGCTAAAAAAATGGAATGTGCCCAAGAAATATTTATTTTTTGGGTTCTTTTAAATGAGTAATTTCTAGGGCTATGATCCAATAATAACATAGAAAATTCTTATTTCAATCTTAAAAAATATAAAAATTGCAGAAAATTTGCATATATCAAACTTTTATGTGTTCAATTTTTTGTATGGACAAGATTAATGGTGCAATCCGAAAACAATAGTCACTGTTGTAGGCAGGGAATAAAAATATATCTACTAAATGGGCCTAAATTTTTTTATAGATAAGAAACAAAGGAATCTCTCTTCATAGCCAAATATAAATTTTGGAGTTCTCGAAACAAAATAGAAAAAGCAATATTTTTTTTTCTTAAGGTTCAACCATATTCCTTCACAATCTGAATGGACATAATCCACGTTCATGTCAAAGTTGACATCAACATCAGCTATATATTCTTCACTTACACTTTTTTTTTTCTTGAAAGTCCACAACATGTGAAAAATCTGCATACTCGGGTTCATATGATGTATTATCTCTCAATCCTTTTGGAGGACATATTAACACTACATACCAGTCAGTCTCAACTAGATCTTGTACATAGAATACTTGTTTAGCTTGCAATGCTAGAATAAATGGATCATATTGCTAATGATTTTGACTTAAGAACTTATTCATATTCACCATTGTAAAACCGAAATCATCATTTTTGATCCCTCTCTTATTGTATAAATCAATCCAATTACTTTTCAACAATGTGTACTCCATACAAAAATAGTCCAATGTAATTATTTTTTCTACCACTTCATAAAATGTTGTGGTTTGAGGTATATGGTTTGCACCATTGGAACTTGCCCTCATCATTGTTTGAGCTTCCATACACACGCCACTATTTTGGGTGGTTCTCTCATTCTTCATTTTTTCGTATGGAATCTACAACCATTGGTTAGGTATCCCTTGTACTTATTCTTGAATTTGTTGGGGCCACGCACTAGCCATTTAAGTGTATCATACACATTTCCATCTCCCTCCCCCTGTATAGTTTTAGATTTTTAAATGTAGTTAGAATTCATACATTCAACGTCTAAAAAAAATATTTAATTTCCTGCATGATAATACTCCCATATAATGATTTTTGAGTACACTTATAATATAAATAATATAGTTACCTCTTGTTTTAACCAACTAGTAAATTTATGGGTGTGGAGTTTCTACAATAGAGCTTCATCTTTTTTCATTTGGGTAATTGAGTTGGAAATCTCCATTTTGTGAATCCTAATTCAACAATTATGGACAATAGATATTGTGGTTAATGTGTTTTGATTAAATATGAATAAAAATAATTTAAAGGTAAAATATGTTAAACCATAAAAAACCTTTAAAAAAAAATAAAAAAATTACAAGCCAAATATGTGACTTACTCTATCCATGGATCAACTTCATTTGTGTGAAATAGAGCCCACCTGTGGGCTTGATCCCAACTAATGCCATCCAATTCTGAAGGAATTGGAGAAGATAATGGCTTTCCATCAAGGATAACTTCTTCAAATTCCTCATCCCACACTTCATTTCGACCATGTGTGGATCCAATAGCTTCCATACCTTTCAAGTATCCTTCACAAAAATTTATTGATTCCTCCACAATATAGATTTCAACAATGCATCCTTTAGGCCTATTTTTGTTCTTAACATAACTCTTATATACTTTCATGTTCCTAAAAAATTAACAAAAAAAAAATTAAGTAATGTCAAAAGCTTTCAAAAAAAAGATTTGTTATGCTTGATAAAAAACAAAGTTTCACGTACCTCTCAAAGGGGTACATCCATCTATATGCAACTGGGCCACAATATCGAAGCTCACGTACCAAATGTACATTCAAATGCAAACTTATATCAAAGAATGAAGGAGTGACTTACTTTTCAAGAAATCACAATGTCTCCACAATATCATTTTCCAGCTTATCAAGACTCTCTACTA
This sequence comes from Pinus albicaulis, assembly GCA_034641835.2. NCBI lineage: Eukaryota > Viridiplantae > Streptophyta > Pinopsida > Pinales > Pinaceae > Pinus > Pinus albicaulis. The sequence goes on along the minus strand of CM076572.1, from coordinate 140,950,855 downwards.
AAACTGATTTTGCACAGATTTTCCTATAAAAGTAACAAAGTTTGCAAAGCGTGTTTCGGACAACAATTGGTAAGACATGATGCAAAGCCACTGGGCAGATTTGTTGCATTAGAACATGGAAATCATGTGGTTTCATACCATGGCACTTAAGCTCTTCCATATATATATGATTTTTTGGATTAGAGCTGTAACCGTCTAGCACCTTTAACATGAAAAGAACATGACATAGGATCTATTTCTCTTTCTTTGAAAGAGTATGTGGTGCAGCTGGAAGGAATATTTTATGTCCTTTAACTTCTGGCCATAGTGATTTCCTCAAGCCCATTTTTTTAAAGTCATCACGTGATTTTTTTCCATCTTTTGAATTCCCTTTTATATCCAGAAGGGTTCCAAAAAAATTTCACACACATTCTTCTCCACATGCATTAAATCTAAATTGTGGCTTATTAGGATTTTCTGCATTCCAACACGTCAAGAATATCATAACAATATTTAATATGGATAAAAAGATAAACATTCAATTCAACCAAGACATCTAATCACAATGAGTTCAACTAAGCAAGTTGTGTCCAATAATTAGGCATGGTTGATCATGGGTCTACATACCTCCCAATATGGTAGATTGAATAGAATTGATTGGTTCTTCCACACCACAACATCAGTTTTTTCACCTATTTTATTGTTTCTTTTCCTTTTATTTGATTCAATCTTCCCCCATATCACTTCCTTTCCCTTTGTTTCCTTAAAAATATCTGACACTTTTACAATTGGAGGGGCATAACGATGCTCCTCCTCCCCATTAAACAGTGCCTTTTGTGAGCGAAACTTATGATGTTGAGGAAGAAATATCGTATGTCCCATGTACACACGTTTCCTGCTACAACTGAGGTACTATGATTCTGTGTTCCTCCCACATATGGGACATGCATTATAGCCTTTTGTTATGCAACCAACCATATTCCCATAAGAAGGAAAATCATGAATCACCCACATAAGAATTGCCTTCATGTTAAATGATGTCTTACTATAAGCATCATATGTCCATACCCCTTGGGCCCATAATTCCTTTAGTTCATCTACCAAGGGTTCCAAATACACATCAATGTCATTTCCTGGTTGCTTGGGACTAGGTATTAACAATGTTAGCATACAAAAATTCCTTTTTGTGCACAACCATGGTGGAAGGTTGTATGTAACTAACAGTACAGGCCAAACATTGTATGTGTTGCTCAAGTCTCAAAAAAAAAAACAAATAACATCTACTACCATTGCAAGTCTTACATTGTGAGTTTCGCTAGAAAAACTAGGCCATTTGTCATCAATAACTTTCCATGTTAGGCTATCAACATGGTGGCGCATTTGACCATCATTTCTTACATTCTCATGATGCCACCTCATTTTTGTGACATATCTGCAGAGCTATAATGAAAAAAAAATCATTTATATAAAGCATTATCATATAATAACACTATGACAAATGGTAAAGATAATACAAGAAGGGGAAAACTTGAATAAAATTATAGTGTTCAAGATCATACCTATACATTCTTTTTAGCCTTGGTGCTATGGGAAAATATCTTAACACCTTGGTTGGAACACCTTTACACACCTTTTGAGATTGAGCATCCACCTTCCATCGAGATTTTCCACATGTTGGGAGTTTATCTTTACTTTCATAACTTCCTCGATATAAAATGCAATCATTTGGACATGCATGTATCATATCATAGTTTAATCCCAATGATTTTATCAACTTTTTTACAGCATATGCAAAATCTGCAAATGTGTTATCTTTAGGAAGCACCTTTTTTTGTAATTTTAACATTTGTTCAAAACCTGTATCATAACATCCACTCTTCACTTTCAGATTGTAGAATTTTATAGTGGCTGATCATTTTGTGAAGTCAACATAACCTGGGTACAATGGCCTCTTGGCATCTTCAATAATCTTCTTATATTCATTAACTTCATTTAGTACATTTTTTGATGCCAACCCCTCATTATCACAACTCTCATTGATGTTTTGATTAAGACATCGGTTGACATCATTCACCATTTCAATAATTTTGTCACCGACAATGGTTGCATCATCATCATCAATTAGAGGTTCAATATCGTTCCTAAACAATGTTTCATGCTCATCACCCTGATTATCATAATCATGTTCCACAACATGTTCATAACCCTATTAATAAGAAAATAAAAATTTATGTTAATAATTTTATAGTTTTTATGAAAATTAGAATCAATAGCAATTGGTAAACCTAGTCAAATAGGAACCTTGACTAATATGAAATGGCTTACCAGTTGAGATGAAATATGCTCGAGAACTTCATGTGGCTCATTTTCAGAATGTTGCCTGTCCTTGTCAATAATAGATGGAATCTAAAGGAGACAAAGAAAAAAAATTGAAGTTTTCACATATAAAAATAAGTGATATATTTATTGTAAAACATACAAGAGTGAAACTAGATCAATTCAAAAATATTTCAATATACCTGATTGAGAATGCTCTCTCCATGGAAATACAAAATGCTATATTTTTCTATTATACCATGACAAATCAAGTGCTCTTGTACTTTATCAAATGTTTGTACTTTAACTATGCCACATTTATTACATTGACATTTTGTGGACATCTTATTCCTTGAATTCTCCTCAGCAAACTTTAACAATTCCTCAACCCCACCTCTATATTCTTTTAGTGTTCCACACATAACCAATTTACAAGTCATATAAATTTAATTGAGCACAAGTTACCACTTATACGTTTTTGGCATATCACGATGAATAATCAAATATACAAACTATGCCTATTTTTCAATTTCATCCAACTTCTTTTGTCCATTTGATAATATGTTCCAAACTCCTTTGAAATTGTGTCTGCAAAGAGCTACATAAGTTAGTTGATACTAAAGATAGATAAAAAGTGAACTATAGATAGATGTTGCTGGAAATAAGCCTAGATTTGTAACAAAAAATTAACATCCCTATATAATGACACATCAGATGTAAAAGAACCTTCTACTACTGTATTTATGTTGGAGAAATCCAATGTTTTGCTGGTATATGACTGCAAGGGCCACATTTATTCTATACCTACTCAAGGTTATAGTGTATTTGTGATCAACCTTTCCGTACGATGTTGACCACTTATTAGACTAACCTGGTAATCTAGAGACAATCTAGCAAAGCCTGAAGTTAAATTGATTTTTTTGCCACACAAGTGAATGCATAGCTCCCCGAATGCGTGGTCTTGAGGGAAAAATATATAATAATTTGATTGAATGTGAACATTAAAAAGGCATTGTTGAATTGTGGTAATGGCCCTGAGAGAGGAATTGGCATTCACACTTAACCTTGGAAATTATGTGTTTAGTGTTTTTTGTTTCATATCAGGTTCAAAATTCTTGCACATCCATAGTACTCACACATTGAGAAAAGTTCATATTGCACTATAAATATTCACTACAATTTCACTTCTCCTGGAAATCCCCAGCTAACCTCCAAAAAACACCTTAAAAACACAAATCCGAAAGAAATGAGGTGGATATTTTGATCCAAAATAGATTGAAGTACCCTCACTGCAACCACGCAAGTCTGAAGAGATGAAACCACAATTCAAAGTTACAGCACTGAGACAAGGTTTGTCTGAGGCTCTAAGGCAGATCCAAAGGTTTTGTTGTAGGTCCGAGTCACTATGCACTAGTTTGAAATTTTTATTTTCCACAGATCAATTGAAGGTTCAACACTTTTCACACCCTTCCTCGTTGTAATAATTCTATAGAGAAATCTGAGAGAAGGATTTTCCTAAGTGTGAGGATGCCCTAGCTAGAGGTAGATGCTACAACAAATATTGGTCACTTGTGATCTGATGGAGGGCAGTGTGAGAGTGGGCCAAGTGTGAACATGGATTATGAATTTATGGTATTTTGGAGGAAAGTGTGATAGTACCGATGTTGGGGCCCGTTGTGCACCATCTTCATGGACCTCGATAGTTGCAAGAGGTCAAAGTTATAATAAACCAGGAGCAGTTATGTGTAGCCCTAGACTTGTGTGTCTTGAAGGACTTCTACAATAGATGATGGGCAGTCCCCCTAGCTCGTGTTTATTGTGGGATACAAACATCTTGCAATGATAGGTGGTATCCCTTCATTCCCTATGTTAGCCCTCATCGGTGCATCACAGGAAGACCATAGTGGGTTGAAGTCCCTAAGTAACAGAGGATCAACAATGAGAATATTGAGAATTGTTCGCAAATGGAGTTGTGAAAAAATTTACAGGAGTCTCGATGTGTTGTGCCCTTGATGGACTAAGGCACAACTAGTGAGCAGATTGGTATCCAAGCTTTAGTGTATAGATGGACTTGGAGAATTGATAGAGTCAAGAGCTGCAAATCAAGAGCTAAAGGACTGAGCTAGTAAAAGGTATGACCGAGAAGAGTTGAGAGAGTCAGAGAATGTGACCATGACATGGTCAGAGTATCTTGTTGAGGGAAGATTAGCTGTTGATGGACTGACACCAAGCCCCGTTTTGTATCTTGTATCAATGGGTGTATGAGGGCCATTATCCCTAGTATGGAAGCCCTAGACTGTTGTATTATATGTTGATTAATATGATGAATTTGGGTTAAAAATTGTAAGAATTTATCAATATTTTTTGCATTGGTAGATTTACTACTATTTATATTTTGTTGTGCAAAGTAGTATCATTGTGATTCTTGGTTTGGTAGCGTAAAATATTTTAAGACTCTATCCTAGACCAAAGATTGCGGAAAAACAACATGGTATCAGAGAGTATATGAGTTACTTTGAGGGATAGTGAATCAGAGTGTGCTCAGCGAAGCAAATCAGAGGGAGTTGTGGGTGTCTAGATCAAGTAGCAGAAGGTTCAGCTAAAGACATGGAGATGTGTTCTTGACTGGCTTGGAGGCGAGAATGGCTAGGAGTTCTGGTGGATTGGTGGAGAGCCTAGTGAACAAAAGTTTGTTGTAGGGAAAATTGTTGATCATGGACTTTCGTTGATTTGCAATGGATGGTTAGGAAAAATTGAGGGTTTCTTTGGCATAGACGAGATGAGGTTGATCGAGATGGATTCATGTGATGGAATAGATATTTGCAGGATAGAGTATTCATCGGATCATGATGTTGCATATCAAATATTGGAGGGATTTGCATGAGGTATTTGATCTAGAAGGATGAGTGCTTGCAAAACTGATCTAGTGGAAATCGTGTAGGCTCAGAGAGAGTTGTGAATTTTTGAATTATATGGTTGGGTTTGCACAAGAAGAGTCTAGGTTGGCTTGATGTTAATAAGCCATGTGACAACTTGTCAAGCCCATGTGGATGTCCAAATGAAGCCCTTATATTGTGTATAAATAGAAGGTGAGGTTGGATTCTAAGATAACATCCAAGCAAAAAAATTTAGGAGAAAAACACCTTCGGATGTAAGCCACCGCTTGAAGAAGATAAGGTCAAAGCCTGAAATGACTATTTTGAGGCCAAATTAGGAGATATAATAAGGTCAAGGAGTAGCTGCATAAATATGTTGATAAGAGGGTTGTTTTGGTACCAAAATGGGTGGCATATTTGTTATTTAAGAGAGTCTCAGGAACTGTAGTTATTACAGGGATAAAACATGTCTGTATTAGGTTTGTTGGAGGGGTCATAAGGCCTAATTCCTACAACATAACTACGGGACAATTAGCGTAGGGGAGAAACTCTAGGGTAAAGGAAAGCCACATTGATATAAGGGATTGTTGGCAAGTGTTGAGAGGGCTGACATGGACTGTGGCTAAGCCCTAACCAGATTGCAGAATAGAACAGGGTACCAACACATGAGAAGGTATGTTTTTGTGTTAAATTGTTGGTCCTAGTTTTGATAGTTGAATCATTTTAGTACAGCCTGTAGAAGCGAAGAAGGGAGGGCTAACGTATTGGTTAGAAGCCCTAACTAGTTAATGATTGGTGATTGGATCAAATTCATATGCAACCTGTGGGAACCATGTGTTGGGGTTTTCTTGGGTGTTAAGAAACCCCAACTAGGAGCAGATCTCACAATGAAGTAATGGGTGTCCTAGGACAAGACTGCTAGAGAATTCTCTTGGCAGCCAAGAGGAGGGTTTCTTAAGTGTGAGGATTCCCTAGCCAGAGGTAGATGCTACAACAAGTACTGTTCAATCGTGGTCTGATGGAGGGAAATGTGAGAGTGGGCCAAGTGTGAATGTGGCTTGTGCATTTATGGTCTGTTGGAGGAAAATGTGATAGTACCCATGTTGGCACCCAGTGTGCACCATCTTCATGGACCTCGGTGGTTGCTAGAGGTCAAGGTTCTGATCAACCAAGAGCAGTTTTTTGTAGCCCTAGACTTGTGTGTGGTGGAATTATAGAACAGATGATGGGCAGTCCTCCTAGCCCGTGTTCATTGTGGGATATAGACATCTCGCAGTGATAGGTGGTAGCCCTTCATGACCTATGTTGGCCTTCATTAGTGCAGCACAGGAAGACCATAGTGGGTTGAAGTCCCTAAGTAATTGAGGAGCAACAATGAGAAGATTGAGAATTTTTCACAAACGAAGTTGTGAACAATTCGAAAAGAGTCTCGATGAGTTGTGCCCTTGATGGACTAAGGCACAACTAGTGAGCAGATTGGCAGCCAAGCTTTAGTGGCTATATGGACTTGGAGCATTGATAGAGTCAAGAGCTGCATATCGGGAGCTGAAGGACCGAGCTGGTACAGGGCATGACCAAGAAGAGAAAAGAGAGAATGTGATAGCGACATGGTCAGAGTATCTTGTTGAAGGCAGATTGGTTGTTGATGGACTGACACCAAGCCTAGTTTTGTATCTTGTATCAATGGGTGTATGAGGTGCATTATCCTTGATACGGGAGCCCTAGACTTTTGTATTATATGTTGATTAATATAATGAAGTTGGGTTAAAAATTGTAAGTTTTCTATATTTTGTGCATTGGTAGATTTACTGCTATTTATATTTTGTTGCACAAAGTAGTATCATTGTGATTCTTGGTTTGGTAGCATGAAGTATTTTAAGACTCTATCCTAGACCCAAGATCGTGGAAAAAAACATGGTATCAGATAATATCTTAGCTACTTTGAGGGATAGTGAATCAGAGTGTGCTCAACTCAGAGGGAGTTGTGGGTGTCTAGATCGAGGAGAAAAAGGTTCAAATAAATACATGGAGATGTGGTCTTGACTGGCTTGGAGGCGAGATTGGGTGGGAGTTCTGGTAGAAAACGGTTCAACTAAAGACATGGAGATGTGGTCTTGACTGGCTTGGAGGCGAGATTGGGTGGGAGTTCTGGTGGATTGGTGGAGAGCCTAGTGAATAAAATTTTGTTGTAGGGCATATTTTTTATCATGGACTTTCTTTGATTTGTCATGGATGGCTAGGACAGCTTAAGGGTTTCTTTGGCATGGATGAGATGAGTTTGATTGAGATGGATTCATGTGATGGACTAGATATTGGCAGGCTAGAGTCTCCATCGGATCGTGATGTTGCATATCTAAGATTGGAGGGATTTTCATGATTGGTATTTGATATAGAAGGACAAGTGCTTGCAAGAATGAGCCAGTGGAGATCGTGTAGGCTTAGAGGGAGTTGTAAATTTTTGAATTATATGGTTGGGTTTGCACAAGAAGAGTTTAGGTCAGCTTGATGTTAATAAGCCATGTGACAACTTCTCAAGCCCATGTGGATGCCCAAATGAAACCCTCATATTGAGTATAAATAGAAGGTGAGGTTGGAGGCTAACACAACATCTAAGAAAAAAAATTTAGGAGTAAAACACCTTTTGATGTAAGCCACAGGTTGAAGAAGAGAAGGTCAAAACTTGAAATGAATGTTTTGAGGTTATATTAGGAGATATAACAAGGCCGAGGAGTAGTTGCATAAATACGTTGATAACAGGGTTGTTTTGGTACTAAAAGGGGTGGCATATTTTTTGTTTAAGAGACTCTCAGGCACTGTAGTTACTATAGTTATAACGCATGTCTGTATTAGGCGTGTTGGAGGGGTCGTAAGGCCTAATTCCTACAACATAACTAAGGGACAATCAGCAAATGGGAGAACCTCTAGGGTGAAGGCAAGCCACATTGATAGAAGGTATTTTTGGCAAGTGTTGAGAGGGCTGACAGAGACTGTGGCTAAGCCCCAACCAGATTGCAGAATAGAACAGGGTACCAACACATGAGAAGGTATGTTTTTGTGTTAAATTGTTGGTCCTAGTTTGGACAGTTGGATCATTTTAGTAAAACCTGCAGAAGCGAAGAAGGGAGGGATAATGTGTTTGTTAGAGGCCCTAACCAGTGTAATGATTAGTGATTGGATCAAATTCATATGCAACCTATGGAAGCCATGTGTTGTAGTTCTCTTGGGTGTTAAGAAACCCCAACTAGGATAAGATCTCGCAATGAAGTAATAAGTGTTCTAGGATAGGACTATTAGAGAAGTCTCTCGGCAGCCAAGAGGAGGGTTTCCTAAGTGTGAGGATGCCCTAGCCAGAAGTAGATTCTACAACAAGTATTGGTCACTCGTGGTCTGCTAGAGGGTAGCGTGAGAGTGGTCCAAGTGTGAATGTGGATTGTGCATTCATGGTCTGTTGGAGGACAGTGTGATAGTACCCATGTTGGGGCCCGGTGTGCACCATATTCATGGACCTTGATGGTTGCTAGAGGTCAAGGGTATGATCAACCAGGAGAAATTTTGTGTAGCCCTAGACTCGTGTGTGGAGAAGGACTTATACAACAGATGATGGGAAATCCTCCTAGCCCGTGTTCATTGTGGGATATATACATCTTGCAGTGATAGGTGGTAGCCCTTCATGCCCTATGTTGGCCTTCATCGGTACAGCACAGGAAGACCATAGTGGTTTTAAGTCCCTAGGTAACTGAGGAGCAGCAATGAGAATATTGAGAATTGTTCACAAACAGAGTTGTGAAAAATTTGAGAGGAGTCTCGATGTGTTGTGCACTTGATGGACTAAGGCACAACTAGTGAGTAGATTTGCAGCCAAGCTTTAGTGGCTAGATGGACTTGGAGCATTGATAGAGTCAAGAGCTGTAGATCAGGAGCCAAAGGATCGAGCTGGTATAGGGTATGACCAAGAAGAACTAAGAGAGAATCCAACAGTGACATGGTTATAGTATCTTGTTGAGGGCAGATTGGTTGTTGATGGACTGACACCAAGCCCAGTTTGGTAGCTTGTATCAATGGGTGTATGAGGGCCATTATCCCTGGTACGAGAGCCCTAGACTATTGTATTATATGTTGATTAATATAATTAAGTTGGGTTAAAATTTTTAAGAAGTTGTCTATATTTTGTGCATTTGTAGATTTATTGCTATTTATATTTTGTTGTGCAAAGTAGTATCATTTTGATTCTTGGTTTGGTAGCGTGAATGATTTTAAGACTCTATCCTAGACCCAAGATCATGGAAAAACAACATGGTATCAGAGGGTATATGAGCTACTTTGAGGGATAGTGAATCAGAGTGTGCTCAACGAAGCAACTCAGAGGGAGTTGTGGGTATCTAGATTAAGGAGCAAAAGGTTTAGCAAAAGACATGGAGATGTGGTATTAACTGGCTTGGAGGTGAGATTGGGTGGGAGTTCTAGTGGATTGGTTGAGAGCCTAGTGAACAAAATTTTTTTGTAGGGAAGATTGTTGATCATGGACTTTCGTTGATTTGTCATGGATGGTTAGAACTTAGGACAACTTGAGGGTTTCTTTCAACATCGATGAGTTGAGGTTGATCGATATGGATTCATGTTATGGACTAGATATTGGCAGGCCAGATTCTTCATCGGATCGTGACGTTGCATATCCAAGATTGGAGGGATTTTAACGAGTGGTATTGATCTACAAGGACGAGTGCTTGCAAGACTAAGCTAGTGGTGTCGCTGCAAAGTGGTACATTGAACTCTCCCATGGCATCTTTCAAGATTTCAACTCTCTAGCCATGGATTTTCTCATGCACTTTTAGTTACTAGTTCATTATGAAACTGGGACACACCTCCTAACATCTTTGAAATAGGATTGGGCCAATCATATCTCTGATCATATTCATGAATGGAGGTGGCATCATCGTTTGATCAAGTTTGAGATTCCTAATCAACTTCTGACTGATTGATTCACTACCTCTTTTATTGGTCTGATTGCTAAGGACATCGCTATGGGGGCATGTGTTACTGAAGAACAAGCCATCGCTCATGCCTAGTACCTTGATCTCGTGTATTCTCAATCTGGCATGCTTTATGAGATCTTGCCAGATGCCCCACGACATGAAACTACGGAGGCACTAGTGATGCCATCTATTGATGGTATCATTCGTTCTGTGTCTCAGACTTCTTGTAACTCTTCACCCAACCTTGCGAAGCAGAAATCTACTTCTTCTACTAATACTTCTTATTAGCCACCTCCTAATCCTAGCAATACTGCGAAAGTGAATGTTGTCTAGTCCACCCTGGCGAATAAAGCTTCCAAAGGTGAGAAAAAGGGTAAAATCAAGGCCAAAGCCAATACCCCGAAACAAGATTCTCCTAAACCCAATATTGATAATGGCTTGAAATGCAAACCAAAGTACCTTTGTCCAATATGTGACAATGAGCATTACACTAAGGAATATCCATGACGGGTTGAGGTGAGTCGACTGCTCAAAGGAAATCAAGGAACTTCGGTTGTTCTTAAATAACCATTCCCATCACAACAAACTCAACTAGTGGAAAAACCTCAGTCCTCTGCCCCTTTTGGCTCTCAGGTTTTCCTGATGAATGGTGCTGCACCCATATCTATTGCTGCCAGATCAAAATATTATGCTAAACTGTGTCATTACATGGGGAAAGAGATTGCAGATGGTCCTCCTCCCCTTCCTACTTCTGGCCCTCTTCACATTGAAAGGCCTAGTCCTAAGCCCGTTGTACGACCACCTTCTAAAAATGTACTCCATAAGTCTTTATATAACCCGAACGCCCGTTCTGCTCAGCATTACAGTATTGTTGAAGATTTCTCTCAGGTGTCATCTGCTATGTCTACGTTGGAATCACTTCAAAGTTCTCCTTCACAACGGAAGGCTTTGCTATCCGCTATTAGAGAGGTTGACCCCACCAATTCAAGCCTGATCACTTTTGATCTAGAAAATTTCATTCCATGTCTTCCTCACTAGCTTGAGTTAATCATCCAAGTTGGGATTAATGGTAAGAATATCCATCGAGTAGTTATGGACAAAGGTGAATCTACTTGCACCATGTTCGTTGCATGCTAGAAGGCCATTGGTTCTCCATCCCTTAACCAGTCTCCAAATGCTTTAAAAGCTTTTGATGGAAGGGAAACTCGCCCTATTGTTGTTCTTGCCAGCTTACCTATAACGTTGGAAGGAAAAACGGCTAATTTGGAGGTTAAATTCATTGACGCCAAGCTCAATTATAATCTTCTCCTCGGTCGTTGTTGGACTCACGACATGCTATGCATCCCATCCACTCTCTTTTGTGTTCTTCGATTTCTGCATGAAGGTAATATCATCACCGTCGACTAGTTATCCTTTTTCACTTCCACCTCCTTCGATATTAATGTTCTATATGTAGACCGTATTCCTATGCCTTATGCAAGCATAGGGTTAAGACTTTTCAAAGATACCACCCTTATGGGTCTTTTGTCTCTTCCTCTATCCAATACTGCTCAAGTCAACATGATCTCTGCGTCTTATGATCCATGGATCATCCCTTCGCCGAAGCAGGTTGATTTGTTTGGTGACGCGATGTCGTTAAGTCCAAGAGAAATTGATTACTGTGAAGTTATCTTAGCTTCGACTCCTCCTCCCTCTGATCATACTCCTTTGAGTGTGTCTCTCTACATGTATTCTCAATTCCCTTAGCTCAGTGCTTCGGATTCTTCTGATCCCTTTAATGAGACGTTGCCCATTGATGAAGCCATCATGGAAACCATGACTCTAGAGGATTTTCCCTAGAATGATAATCATCATCATTCCTCCTTTATGCCTAGCCTTGGGGCCATGTCTACTTGCCTTGAGAAATGCGCTTCCCAAGTTCCTTTCCATCATCTTCAAGCGCCTATCTTGACACATGAAGTATTTGCAGAAGGAAACATGGGGAATATTACTCAAAAAATGCCTATTGACATCTATGTTAAACCAAGGGTTGTCGAGAACATCCACATTGGGGTGACCTATTCTCCTAATGAGATCAAGGTCTATACTAGTCTCTTTCAAGAATTTTGAGACGTTTTTGCTTAGTCCTACGAAGAAATTCTCGGCATCGATCCGAGTATAGTTGTGCACGAGAACCCTACTTATCCTGATGCGAAACCTGTTTGCCAACGTCTGCATCCCGTGCACCCTAGAAAGGCAGTTGCCATTAAGGGAGAAGTTGAAAAACTTCTCAAATATGGCTTCATTTATCTGATCCCCTTGACAGATTGGATCTCTAACATCGTCCCTATTGACAAAAAGCAGGGTACTATTCGGGTCTGTGTGGATTACCGTGACATCAATCGTGCTTGTCCTAAGGATAATTATCCCACTCCCTTCATCGACTAGATCATTAACAAATGTGATGGGAGAGATATTTTCATTTATGGATGGGTTCTTTGGTTACAACCAGATCAATATTCTACTGGCTAATCAACACAAGACTACCTTCATTTGTCCTTGGGGCACTTTAGCGTACAAGAAGCTCCATTTTGGCCTCAAGAACGCTGGTGCCACTTCCAATGAGCAATGTCATATGCTTTTCATGATATTAAGCACATTGTTCATCCTTACCATGATGACCTTCTAGCTCATTCCACTAAGCGTAAGGATCACCCAAATCACCTCTGTCAAATATCTCTTCGTTGTAGATGCTACAACACTCGGCTCAATCCACATAAATGTGTCTTCTGCGTCGATTCCAGTAGACTCCTTGAGTTTATCATTTCTAAAGATGGAATTCGTCTCGACCCTCTTAATGTCGAAGCTATTGTTAATCTCCCTTCCCCTTCCTCTTTGCATAAGTTGCAGATTTTGCAAGGGAAAGATAATTTCCTATGTTGTTTTATACCAAAATATGCTGAAGTAGCCAAAGGATTCACGCGATTGCTTAAGTAAGGCGTCCTGTTCCTCTGGGATGAGATTTTCCAAAACTATTTCGATGCACTGAAGACATTTCTTATCAATTCTCCTCTTTTGCATCCACCCAATTATCATCGCAACTATTCCCTCTATCTGGCTTCCACATTTAGCACTATTTCCATGGTTCTAGTACAGAATGACGACAATGGTGATGAGCATGTCATTTATTATTTGAGCCGCAATATTCTTGACACCGAAACACATTACGCACATGTCGAGAAATTAGCATTGGTTGTTGTTCAGGCCTTCCAAATTTTTCTCCATTATATTTACTTCGCACAGTAACCGTGATTTCTGATTGCAACCCCATGAACTATATATTAACTCAAAAATTGCTTGGGGGGGGGCGATACTCAAAGTGGATAGTTATCCTCCAAGTGTTCAATTTGGAGTTCACTACCGCCAAATTGAGGAAATCATTGGTTTTTTCCGATTTTATCTGCTCTTTACGTTCTACCTCTGCTCCCTCTGGTTCTGAGGAATGCATTCCAGATGACACTCTTTTTCTAATTAGCACCCTCGATCCATGGTATGGTGATATCATAATTTATCTCCAGACTTCTTCTGGTCTGAGTTGACGAAGGATGCTTGTCGACGTATTCATCATCATTCGCAACCTTATCGCATTGTCGGAGATGGTTCAAAGATGATTCCATTCTCCATCGGTGTTTGACCCTCGAGGAGGCTGAAAAAAGTCCTAAATGATTGCCATTCTGGTGCATTTGGAGGTCACATGTCTAGGTATGCTACTACTCAAAAAATCCTTCGTACTGGATATTTCTAGTCTACCATATGTTGGGGTTCCCATGTTTTGGCAGATTTGGCAATACCAAAAGATGAGACAACATCAAACCACTTTGGGGCCCTAGGATCTAGCCCTCCTGGACCCGGAGAGGGATCTCTCCAAATAGAGCCAAGAATGATATGTCTTTAAAGCTCAAACTGAGGTGTTAGGCTAGGTATGAAGCACAGAGGGGTTTTAAATAATTTGGTTGAAGGGTTGCTGGGTCGGTCGCGAGATCATGGACTGAGAAAGCAGTGGGAGGAAAAGAACAAAACAGCAGGCTATTTCAGCAAAGAGGATTGGCCAAGAAAGTGCCATCCATTGGGCTATGGAGTCATGAAAGGAAATTACTTGCATCCACTAGCCAAGGCTTCCAAAGGGCAAGTCATCTAATACTAGAGGATCTTTAGATTAGATGGTGGGGTGGAACATTAAGGGAGAAAAGTGAAAGAAGGGGAAAAACCCAATTTCTGTCTATAGATCGGGTCAGAGGTCATTTAACTCCGGACCTGCTTGGACACTCGGGCGGCTCGAAGAGGAGACAGAGAACAACATAGATCGGACGAGAGGTCATTTAACTCGATGCCTGCTTGGACATACGGGAAAAACGAGAGATAAGTTAAATGAAGGGATCTTAACGAGACGATTTGGTCGTGCGAGGATCTACAGTGGACGGTAACACTCATCCCCGGTGTTCCCAAACCTTCCGGCTTAAACGTAGGCTGTCCCAAGCAGATTCAACCAATTCATACACATCGACGTGAGGGGCAATAACATCCCATTGTCTTGGATTAAATCAACTGAAACCAGCTCTTAGATAGCACATAGAGCAGAAAACATAAAGGTAGGGAGAGCAGATAGCATAGGGCACCTAACAAGGGTGAATCCTATACCATTATTCTGATGCCTACCAGAAGAACATGAAACAATGTGGAAATGTAATAAACAGAGTAAGAAAACATCACCAATAGTAATAGACCAGGATCCTGTGGAAAGTGCTTTGATTAATAGATGCAAAACCAGTCATGTACAATAAGCTCAATGGCTGTTACAGTCCAAACTTCTCCTCCCAGCCTATTACATACAACTAATCTGCTACTCCCTCCCACGACTGTTCTAACAGTCAAATGAATCCCTCTAACGGCAAACTGCCAGCAACTGAACAACAACAACCTTTACATTATGTTCTCGGGGATCTTTTATAGGAGAGGAGAGAAAACAGAGGTAGATAGACAATTAAATGAATCTCATCAAGACAGAATCGGCGGAAGTGTCCAAACCCATACTGCTTAATGGCTTCCTGCAGTGCTGTATGTACTCTGTAATCTGGTTCAGAGATCTCTGTCAGGCCGGAATTTGACCTCTGATATTTCTTTGGGGTCCTTTTTGGTGCTTGGAGCTCTGTCTTGCCATTCTGGAATAAATGAACTGGATGGAAAACTGCAAGTCCCTCCATGCTTCTTTAATGCTGCCTGACTGTCTGAAATGAGCTTCAGTCAGCATATTTAATTGTCTCAGGGCTCGAGAAGGCATGGAGGACGCTGTAGGAAGGTGTACCTCTGGAGAAAAATGTCATGCTGTTAGGTGGAGCAGTTATGGCATTGTTGGTGTGCTCTCAATATTCAAACAGTGCCTTGATCCTTTGATTTGTGGGGCTAGGCATTAATTATGTCAGTAGAAACCACTAACCCCTTTGAAACCATCTGCTGACTTGCTGGCGATGCCGGAATTACCTCTCTGTGATGCCTGCGCTGTACAATAAACATATTATCAACCGGGCAGTGGTGGAGAAATGCGGTGGAGGTGGAGAGATGGTGGAGCGATGGAGGAACAGTGTAAATAGCGGAGAGGAGCGGAGCAATGGACGCATGGTGTAAAACCCAAATTTAGCGTTGGGTCGAAATACAAAGGAAATGACAGAAAACAATGGAGCGGAGGCCATGGAGGTGGGACCCAGCGGAGGCGGAGGGAAATTAAACTAAAACCGTTAGATCTTAAACCCAACGGACGGTGGAGATGTAATCGGAGGCTTACAATCGGAGGACGGGAGGCAGGACTTGCGATTGCGATCGGAGGGGCGATGCGATTGAGCACTGGCCATCAGATCATGAAACAGATGGACGGTCAGGATTGAATCGGGAGACAGCGGGAAGGGGATGCGATTAGCGCCAGGCCGTCCGATCGGCGGGAAAATGGACGGCTGCGATCAAATCGAGAGACAGAGGAAAGGACTGCGATCGGAGGAAATGGGAGTGCGATGGCCGTCGGATCTGCGGAAAGATGAACGGTTGGGATTGAATCAGAGGACGGAGGGAGGAGCATGTGATTGATGATCGAGAGGGGAAATGCGATTAAGCGATGACCGTCGGATCAGCGGGAAAATGGACGGCGGGGATTAAATCGGAGGATCGCAATCGGGGCTGTTCCAATGTGACTTGCGATTGCGATCGGAAGGGGGTTGCGATTGAGCGACAGCCATTGGATCGCACAACAGATGGACGAATGGGATTGATTTGGCAGACAGTGGGGAAGGCTTGCGATTGGAGGAAATGGGAGTGCGATGGCCGTCGGATCTGGAAGGGAACGGACGGCTACGATGCGATCGGGAGGGTTTCAATCGGGAGATCGGAAGACAAGGTTGCGATTTATCGGAGGGCACGATGTGAATGTTGCGATTGGCGTTCGAAAGGGGGAAAAAAAAAAACTGGAGTGCGATTTTCGCGATTAGCGCCTGGGACTTAAGCGCTTGGTCCCAGCGTGGGGTCATATGTGGGGAAGTGGTTAGAAGGGGCTGGCAGAAAAGGGCTAGGCCTATAATAAGGTCGGTAAGTGGGTTTTTAGCCCCTTTTAAAGGATTTTGAAGGTTGGGAAGGGGAACGATAGAGGGAAAAAGGGGAAAAAAGGCTAAACAAAGGGTAGGGGAAGAAATTAAAGGGGATTTTGGGGGGATTTGAGGGGTAATTGGGGAAATAGAAGGGGAGAAAAGGGGGAAGAAATAAAAGGGAAAAAGGGGGCCTTTGGGCATTTCTTTATCATCAGAGAGGCTTTAAAAGGGGAATCAGTAGAGGGGAAACTATCAAAGGATAAAAGACACATGGAGGCTTCAAGGATACTGTGTTTTTAGAGGAAATGCAATCCTTGAAGACTCAAAAATGATTTAGCCCCCTATTTGCTTGTCAAAAAATTTATAGGGGGGATAACACCATATTTGAATATTATATTGTCATTGTCTATAAATGTCACGAATTCCAAATCTACCAGCGCAAGATGTGCGTGCCACCAGCTCACCTCCATCCTATCATTATCATTGGTCCCTTCGTGAAGTGGGGTATCAATTTTATGACGTGTAACCCTCACTCGGCTGGGGGGCATGGTTATATTATCGTTTCCATTGACTAATTCACTAAATGGGCCGAAGCAATGCCTACACTCAGAGTTGATGATAAGACAGCTGCACAATTTCTTTTCAATCATGTGATTACCAGGTTTGGTGTCCCTCAATCCATTTTAATCGATCATGGCTCTCATTTTCGCCATTATATGATGGCTAAGTTGACTTCTAAGTTGGGTTTGCGTCATGACATCTCAATGCCATACTACCCTCCAGCCAATGGCCAGGTTGAAGCCGTGAACAAGGTTTTAGTCACCATGCTTCAGCATATGATTGGGATGCACAAGTCTAATTGGCATCTCGTGTTATTTTTATATCTCTGGGCTTACCGAACCTTAGTGAAGGATGCAACTAGATTCACGCCATTCCAGCTTGTTTATGGTCTGGAAGCTACCCTTCTGATTGAATGCGAAATTCCTTCTCTCAAGATAGCTATCAAATTACTTCCTAATACTTCGCCAAAGGAAGAACGTATTCTATATTTGAGAGGCTTGATGAAACTCGCTGCTTTGCTGCTCTAGTCATAGAAGCACAGAAAAATTAGGTCAAAGCTCATTTTGACCAAACGGTTTCCCCTCGTATCTTTGTAGAATGAGACTTAGTCCTCCTGTATGACCAAGCTCATGATAAGCTGGGGGTAGGTATGTTTGAACCCATGTGGCATGGGCCCTACATCATTAAGCATGTTTTGTAGAATGGGGCCCATGAGCTTATTGATTATGAAGGTTATCCCTTGGATTAGCCCAGAAATGGGTTGTACCTAAAAAAATATTATGCATGAGTCCCTCATGCATGTCCTTTTGTACATAAGTGTATTTTTCATTTTTGTACATTTTTTGGCTTGGTGTGTTTTGCGAGTAGTTTTTCCTGCTTATTATGTCTTTGGTTACTGTGTAGATGTCTACCACTCCTTATGTTGGTTTTGCTGATGGTGCCTCTCGCAATACCCGGAACTTGTCTTCTGCAGCCTGGGTGATTTATGATCCTAACGGTGATTTGGTAGACCTTCAAGGTATTTGTGTAGGATGTACAACCAACAATATCACTGAATATAGTGCAGACATTGAACTCCTAACCAAGGCCATTGCTCTCAACATTCATGAATTAATTGTGAACCTAGACTCTCAGCTTGTTGTTCTCCAGCTCAATGGGCATTACTCTGTTAGAAAACCTCATATTTTAAGGTTTTATTTGCGTGTTCGTTTATTAGAAAGGAATTTGGGTTACATCACATATCAGCATATTCCTAGAAGAATGAATACGTTAACTGATGTAGTAGCCAATATTGTATTAGATAGACATTTGCAGAATTTGTAAAAGCATCATCATCACATAGTAAGATTTAGACAAGAATATATATATATATATATATATATATATATATATATATATATCGAATGTTTGCATCCACGTGCATCATAAGTTCAAAAAATATATGTGTTTTTGGTTACATCCTGAGGCATCATGTATCTCAAAAAATATGTAGAAATACAACCTAGGCATCTAATTAGCATGGTGCTCATGATATCATGTCACTGCACGCACGACCCCCCTCAGTAATCGATGATGCGGTTTCACACCCCTGCAGTGTGCCTTTGATACACAAGAGGAACATCTTCGAATCTGACGTAATTTGGGATTCACTTGTGAGTCCCCCCAAGTTGCACATGATCTCTTCTTCCTTGCTTCCCTCACCTTGAGGGGCCACCTTGAAATCGTGTGGGACCCTCCATGCTATGGGGGACATACCTGTAGGTCTCTCTGGGCCAACCTATGCAATGCATGGATAAATATCAAAACATATATAAACAAAAAAATCATAATACTGATCAAAATAAAAAAATGAGTTTTTACTCAAAGCCTCGTCCCAGTCCTCTCCTTCCGAGAGTGGAAGGTCTAATTCACCCATGAAATCAGTGTTGGTATATAGCCATTCCTCTACAACAATGAGCTGTCGTCAGAGCCAGTCGAAGAATTTTGGCTTCCATGACATATGTTGACCAACTCCTAATCGAAGCATTGATTCCGCCCAATGGACCATCCTTGGCTCTCGTGCTGGTGGTATAGGTACCATCACCTCCTCACGTTGGAATATTGGCAACTTTTCTAGGATGAACGGTATCAATATGTACCCATATCCAAATTATTTTAGCTTTCCATTCTTACACTTCGTTAACTAACACTTCAAGTTTATTGTTACGGCTTCCACCAAATCGAAAATGGTTGTAGCCATGTAATCCATGACAAGTTGAAGTTGTGTCTTTGTAGCTTCGTGAGGGGCCTGAGATCTAGTGGCTCATGTTATGGTGTGTAGCACTACTCTTAGTGCCAAATCAGGTATTGTCTAAATATCCACTTTGTCGCATTTTTATCCTTTCTTTTCTCCTGGGTAGACTCTGTCTATTAGCGTGCCCATGCTCTCACCAAGGGGTAGAGTACCTGTCAGGATTGGTTTATCTCCCCTCTGTGACAATCCAGTGATGAAATAAATTTCGGAGACTTCTATCTCCAACTCTTGATCATGAATCTTGAACCTTTCTTGATCGGTGTCCCACACACTGATAAAATACTATAATAGTTCTAGCTGAGCTCGTAGACATGGTGTTAGGAATAATTTCAAGAGCCCATAATTTCTTAGGGCATCCATACATGCATCCTTTTCCATGGCTTGTTCATCTTCCTCCCCATGTTCCCGTTCTTTCCACTCGATGACCATTTTGGCTATTGATTTCCCTACAAAGCCATAATTGAGGCTCCCATTAGCCACAATATTAACACTTGAATCATTTAAATTGGGCATTTTAGGAGAAATTTTGTGTGTTTATTGGCCGTAGAAATTGGCACTGCTTTTTTACAAACAGCGGAGCCGATTGGCACCTCCCCTTTGAAATTTTGTGGGGTTGGGTGCGACTCTATTCTCGGAACCTGCATCGACTGCTATGACCAGCCCATGACAAAACTTCCCCCAAAATGCATCAAAACATAAATGCAGGAAATGAAAGATGGTTTAAAATGCAAGAGAAGATGAGAGCTCTTACTTGGAGAAAACGGATTCGCAATTGACCTCCTAGATTTCCTACTAATAGCTCTGCAAAGTTCACAGTAAAATGGTAAAATTTCTCACAAGAAAGTGAAAAGGTGAAAAGTAAATTTCTTTTACTATTTACATCATTTTATAGCCTTTTTAAAACCCTAATTAGGTTTTTAAGCTTATTTTTCAATTATTTTATTATTTTATCTCGAAAAATGGGTTTTACGTTTGTTTCTTGTGCAGCAACAGGTCCTAAAAGATGATGACGATGAAGTAACGAGTTGCATTTTATTACTTTTTCGGACTCGATAAAAACACAAAAGATTCAGCCCCTAGAGTAATATTTAAGGTCTTTTCTAACTCTCAAAAATTGAAAATATTGTTGAGACTCTTGTCATTTTGAACTTGTTAAAGGGTGCGAAACATCATCTTCCTAGTATACGTTTACCCCTTTTTTATGCTAGGATATATTATTTACGAAAAATGAATACCTTACCTAGTCGCGACTAAGAGGTTCTCTCAGATATTGTTTTCTACCTTTTCGTATCTGTGAGGCTACCTACGAAAAGGGACCTGTTGAAGTTTTCTTTTCCACTTCTTTTCAAACTCTCTAAACATGAAAAGACATCGAGTTCTATCTTTTTCAAACTCATTAAAACTAAATGACATCGGAAATCGTCACCATGATGTTACCGAGTTCCTCCTTATTAGGGCTCATAAAATGTACTAGGATGAATTTTTCTGAAGGGAAAACTTACATGACAAGCATATGCTATCCTATTCAAGCTTCTTTTCAAAAATAATTGGGGTAATCACCAGAAATGGTGGGGGGAAATGGAACCAGTTCTCATTCGTGTCAGCAGTATGTCTCTCTTGGACATGACACTTGTCTGCATTTCGTATTGGGTTGGGGATATCCCACATTCGTAATTTTTCCTCCATGGGTTTGGGTTATCTGTTTTGACCTCTCATCAGCTCTTTTCCACGTTATCGTGACCTAAGATCCCTTGATGTCAAATATTGCCAAATTATGGAGTCGTGCCGCTAGTATGTTCAAGAGAATTTCCTTCTGCATTTTTCAACCCCTGATCCTCTATTTGGTCCTGATTTAATATCATCTTATTCCTCTGTCTCGTGCCGATGATGTAGGAAACATTATGGCCCTCCTTCGACTAGTCACTTCCTATCAACTTAACCTCATTATCTAGGAAGCTGATCTAGAGACTCCCTTCTGGTACCTTAGAGCTTGCATGCCTCAATGGAAAGTTAATCACATTCAATGACATGTTCTCATCATCGGCCTTTGATCAAGTGATTTCGTGGGTGTTTGACTCCAGCTCATTGTTCACATTCCGTGAGTTGTACTAGTTGTATCTTGAGGACCATTGTCATTACTAGTGGTTTCTCTCGCGCCTGTTAACAAATTTCATCATTGGCTGGTAATCAGGTGACTTTCTTGCATGTTCAACTCCAACTCATTTATTAGCATGCTTTAATTTGTACTCGTTCAGGTCGAGAGGGAGCACAAGACCCTAGGTTTTGTCTGATGAAATCCAGGGTGTGGGATGATTTGGCTTATCATGACTATATGCATGACCCTTTTTCTTGGATGGTTGCGACCATACCTGAGTCTATTTTATGATCCTTTTCACTAGATGGCTACGTCCATACCTTGGATCTTGTTGTATATTCTCTATTATGGATGGTTGTGCCCATACCACATATTCATGTATCAGAGATATCATTTGTACTTGTTCTTGAAGGTATTTCAATGACAGTGTTTTGGTTTGGGCATGTTCTCATAAAGAATTTCACCCCTCCCTCTCTCTTAGAATTCATTCTTTAGGGGGCATATGTTACACAGTATTTTGTCACCATCCATTAAATCCCCATCCCGCACATTGGAGGACCATTTCAGTGACCCCTGTGTGCTATCATACATTGCCATAAATTTCATTGCATCCCTTGGCATGTCAATATCATAATCTCTATTGATCATTCCTCAGGCAGACCTTCAAAAAAATATGATTTTGGGTCGATGCTGTTAGGCAATTATGGCCTCGCACCCATGAAGAAATTAACACTGGGCCTTGTGCCCATTGGTGCTTTGTCTCAGAAGGGCACCCACGCCGAGCTGCTTTTGGAAATTTTTTTAAAATATAAACGAAGCTTCCATGCTTAACAACTTCGTGAGTGGATTCATCATCGTTTGTTCCACTAAATCAAGTCGAGTTTCTCCCTTTCACTTGTTATTTCTTACATATGTGCAACTCCCCAAAGGGATAGACCTCTCCTCCACCTTATGTGTAATCCCAAACCTCCTCCTCCTCTCCTATAAATTCTTATTCTCCACATTGATTCATCTATCTGAACAATCATAGCCATAACTGGTGTGAAAGAAGCATAGTAGACTCCATTTTCGAGAGAGATTTTAAACCCATTGCCTCATCTTACTCGAACAACGAATGAATGCTTGAGATGTGCTTGATTGATGCCATCGAAGGAGATCTGCAACGTCAAGGCATAGGGTTGGAAACTTATTTTTCTATATCAATAATACATGACTGGTTTCTAGTTCCAACCTTATTTCCATTTATATGCAAAGTGTTCATCTCTCCTTGACTAGTTGAATAGTTGTAGATGAATGTATATGCTTGCATGTTGTCAATGTTTGCTTGATATTTGTGCAAGTGCATGGAAATCATCACTAATGGAGCACAAGACGTGAAGACAAATATCAAAGGATCGCTCCTACGTGCCACGAAAAAAGCATTGGACCGAGGTAGGATATCTATCCCAGTCCATCTTTCATTTACAAAGTAGGAATTCAGGAATTCGTCATGTTCCACTGTTGGTAGACCCACCCTAGGGATAGAGGGATCGTCGTTGTCCGCAGAGGGGATTTTCCTGCTCAAAAATCAACTATTCGTTGTGTTCTTACCTCTTGTATGTGAAAATTCCTAGATCCTAGATCTAGAATCCCTACTACAGCAAGCTAAACTACTTCTCTTACTTGCAAATCTGATTTAAACAAGTTATTTTAGTTTACTTCTTAAAATATAGAAGCAGTTATTGAAGCACTCTTCACCCATTAAAATACATTTTTGAAAACATAAACTGATCAAGAAAGAATAATGCAAACATAGGACACCATTTTTTTTGGACAAAAATCCTTGGAAAAACTCAATGTAGATCCTCTCAGTGTCACTTACAAATGACCCTCGAGCCTTCCTTTATAGTCTTATCGTTGACAAATATGACTGAGATTATATATTCACTCAATGGGTAAGGTTATATTAGACTTGATCTGTTTTTTCTAGCATTTTCACCCACATTTTACATTAATACTGATTAATTATTTTAATGTCCTAAGTTAGACTTAGGGTCCTCATTAAAAATAAATATTTTTTCTTATAAAATTATTTCTAGGTGGAATTTGCCAAAAAAAATTCTGGGTTATTTATAATCCATGTGTCTAAAACTCTTCACAAATTTTTTGGCTTAGTGCACATCCGATGCTACCAAAAATCA
Organism: Pinus albicaulis; assembly: GCA_034641835.2. NCBI lineage: Eukaryota > Viridiplantae > Streptophyta > Pinopsida > Pinales > Pinaceae > Pinus > Pinus albicaulis. The sequence goes on along the minus strand of CM076572.1, from coordinate 140,926,974 downwards.
ACACTCCCTCTTTGCGATGAATGTGCTCTAACAGATATGCCTTGTTCCACATTGCTTTGACTCTTAAGCATCTCCTCTATGTTGCATTGTACTACTACTGACACTGCCATGATCAACAACATATATGTACTGCAACTCCCTCTCAAATGTTTCATCTACTGCTAGCACTTCCATTGCTAACTCTGCATTGCAACTCAACTGCTGAGAGAAGCAACTGAAAAACATCCATGAATCTGAAAAATTGTTTAGGATGCATCTCGATGCTGAAATGTTGACTGCTGGTCGTCACACGATGTCCCTATGAAGCACTACGCTGCTACTCACACGATGTCCCTATGAAGCATTGCATTGCTACTTGTCTACACTATGTCCCTCTGTGCAGTTGCAACTCTGCTCTATGCTCCTCAGAATTTAACACTGCTAACTACTGCATCTATCGTCTCTACACTCCTCTACACTGAATGAAACTCCTCCAGCCTAGTACTATTGATTATGGGCACCCGTATCAAGGTTTTTATCTGAGATGTGGAATCCTCCAGGATCTTGCCCAAATGAAGTTCTTGTGAATCTGTCGAATTTTCTCCTCTTCTTCCCCCTCTACGTAGCACTAGATAAGCTAACACATTTCTTGTGTAGCTCGAAGATCTTTTTCCTGGATCTCCTGTTCATATCTCGAAAAAAACTGAAATTCCCTAGCTAGGAAATTCTCGAGAGTTTAAAATCCCTCACTATGCTGCTTCTTCTTTTGAAGACGAATTTCTGCCCAGAAAAATCAAGATCTGCTTTCAAAAACTGCAACCCACCAGCTTTGCGCTACTCCCTCTTCCTCATAAAAATTCCGATCTGGAAGTCTTACCTCTCTGTCGACTCACTTAGAGAGGGAGACCTTCCCCGAAATTCATCCCTCCTAGCCTAGACTGTGAAATCCCTATGGGGATTCAATTTGCTTCTTTCTGCAACTATTCGGCCTCTTACACATTATTGGATATTCTCTTCCTATTTCACAATACACTCTCTGATACCATGTGAAAAATCCTAGATCCAAGATCTGGAATCCCTAATGCAACAAGCTGAACTCCTTCTCCTACTTGCAAATTTGATTTAAACAAGCTATTTAAGATTACCTCTTAAAATATTGAATCAGTTACTGAAGCAACATTCACCCATTAAAATACATTTTTGAAAACAAAAACTGAGCAAGAAAGAATAATGCAAACATAGGGCACCATTTTTTTTGGATAAACATCCTTGGAAAAACCCAATGCGGGAAAACCAGTGCAACAGATCAGAGGGTTTTATTTATTAAGCAACATTTAATCTGAATACATCAATGATTTTCACACCAGACAAATCAGTTTCACAGAATATAGCTGACAGAAAGATCGGTGAGTTTTACCTCACTCTATCACTGAAAATCTCGATTGATCCGACAACTGAATGATGTTCCTCTGGCAGGCTCTACGCTACCACTGCATAGCCATTGCGTAGTCCCAACGTCAACCCTCCTCAGCACTATGTCACTCAAATAGTGAATTGATTTTCTCCACAGAAATTCTGATCTTTGCCTCCCGTTATCACACCCTGGCTTCTAGCTTTTGAAATTGTCTTCTGAACAAACCCTTGGATTTCCTCTAGCCCTCTACGTAGTCTCTGTGTAGCCCCAACGTGGCTTTGCATCAACCTCTCTGGATATGTGTAATATTTTTGGATCTCTCTCTGCCGTTCTCTATTGATGATTCTTCGGCTGAGAAGAATTTCTCTCCGGAAATTGTCTTTGCCCTTCACTGCAACCAAGAATCACTTAGATGTTATTTTCATCCAAGCACTTGCTCCGTAAAAAAAAAAAAATGTCTAGATCCTCTTGGTGTCTCTTACAAATGACCCTAAAGCATTCCCTTATAGTATTTTCATTGAAAAATCAACGATCGATATTAGATATCCAATAAATGGCTAAGATTATATTAGACTTGATCTGTTTTTTCTAGAAGTTTCACCCAAATTTTACATTAATATTGATTAATTGTTTTCATTTTCTAAGTTAGAATTAGGGTCCTCATTAAAAATAAATAATTTTTCTTATCAAATTGTTTCTCGGTGCAATTTCCCAAACGATTTCTGGGTTATTTGTAATGCATGTGTCTAAGCCTCTCCACAAAATTTTGGGCTTAGAGCACATCTGATGCTACCAAAAATCAACATTGGAAACTGTTTCAACATACACATTATAGACTAGAACAATTGAACCATCCTCAAACAAATCCTTGAGAAAACTCCATGGTGAGTGCTTGTGGTTGCCATTCTACATCCTATAGGAAGCCGATGTGATTTCTCTAATGAGAAATTCGATTGCGAACACCCTTTTTCCACCGACGATTTGGGCTACAACTATTGCAAAAGTAGATTTCCCCTTTTGAACCTGTGCTTTTTTTATAGTTTATGGAAAACACAAAATATCTCAACCAGAACCGCTCAAATATGTGTTACTTTATTTAATACACCCATAAACACCTTTCCAATCTTTGAAAAACTAGAAAACCTTTGTCAACCTTCTAATCATCATGCACAATATCATCTAAATATTGCCATCAATGCCAACAATATGTTACCAAAAATCACCCCCTTTAGCATTCATGGAAACGCCATAGCCACAAAAACAATGTATTCTTCTTTAGCTAACCTTCACTCTTCTCTGACTGGCTAGTTCATTCTCCACTAGTGGCTGGTCTCATTCCCCCCTTTCACATCAATGGAAAAGGGTGACCAAACCTCACTTGGAACACCATGCTAACACCAAATGAACAATGTTAATACCGACTGTTTTTTAATAAAGCATTACCAACTACAATAGTCGTGAAAAATAGAATTAGAAATTAAACAAAAATAGTTTCCCACAATTTTATCTTCTACAACCAATGGAAATTAGTGACAACAAATCCAACAATGACCTTCCTCTTGCTAACCATCCTCACCCTAAAAATTTGGTATGGCTATCTACAATCAACTCAAAATTGTTCTCCAATAACTTATTGTTTATCTTATTTTTCTTTATTAGAGTTAATACCTCCTTGCAATATGCAAGAGGCTACTCAACACCATAAGCACCAAAACCAAATATGACTAAATGATGAACAATGAGCCAAACAAACAATATTAATCATATAAAATGTAAGTACAACTCTTAATAATGAGAATATATGGCTACAACATTGCACACACAAGTGTATATATGGATGAAATAAATACTTTCTTCAATGCATTCCTAAAAATAGGTCTACTCAAACAATATCCAAATCATAAACATGAACATACATGGCTGATATAAATGACTTATTGATATGCATTCCTAAAACAAGTGACTCTCTCTCCTATGCATGACTAAGGTGAGAATTACACAACTAGATTTCCAAACAATAACCAATTACATGCAGGACTCATTTACATTATTTCACACATGATTACAATATATGTAACAAAAAAAAAGATGAAGTGAAAGCATACGACCCTTGAAACCCAAATACTGTGCAAAACTCCCCCTTAAGATAATGTATCTTCCAACTCTCTTGCTGATCCTATGGACATGATTGTGCATTTAAGCTCCTAACCACACCATGTTTTTGTTGTAACTAGTATTCATTTCTTCATGATGCTTATATATTTTTTCCATGGACTCTCCCTAAGGCTAAGCACTCTTTGGCAACCTTTCCTGTGAATATAATATAAAGAGAATATATTTTTTCACCTTCTTGCTCTTCCCTTCAACACGTAAGCATTGTTTGGGGTTCAAATATATTAGCCTTTCAACCTCAACAAATATCTTATCTATTAAGCTAGGGTTGAATGAAGTTCAACTTCAAGTAGCATCATTCTATCACAATCATCATCTTGGTTTTTCAAATCTACATGGATAACATTAGAGCTGCCTAAAATACATCTAATAAATAACTCACCATCATTTTTATATTCACATCTACATTGTTGCAATACATGTAGTTCTCTTGTGTCTTTGGTTTCCAATTTCCCCTATTGATGATTAGCTACTTCATTTGCACTAGGAGGATGGATCTTTGTCTAGTATCTTCTATGTAGATGGACAATCTTGGTCAATATAGCTTCAATAACATTGTTGGTAGATTCCAATTTTTCATTTTCTATTGGATGATATGGAGTATATTTGTGATGCCTAACCTTGTATTTCTCCATGATCTTCTGCATTACCTTAGAGGTAAATTGTGTTCCATGTTTTGTTACAATTTCTCTTGGAACACCAAAACAAGTGAAAATATCCTCAAAAAGAAATGAAACAATAAAATTTTCAGTAGAAAAGTTTAGTGGCTTAGCCTCTACCCATTTGATAGCATAATTAGTGCACACAAGTATATACCTCTATTGTTTGGATGAAGGGTTAATAGGTCCAACAAAATCTAGAGCCCATTCTTAAAAAGGTTCTACAAGTACCTGTAATTGTAGAGGAATCTCATTTGATTAGATATGTCTCCCCGTCCATTGACAATTATCACATATTTTTACATATTCCTTGGAATCCTTGAAAAGAGGAGGCTAATAATATCCCAAAAGTACTTTATATGTAGTTCATTTGTTAACAAAATTTCCTCCACATGGTTCATCATGACATCCTTTAAGTATCTTAGTGACTTCATCTTCTTGAACACATCTTCTAATGATCATATCAGCTCCTTTTGGTACAATTCTCCCTTTATCAAATAATATGGTGCATTGGCTTTGATGAATCTTTGTCTTTCTTTTGCTGATAGCTTACGAGGAAATTTTTCTATAACGAAATAATTAGCAATGTCTGCAAACCATGGAGTTTTAGTAGATACTGCGAAATTAAATTCATTAGGAAACTTATCTACTATAGGGTATTATTATCATTATCATTTTTTTTTCCTAGAAAGGAAATCAAGAACTATGTTTTATTTTCCTAATCTATCTAAAATGGTAATATTGAACAACTACGACAATAAAAATCCATATATTAATTTTCCTGTTAGTAATTAGTTTGTTCATAAATTATCTAATAGTACAATGATCTATATGAATAAAAGTATCATACCCAACTATATAATGTCTAAACTTATTAATGGCAAGAGTCAAATTTTCACTCATATAACATATAACATAAGGAATGTATTTTTATCCTAATACAATTCCTGGGGTTATATCTGAAGCATTAGTACAAATATGTAATGGAAGGGACCATTTTGGCCCTCTTAAAATTGGAGCTTCAAAAAATTTTCGTTTCAATAATTCAAAAGCTTTTTAACAATCATAATTCCAATGAAATTCACAATCTTGAGTGAGTAATTTGAATAGTGGTGAAGCAAGCTTTGTTCAAATTTTTCTATAAACCTTCTACAGTAACTCATGAATCCAAAAAAGCTTCTAACATCTCTTTGACATGTTGGTTCTAAATTTTGTCAATAACTTCTACCTTTGATGAATCCACTTTGATTCTAGCATCTGAAAAATGATGACCTAAAACAATTCCTTTGTTAAACATCGTAAATAATTTTTCATCATTAATGAAAGTTTAGCTTCTTGACATATAACAAGGAAGTTTTTTCCAATTCTTCCATAGTTTCTACAAAAATATTCCCATAAACAGTAAAGTCATATTTATAAATTTCTACATAAGCATGGATCAAGTTAGAAAAGATACCTAATATTTCCCTTTGAAATGTAACAGGTGCATTACATAAATCAAAACGAAGTACCTTATAGTCATTTGTACCCCATGGACATGTCAAAGTCTTCTTCTATTGATCTTCACGTGCAAAGTTGAATCTAATTATATCTACTAAAACCACTAAGAACAAAAAACTATTTCTTTCGTGCTATTGTATCCAATACTTGATCAATAAAAGGTAATGGGAAATGATATTTTAAAGTTTCTTTGTTTAATTCTTGATATTATATGCATACACTCAACTTTCCATTTTTGTTGTGTAACCAGCTCCAAAAATAGAAGAATTGAGATATCAACGCCTTAGAAATGAGCCACTTCGAGGGGGCAACCTATAATACATTACATAAATGAACGATTCTTGTATGATCCAATTTACAAAACCTCCTTTCTATATATAGGATTCCATGGGGCCATAATGTAATCCTAGTGGGCCACAATGTAATCCTAGCCGACCTAATAATAATAATTTAAGGGAAAAATAATAATAAAATGGGGGTTACAAGGGTACAATAATATCAATAAGGGGGTTACACTAACAACAATAAGGGACTATACTAGTAATATAGGGACCTAACATGCCCCTCTCCTTCAAAAAAGTGTTGTCATCAACACTTGAGTAGCTCTGTGTGCTTCTGTATAAAATTCTCATCCTCCCATGTAGAATCTTCAGTGGGTAAATTATTCCACTTGATGAGATACTCTGAAATTGATCGATTACGTAGTTGTCGAGTTCTTGTTTCCGTGACTGCTTCAGGTTCCAATATGATTTTTCCTTCCTCATCAAGTTCTGGTAATATTGTTTGAACTGGAAGATTTTCAACAATAACCTTCTTCAAGCATGAAACATGGAAAATTGGATGTACTCGCGAAGAAGCAGGAAGCTCCAATTTGTATGCCATAGTACCAATCTTTTGCAACACCTTGTAAGGACCATAGTACTTTGGCGATAATTTATTATCCTTCTTTGCTTGCTTGAGGGACATTTGTTTGTATGTTTGTAGCCGTAAAAATACCCAATCTCCTACATCAAAACTTCTCTCGCTATGATGTTGATCTGCCTGTTGTTTCATTCGATTTTGTGCCAAATTCAGGTTATCCTTTAAGAGTTGGAGAACTTCTTGCTGATGCTCGACGTGATCTTCCACCGCTTGAACCTTCAAATTTTCCCTTAAAGATGATGTGATCGATGGTGGATGATATCCATAAAGTGCCATAAATGGGGTCATTTTTGCTGCAGTATGGAAGGAAGTGTTATACCACCATTCACCGAGAGGTAACCACTTGACCCATTGTGTTTGTTTATCAGATACAAAACAACGAAGATATCCTTCCAAACATTTATTTACTATCTCAGTTTGACCATCAGATTGAGGATGATAAGATGAGCTATGAGCTAATTGAGTACCCAAACAAGAAAATAAATTCGTCCAAAAATTTCCAGTAAAAATGGGATCTTTGTCGCTCACAATAACCCTTGGGTTTCCATGTAGCTTTTGAATTGTGTCCATAAATGTAGTAGCAACTGTACTTGCTTTAAATGGATGAGATAATGCACAAAAGTGTGCATACTTGGTAAGTCTATCAACTACCACCATGATGACACTCTTTCCTTCGGACTTAGGTAAACCCGTGATAAAATCCATTGAAATCTCCTCCCAACGTTGACTTGGAATGGATAAAGGTTGTAGAAGTCCTGGGGTCTTAATTGTTTCCACTTTATTTTGCTGGCAAACCAAACATTCCGCCACAAACTTTCGAATATCAGATTTAAGGCCATTCCAAAAAAATTCTTTCTTCACCCTGTGGTAAGTTTTTAAAAATCCTGAGTGTCCTCCTAAAGGAGAAGTGTGCAATTCCAGAAGAATCTTTTGTTTTAGTTGGGAATTCTTACAAAGATATAAGCGATCTTTGTACCATAAGGAATCATTTTTCCAACTAAAAGTATCAGATGTACTAGGATCTTGCTGCAACTTTTGAATGAGTGTCCATACATCTTTGTCCTTCTTCCATTCATCTCTTGCTTCGGTTATCCAATCTCGTTGGATAATAGAAATGGCACAAAGCAATGCTTCCACCTCTTCATTCTTTCTTGAGAGTGCATCTGCAACAAAATTAAGCTTTCCTTTTTTGTATATTATTTCAAAGTCATAACCCAACATCTTTGTGACCCATTTTTGCTGCTCTTCTGACGATAGTCTTTGTTCCAAAAAGTGTTTAAGACTATCATGATCAGTTTTTACCTTGAAGTGTCTTCCCATTAGGTAAGTTCGCCATTTCTTTAGTGCATGCAGTATTGCTAACATTTCCTTCTCATAAATAGGTTTCTGTAAATACTTTCCTTTGATTGGACGACTTTCAAAAGAAATGGGTCTTCCTTCCTGCATTAAAACCACACCAATAAGGCATCACATTCCACAATAAAGGTTTTTGTGAAGTCTGGCGTAGCTAAGACCGGTGCTAGGCACATTGCCTCTTTAAGACGTTCAAAGGCCTTAGTTGCTTCAGGAGTCCATGAAAATGCATCTTTCTTCAATAATGTTGTTAGAGGTGCTGCTATTCTCCCATAATTCTTAACAAACTTGTGATAATAACCTGTTAACCCGAGAAATCCTCGCAACTGCTTTATGGTTGTGAGGACTTTCCATTCTTTAATGGCTCTAATTTTGTTAGGGTCTACTTTAACACCATCGTGAGATACAATATGACCCAGATATTCCACCTCTTGTACTCCAAAGAAACATTTGGATTTTTTTGCATATAATTATTTCTCTTGCAATAGTTTGAGCACCCTGTCAACATGTTCAACATGATCCTTCCAAGACATGCTGTAGATTAGTATATCATCAAAAAATACTAGCACAAATTTTCTAAGGAAGGGTTTGAAAATGGAATTCATCAACCCTTGAAATGTAGAAGGTGCATTGGTAAGGCCAAAAGGCATGACCAAAAATTCATAATGACCTCATGAGTTCAAAATGCTGTTTTTGGAATATCTTTAGTCTTCATTCTAATTTGATGATATCCTGAATGAAGATCCAACTTGGTAAAATAAATTGCTCCATGTAATTCATCCAATAATTCATCAATCACAGGAATGGGAAATTTATCTTTAATGGTGAGCTTATTGAGCTCCCTATAATCCGGACACATTCGCCATGATCTATCCTTCTTGTGTACCAATACTACAGGAGCAGAGAAAGAACTTTGACTAGGTTGAATTATACCCGCCTCTAACATTTCTGCAATCATACGTTCAATTTCGCTCTTTTGGAAGCAAGGATATCTATAAGGCCGGATGTTTGGAGGAACACTTCCTGGAATCAAATGAATAGCATGATCATGATCACGAATAGGTGGGAGTCCTTTGGGAGTTTCAAACACCTTGGAATGATTGTCCAAGGCTTGTTGGAGATCTGCAGAAATAGATGATTTTGATGTTGGAACTTCTAGTGAGCATAATTGTGCAATTACGCCTCGCTGTTCTTTCTTTAGAAGCTGTGTCATGACATTAGAGCTTATTATCCTTCCTGGCTTCCCCGCAATACCCCGTAATTCAACTTCCTTTCCTTCTGAAAAAAATTTCAAGAAAAGTTCTTGAAAATTAAAAGCTACCGTCCCCAAAGATTGTAACCATTGTACTCCTAGTACAACATCAGCTCCTCCCATAGGAATGGCAAGCATTGGACTAGTCAATACATATTCCCCCATGGTTAGCTTGATATTATGGCATTTTCCAGAGCAATTTATAGTTCCTCCATTTGCAACCATCACTTGACATTCTGGTGCTGGGTATAAGAAACAATTTAATTCCTTGGCTACCTTATAATGAATAAAATTATGGGTGCTACCTGAATCAATCAACACTATTACCCTTTTCTTCTTTATATGTCCTTCTATCTTGAGAGTTGGAGGAGTGGTAATTCCTGCCAGTGCATTACACGATATGGTCGGATTCATTTCTTCCTCTTCTAGGGGTGGTTCCTGGTGTATATCCTCTTCTTGTTCATTTTCTTCTTCTTCTTCACAATCTATCTAAAATAATTTCTTCTCAGCACACTTATGACCTTTAGTGTATTTGCTATCACAACTGTAGCAAAGCCCTTTTGCTCTTTTTTCTTCCAATTGTTGTGGTGTCAACCTTGTAGGTTGTGGAAATCTAGGCGTAGCAACACTTCCTTCTTTAGAGAATTGAGTGGTAGGCTTCCTTGTCGCCATAATTTTACATTCAACTTTTCTTGCCAACCTGAATGCCTTCTCCAATGAATCAGGTTCCAAAACACGAACTTCATGTTGGATGTTATCCTTTAGAGTAACTAAGAAGAGATCAATCCTGTGTTCCTCTGGAATATTAGTTACCCTTATATTAAATTTTTGGAAGTCCTCAATGTGCTGCCCCACTAAACCCTTTTGTTTGAGATTTATCAATTGGCTAAAGAAGGTGTTGCTCTTTGTATCCTCATAATGTGCTATCATTTCTTCCGTAAAAATTGACCAAGTGACAATTTTTTTATGGGAGCAAAGCCATCGATACCACACAAATGTATTTTTTTCTAAATGTAAAGTTGCAATGCGTACCTTTTGTGTGTTTTGCACATTATGGAGATCAAAATATTGCTCCATCTGTAGTATCCATGTTATAGGATCCTTCCCATCAAACTTCCTCATATCCATTTTTGGAATATGGTGGTTCTTCCCGCCAACATTAGAGTTTATGAAATCGCAATTAACATTTATTTTGTTCTCATCATGAGGTTCTTCTACTATCTTTTCACCATTAGGAAACATTTCTTGTATCAACTTGGTCAAACCTTCGATGTCTGCTTTTAGATCATTCTTCATGTTTTTCATGTTGTTTTCCATGTTGTCTTTCATGTCATCCATCTTAGCTTCCACGCCATCCATCTTAGCTTCCACGCCAGCTTCCATGCCATCCATCTTAGCTTCCACGCCTTTCTTCAAACCATCCATATTCTCTTCCATGCCTTTCTTCAAAACTTCCATTTCATTTTTTGTTGCTCTTTGCGAGAGTGAAATTTTTTGCACTTGCTCTTGTAATTTTGATAGATCATGTTGCAATTCTTCATCTTCATGAGTCATAGTAGACCCTTTTGAAGGCTTAATGGGTGTTGAATTATTTTTACGGGGCATATTTTAGAACCCAATACTGATATCTATTCTACAATATGCCCTTGGAATCAATTAAAATTGATTCTTCAAACAAGACTTATGCAATTCGGAAAAAAATACACACGTTTTTCTTGCTTTTGAGGAGCTCGATATTGAAATTGGATTATCTCTGTGATTGCAGCACTTCAATATCTGAATTTTGGTACCAACTTAGCCCTATGAATTATCTTTCGAATGCCACAGGTCTGACCTGATTTGGATTCACCAAGACAAAGTTGTGTCCAATCTCCCACAATGACCTAATTATGGACTAGTTCAGTAGAGCGAACTTGTACGACTTGCCACGTGTCACTTTTTTTTCCTTTGTCTTTGAAATTGATAGCAAAGAAACTAAAGTCCATTTAATTGCAACCACATTTTACGGCACTCCAATCCGATGCCCAGAGAGAGAGTTATTGAAATTTTCCCACGATCACCTCTTTGAGATGAAATTCAGGAGCCTGAAAAAGCACTACCTTCCACAGATCATATCTCCCAAAATATTGTGAACCAAGCTCTAAAAGTTTTTGAAGAATTTCCTTAGGATTTCATCTTTGCACCATATGAATTTCAGATTCTGAACCTTCGTAGAAAAAACGTTATAGCGCAAATGCCACGATGACCTGTTTAGGATCCTGAAATAAGACCTAACTTCCATAGATCATATCTCCAAAAATATTGCAAACCAAGCTCTGAAATTTTTAGAAAATATTCCTCAGGATTTCTTCTTGGCACCCTAAAAATTTCAGCTTCTGAAACTTCGTAGAAAAAAATTTATAGCGAAATTTCCACAATGACCTGTTTGGAGCAAATAAAACTTAGAATCCAAAGCTTCCGATACCAAATGTTGTGTAACCAAATTTCCAAAAATAGAAGAAAAAGAGATATCAATGCCTTAGAAATAAGCCACTTCGAGGGGAAACCTCCAATACATTACATGAATGAACAATTCTTGGATGATTCAAATTACAAAACCTCCTTTCTATATATAGGAGTCCATGGGGCCACAATGTAATCCTAGTGGGGCCACAATGTAATCCTAACCGACCTAACAATAATAATTTAAGGGCACAATAATAACAATATGGGGGTTACAAGGGTACAATAATAACAATAAGGGGGTTACACTAACAAAAACAAGGGACTATACTAGTAATATAGGGACCTAACAATTTTTCTTAGGCACAATAACCAAGGGTGAAATCCATTGGCTATCTCTAATTGGGTAAATAAAATTCACATTGAGCAATTTGTATTACTCTTCTTTAAAAATGTCACTCATATTAGGATTCATCCTTCATTGGGTTTGTCTTGCATGTTTAGAATTCTCTTGTATATAAATATGATGCATACATGTGTATTTGTATTAATGTGATGCATACATGTGTATAGGAATGGTTTTGTGGAATCTTTATTAATTGTTTCTTTTGAAATTCCTCCAAGTTACTATTAATGTTTAATGTTTTATCTAGATAAATTTCTAAAAGAGAATTGCCAAATTTTTCAATCATGTTTAATGATATTTTAGATTATTGCGATGAAAATTATTCAATACTGCATTCTTCTTGGAAATTTTGTTCTAAAATATGCATAGAATAATTTTGTTCACAATATGAAGAAATATCATGATTATTCATCAAATTCATTAATTGATATTTCTCATCATTTTGTTAGATTGTTAAAACTGGTTGAATATCTTCAGAATCTTCACCATCTCCTTCAATCCATTATTCATTCTCCATTTCAGTTATTGCTCTTGTTGGTGGATATAATGTGAACTTTCTAGAAATATTTCCATAAGAAATGAACATATCACTGAACCTACAACTAATGAATGCATCTAATGTAGCTAATCGTGGCCTACCAAGAATCAATGGATGCCCCCTATATTATTTTTTGGATTTAATATCATAAAATCAATAGGATAACCCCATGAATCTATGGATGCATACACATCTTACCCTCAAGTTTGATAATAGATATATTTGCTAATTGCAATAAAGTAGGACTATATTAAAGATTGGTTAATCTTAATTTATACATAGTATTCTTTGTCATTATATTTATCGCTACTCCTAAGTCAATCAAAGTGTTTGAATTTCAATACCATTGATATGAATCTTTACAACGGGACTATCTGGACCTAAATATTTTTCAATTATTGGTTTTCCAATCATAATGTCTTCAATTTTTCTTATCAATTGTAGTCTTTGTATTTATTTTCTTTTTATTTGAGGTTTTCTAATACATAAATCCTTTATTATTTTTGAAAAAATAGGAATTTCCTTTATATCTTGAAGTAATGGAATTTTGATGCAAATATTTTTCAACTCATTTAACATGTTATAATCATGTCAAACTTTTTTCTTCTCTACACCTTTATTAATTTTTAGCCTCTCTACAAAGGTGGGATTTTGTAAGGAAATATAGGGTTGCTCGACTATAGGAATTGTAGGAGTTGGTTTTATTTTGTTGTCATCTATTTGTGTAGGAATGTCTTCCTTTTAAGGGGTCTTTCCTATTCAATATTTTCCTCCTTTTTAGAATTTTTACCCTCTTTATGTTCTTGAATTACAACAAGAGGTGTTTTATTTTGTAAAAGTCGATCAAATATAAGCTAGACATCATTTGAATCTAGAGGACCTATAATGTAAGCCTGAAAAATTTTGGGCTTCAAAATTAGAAATAGGTTGCTAAGGTGCTTTATTAGCAAGATTGGGAAGTGGTTGAGAAGCTAATTGATTTTATTTTTGAGGAAATGAAGTGGATGGTAATGGAAGAGGTTGAATTGTAGTCAATTGAGGTTGAGATTGTGGTTGGAAAAGTTGTGGAGGTTGGGGTGGAAAATAATACTAAGGTTGGTATCAAGGATATTGTTGAAAAGGTTAAGGGCAGTGGGGATTTCTACGATAAGAACCTTTCCATCCTTATGAACAAGATAAGTTTTGAGCTCGAGGTAGCCAAGTTTGCATGGTAAGGACATGTTCCAATTAATTTTTGGTTGTGCATAATATTGAAATTATGCATTAAGATATTATTCCATAACTATTTGAAGAGCCAACCAAGGTCTTTTAGAAGCAACATAACAAATTTCTTCTGCTTGAATTGTCCCAACTTCCTCTTGGTAGATAACTTTTAGTCCTAGTATTGAAGGGAAATCCATTGTAGCATGATTCTATGCACATATAAAAAAATATTCAACACTCTCAAGAGGACATTCTCATAATACATGTTTCCTCCTACATCTAGGAAATAAAATAAATAAAGAAAATTTTTAGCTCTTTGCTTGTTTTGTAGTCTTAGCATATCAATTTTCTCACTAATATTTTCAAGGATATCATTTTTAAATCTATCAAGTAAATTACCAGGTTGTGCTTGACTTACCATTACTGATGAAATTTTACTTAGTCTTGACATAACTAGATCTCCTGGACTCCTACTATATTTTGACTTCCCTCTTAAAATATGTTTTCACAATTCACAAATATCTTGAAAAAATAACTAAGACACATCTCCTTTACTCATTAATTTAATAATATCAATCCATTCATCCCTTATAGATTTTAGTAAGAATGTTTTTAATGTATTTAGTCCTAAATCATGCAATTTAGCTCTTTTGACATTATATGTAAATCTCCCTACTAAATCTTGAAGGCTTTAATCTTATTTTTGAGCCATTTTAAGATTATTCTCTAAGGTGTTATGAAACCAGCTCCAAAAATAGAAGAAAAGAGATATCAACGGCTTATACATAAGCCATTTGAGGAGGAAACCTCCTTTACATTACATAAATGAACAATTCTTGGATGATAAAAATGACAAATCCTCCTTCTAAATATAGGAGCCCATGGGGTCACAATATAATCCTAGCCGACCTAACAATAATAATGTAAGGGCACAATAATAACCATATTGGGGTTACAGGGGTACAACAATAAATATAAGGGGGCTACACTAATAACAATAAGGGACTACACTAGTAATATAGGGACCTAACATGCCCCTCTCCTTCAAAAAAGTGTTTTCCTCAATGCTTGAGTAGCTATGGGTGCTTCTGTATAAAATTCTCATCCTCTCATGTAGAATCTTTAGTGGGTAAGTCCTTCCACTTGATGAGATACTATGAAATTGATCAATTTTGTAGCTTTCGATTTCTTGTTTCCGTGACTGCTTCAGGTTCCAATATGATTTTTCCTTCCTCATCAAGTTCTGGAAATATTGTTTAAATTGAACTTTTTTCACCTATAAACTTTTTTAAGCATGAAACATGGAAAACTGGATGCACTCACAAAGAAGCAGGAAGCTCCAATTTGTATGCCATAGTACCAACATTTTGCAATAACTCGTAAGTACCATAGTAATTTGGTGATAATTTATTATCCTTATTAGCTTGCTTAAGGGACATTTTTTTGTATGGTTGTTGCCGTAAAAATACCCAGTCTCCTACATCAAAAATTCTCTCGCTGTGATGTTGATCTGCCTATTGTTTCATTCGATTTTGTGCCAAATTTAGGTTATCCTTTAAGAGTTGGAGAAATTTTGGTTGATGATCGATGTGATCTTCAACTGCTTGAACAGTAGAATTTTCTCTTAAAGATGATGTGATGGATAGTGGATGATATCCATAAAGGGCCATAAATGGGGTCATTTTTGTTGCAGTATGGAAGGAGGTTTTATACCACCATTCAACGAGAGGTAACCACTTGACCCATTGTGTTTGTTTATCACATACAAAAACAATGAAGATATATTTCCAAACATTTAGTCACTATCTCAGTTTAACCATTGGATTGAGGATGATAAAATGAGCTATGAGCTAGTTGAGTACCCACTGCAAGAAAATAATTCCGTCAAACAATTTCCAGTAAAAATGGGATCTCTATTGCCTAAAATAATCTTTGGGTTTCCATGTAGCTTTTGAATTATTTACATAAATGTAGTAGAAACTATACTTGCTTTAAATGGATGAGATAATGCACAAAAGTGTGCATACTCGGTAAGTCTATCAACTACCACCATGATGACACTCTTTCCTTTGGACTTAGGTAAACATGTGATAAAATCCATTGAAATATCCTCCCAACATTCACTTGGAATGGTTAAAGGTTGCAGAAGACCCAAGGTCTTAATTGTCTCAATTTTATTTTGCTAGAAAACCAAACATTCTGCCACAAACTTTTGAATATTGTATTTAAGGTCATCCAAAAAAAATTATTTCTTCACCCTATAGTAAGTTTTTTAAAATCCCGAGTGTCCTCCTAAAGGAGAAGTGTGCAATTCCAAAATAATATTTTGTTTTAGTTGGGAATTATTACAAAGATATAAGTGATCTTTATACCATAAGCAATCATTTTTCCAACTAAATGTATCAGATGTACTAGGGTCTTGCTACAACTTTTGAATGAGTGTCCACACTGCTTCATCCTTCCTCCATTGATCCCTTGCTTCGGTTATCTAATATGGTTGGATAATAGAAATGGCACAAAGAAATTCTTCCACCTCTTCATTCTTTCTTGAGAGTGCATCTACAACAAAATTTAACTTCCCTTTTTTGTAGATGATTTCAAAGTTATAAACCAACATCTTTGTGACCCATTTTTTCTTCTCTTTTGAAGATAATATTTGTTCCAAAAAGTGTTTAAGACTATCATGACCAGTTTTTACCTTGAAGTGTCTACCCATTAGGTAAGGTCGTCATTTCTTTAGTGCGTGTAGTATTTCTAACATTTCCTTCTCGTAAACATTTTTCTGTAAATACTTTCCTTTGATTGGACGAATTTAAAAAGCAATGGGTCTTCCTTCTTGCATTAAAACAACACCAATTCAATTTCCTGAGGCATCACATTCCACAATAAAGGTTTTTGTGAAGTTTGGTGTAGCGAAGACTGGTGCTAGGCACATTGCCTCTTTAAGATGTTCAAAGGCATTAGTTTCTTTAGGATTCCATGAAAATGCATCTTTCTTCAATAATGTTGTTAAAGGTGCTACTATTATCCCATAATTCTTAACAAACTTGCGATAATACCCTATTAACCTGAGAAATCCTCGCAACTGCTTTATGGTTGTGGGGACTTTCCATTCCTTAATGGCTTTAATTTTTTTAGGGTCTACCTTAACACCCTCATGAGATACAATATGACCCAGATATTCCACCTCTTGTACTCCAAAGAAACATTTGGATGTTTTTTCATATAATTATTTCTCCTCTAATAGTTTGAGCACCCTATTAACATGTTTAACATGATCCTTCCAAGACCCATTATAGATTAGTATATCATCAAAAAATACTAGCACGAATTTTCTAAGGAAGGGCTTGAAAATGGAATTCATCAACCCTTGAAATGTAGAAGGTGCATTGGTAAGGCAAAAAGGAATGACCAAAAATTCATAATGACCCTCATGAGTTCGAAATGTTGTTTTCGGAATAACTTCAGTCTTCATTCTAATTTGATGATATCTTGAACGAAGATCCAACTTGGTAAAATAAATTTCTCCATCTAATTCATCCAATAATTCATCAATCATAGGAATGGGTGATCCAGGTGGATATTGGTGGTCACCCGCCTATTCCACTTGGGGCTCCACCATTGTCTCTTTCAGTTTTTCAGTTTCGGCACAATTTACTATTTTTAGCAGTTTTTTGGGTCCTAAACTTCTGGAGCCGTTTTGAGGCCCTAAACGACGTTTTTTGGGAAAACGGAGAGCAACATGGGTCCATGGACCGATGTTTCTCATTCCAAATTTGTAGTCCTCGGATAGATATTTCTAACGAGGTATGGTACGCGTCAAACGGAGATCGTATGCCAAAGTTACGCCCCTGGGAAGTTGAAACACCAATTTACCCAAACGGGGCCCATAGTTTTGGTGCTTCATCTCCTAGGGTTAGGGTTTTGGCTGTTTAGGATTTCCCATTGTTTCTAAATAATAAATAAGCCCTCGAGCCTCATTGTAACTAAGTTGAGAGGCTTGTAGATGCCACATCTCTTCTCAGAGATAGCTACCAGTGCCCTAGCTAGTTTTATTTCCATTGTCTGTAAGCAAATTTTAGTTCTTTGATATTAATGAAATGAAGTGTTATTTCCACTACATCTCTGTATTTATGGTTATATGTTCATTCTGTTGCATTCCTGCATAAATCCAAAGCAGTGGTATCAGAGCGGTCTGCTTTTTCTTGATCCTTCTTTGCATGTCCCCAACGAGGTCGGGGTATAAGGAGCTAGGGCTCAATCTGGTGGAGCCTTTGCAAGTTCAGCCTCACAAACCTCGACGGACGCCCATGGGGGGCGAAAAGAAAGATAAGGGAGCAGGAGATCCTATCAAAATATTGCTCGAGGAGGCCCTCGAAAAACAAAGGAACGCGATGATGCAAAACTTTGCGCAGATCCTTCAACGACTACCCACCGGCGGCGCATCTGCATCCAGCAGCCACTCTGGAGGCGCGAATCCTTTTAAGGTACAAGTAAATTTTGACATTCCCATATTTGAGGGTCAAATAGATGCAGATGCCGTAGATAGATGGTTGAATCTGTTAGAAGGATATTTCTCGGTTCATGACTTTTCAGACCGGGAGAAGATTATTTTTGCACTCCTCAAAGCTACCCCCATGTTAAGGACTGGTGGGAAACCTACTGTGAGAACAAGGACCAGACAGAACCCTCTCTGTTCTCGGCCGTACCAACTTGGAATTCTTTCAGAGACGCCGTCAAGGAACAGTACTATCCTGTGGGGATCTATGAGGATAAGTACATACAATGGACCACGCTGCGACAACAAAGGGATCAAGATGTGCACGAGCTGACGAATCTGTTCCATACCCTGCGCACAAAGTTGGGTATCAAAGATTCAGAGAAACATTTGGTGCTAAAGTATCGCAGCTGTCTGCACAGATACATTCGGGAGGAAATGGAGTTCCTCGACATCTCCTCGCTTGGTACGGCATACCGGTATGCTGCCAAGATTGAGCAGAAATTCAAACAGAAGAAGCGAGACTTTGGATCTGCGAATCAAAAGCAAGGAAAAGGTGCTTCCAAACCATAGAACAAAGGACAGAGCATGGCGGCTAAAGACAACCCGTCAAAGCCACAAGACAAGAACAACACCGTAAAGCCAAAGAAGGACACGGGAAAGTGGTGTGAGTTCCATAAGAGCTCCACTCACAACACAAGTGAGTGTCGGGCCAAGCAGTCGCTAATGGCCGAGATGAGGGCTTCTGAGTCAGATGCATGCTCTGACTCTGAATCAGAACCTGAAAAGGCGAATGAAAAAGGGAAACAGATTATTGATGCGGAGCCCAACGCCACTGTTGCCATTGCAAAGATCCAAAAGGAGGAACCGGAAGATCTAGAGGAGGAGGAACGTCTCTTCCACTCCCAGATGTGGGTAAAGGGCTCCCCGGTACAGTTCATTGTCGACAATGGGAGCCAAAAGAACCTCATTTCAGCAGACACCGTGAAGCGGTTGGGCTTGCCGACTACAGCTCACCCACATCCATACACCATCGGGTGGCTTCACCAAGGACGAGATCTTCGCGTCAGCCGACAGTGTCGCCTTCCCTATAACATCAAGCCCTTCACGGATGAGGTATTATGTGACGCTGCTCCTATTGATGTTTTTGATGTATTATTAGGACAACCATACTTGTGGAAGCGTCATGTTGTGTATGAGTCTTGACCTCGTGCTGTTATTGTTACTTTGGGAAATAAGTTGTATAGGATACCAGAGGTACCACCTCCTACCGCTATCTCTTTGGTTAATGCAAAATAATGCATTAAGCTCATTTCCCAAACCAGGAAATTCGTTTTCCTAATGATCTGCCCCCAGGGCAAGAAGAATATTGTGGCCACGACCTCCAGACAGGGCTCCTCTGCACAACAACAACAACAAATGGTTAAGGTTGTGGAGGAGTACGAGGACATATTCACCTCACCTATAGGGGTTCCTCTACACTGTCAGGTCAAGCACCCGATTGATCTGACCCCAGGTGCGCCACTACCTAATGGACCAATCTATCGGCGCTCTGTTCTGGAGAATGATGAAATCAAGAGGCAGATTCAGGAGTTGTTGCAGAAAGGTCACATGAGACCAAGTGCATCGCCCTATGGGAGCCCGATCATGTTGGTACAGAAGAAGGATGGGACGTGGAGACTCTGTATTGACTATCAGGCGTTGAACAAGATCACTGTCCGGAATAGGTACCCAATCCCACAGATTGATGACCTTCTGGACCAACTCAAAGGTGCAAAATATTTCAGCAAAATCGACCTGAAGTTTGGGTATCACCAGGTACCAATTGAACCCTTCGATGTGTGGAAGACTGCCTTCAAAGCCAAGGAAGGCCTTTTCGAATGCTTGGTCATGCCTTTCAGGTTGACGAATGCTCCCGTCACCTTCATGAGGATGATGGATGACATCTTGCGGCCATTCACCAACTCATTTGTAGTGGTGTACTTGGATGACATTCTGATATTCAGCCAAACTTGGGAAGAGCACCTTCACCACATCCGACAAGTCCTCCAAACACTGCGGCAACACAAGTTGTGTGCCAATTTGGAGAAGTGCACTTTTGGCATGACCCAGGTTCAATATCTGGGATACATTATTGATGAAAGGGGGGTGCATGTGGATCCAGCCAAGATCCAAGTCATTCGGGATTGGCCAGCCGTGACTACTATAACAGTGCTTCGCAGCTTTCTGGGTCTTGCTAATTTCTACCGTAGATTCGTGTTGGGATTATCTCATATCACTTGGCCCTTGAGTCAAGTCACCAAAGGAAGAGAGAGAGAAAAATTCTTTTGGTCGAAACCTCAACAGAAGGCGTTCAAAGAATTGAAAAATCGCCTCTGTTCTGCCCCAGTGCTCACCTTACCAGACTTGCAGCAGCCATTTGAGATCGAGACGGATGCCTCTGACTATGCTATTGGGGCAGTTCTTACTCAACAGGGACATCCAGTGGCATATCACAGTGAGACATTGTCTGAGACAGTTCGCAAGTATCCCACCTATGACAAAGAAATGTATTCCATTGTGCAAGCTTGTCGATAATGGAAGCATTACATTTTGGGGAAAGAAACAATCATCCACACAGACCACCGGCCCCTGCAGTTCATACAGACACAAGGGAAGTTGCAGAATGATCGCCATCAGAAGTGGTCCACATATCTGCAGCAGTTTCATTTGAACATCAAGTACAAGAAGGGTAGCACCAATAATGTTGCAGACTGCCTCAGCCGACCACCGATCGTGGCGCTCACCACCGTGCTCAACTCTTGTGGGCACGAGACTTCTAATTGGCCGCTTCTCTATGAGAGTGACCCAGAATTCGGCCACACTTACAAGGCACTCTTGGGGGGTACGCAAGTTCCAAATTTTCACCTCCAAGATGCACTTTTATGTCACATGGAACACCTTTGTGTTCCTTCAAGCGAGCGTGCCAAGATGATATGGGAAGCACACTACAGTCGAGTCGCTGGGCATTTCGGGGTTGAGAAAACAGTAGCAATCCTGCAGAAGTATTTCTATTGGCCAAACCTTCGAAAGGATGTCGAGAAGCACATCAGATCCTGCACTGCTTGTGCCATCGCCAAACCGACCATCAAGAAGCAAGGCCTATATACTCCTCTACCTACTCCTAGTCGACCTTGGGAATCCATCTCCATGGATTACATGTCGGGCCTGCCTTCTACTAAGCAGGGAAATGACTGTGTTTTCGTGGTCGTCGACAGATTCTCGAAGATGGCCATTATGGCGGCTTGCAAGAAGAATATCACAGCAGAAGCCACTGCTAAACTCTTCTTTGAACGAGTATGGGTGCACTTTGGGATCCCACAGTCTATCATATCAGATCGAGATAGCAGGTTCCTCGGCACATTTTGGTCCAGCCTCTGGTCAATGATGGACACAAAGCTCACCAAGTCCACAGCTTTCCATCCCCAAACAGATGGCCAGACAGAGGTCGTCAACAGAATGATTGTACACATTATGCGCATGTACAATTCAAAGCATCCACGCACATGGGACGAGAGCCTCCCCTATGTACAACATAGTTATAATCGGGCTCTCCACAGTTCAATCGGTCATAGCCCCTTTCAGGTGGGCTTGGGATTCCAGCCACTATGTCCCATTGACGTAGCCATGCCATTTGCAGATGCTCAGGCCAATTCAGCTCATGTCCAGTCTGAAGTTGACAAAGCAAGTAGCTTCATCGAGCACATTCAACACATTTGCCAATAGGTTCATGATATATTGGACAGAGCCAATGCCAAGTACAAGAAACGCCATGATCAACACCGAGTGCCACACAACTTCCAAGTGGGCAACAAAGTATGGCTACATTTGCAGAAGGAGCGCCTCACTGGACCCTACCGCAAGCTTCGCCCGCTCCTATATGGGCCGTACACCATCACCAAGGCTGTAGGGAACAATGCCTTCGAGCTCAGTATTCCACCATTCCTTGGTCTGCACCCAGTCTTCAATGTGGATCGCCTTCGTCCTTACTTCCCACCTCTATTGGATACCTCAGACATTGTAGAACAACTCACACCAATAGAGTTAAATCCAAAATGCATGGAACAGGCCACCACAGGTTGTATCATGGACATGCAAATCAAGAACACTCATCAACAGAAGATCCAACTATATCGGGTTGTCAAAGCTGGCCAACTCTTACACCAAGGAAAGTGGTTCACCAGGGACCAAGTTCAGCAGAAATTTCCTCATCTCATGGAGGAACTTAACGCAATGGGGACCATTGCTTCCTAAGGGGGGAGGAATGATCCAGGTGGATATTGGTGGTCATCCACCTATTCCACTTGGGGCTCCACCATTGTCTCTTTTAGTTTTTCAGTTTCGGCACAATTTAATATTTTTAGCATTTTTTTGGGTCCTAAACTTCCGGAGCCATTTTGAGGCCCTAAATGACATTTTTTGGGAAAACAAAGAGCAACAAGGGTCCATGGACTGATGTTGCTCATTCCAAATTTGTATTCCTCGGATAGATCTTTCTAACAAGGTATGGTACGCGTCAAACAGAGATCGTATCCCAAAGTTACGCCCCTAGGAAGTTGAAACACCAATTTACCCAAACGGCGCCCATAGTTTTGGCGCTTCATCTCCTAGGGTTAGGGTTTTGGCTGTTTAGGATTTCCCATTGTTTCTAAATAATAAATAGGCCCTTGAGCCTCATTGTAACTAAGTTGAGAGGCCTCTAGCCGCCACATTTCTTCTCAGAGATAGCTACCAGCGCCCTAGCTAGTTTTATTTCCATTCTGTCTGTAAGCAAATTTTAGTTCTTTGATATTATGAAATGAAGTGTTATTTCCACTGCATCTCTGTATTTATGGTTATATTTTCATTCTGTTGCGTTCCTGCATAAATCCGGATCAATGGGAAATTTATCTTTAATAGTGATATTATTGAGCTCCCTATAATTCAAACACATGCGCCATGATCCATCCTTCTTGTGCACCAATACTACTGGAGCAGAGAAAGAACTTTGACTAGGTTGAATTGTACCAGCCTCTAACATATTTGCAATCATGTGTTCAATTTCGCTCTTTTGGACATAAGGATATTTATAAGGCTTGATGTTTGGAGGAACACTTTCTGGAATAAAATGAATAGCATGATCATTATCACGAATAGGTGGGAGTCCTTTGGGAGTTTCAAACACCTTGGAATGATTGTCCAA
This sequence comes from Pinus albicaulis, assembly GCA_034641835.2. Taxonomy (NCBI): domain Eukaryota; kingdom Viridiplantae; phylum Streptophyta; class Pinopsida; order Pinales; family Pinaceae; genus Pinus; species Pinus albicaulis. The sequence continues at coordinate 140,903,416 of CM076572.1, read as the reverse complement.
GTATTTTTGGAGATCTGGAGAAATAGATGATTTTGATGTTGGAACTAATACTGAGCATAATTTTGCAATTATGCCTTGTTGTTCTTTCTTCAAAAATTTTTACATGACATTACAGCTTATTATATTTCTCGTCTTCCCTATGATACCTCGTAATTCGGCTTCCTTTCCTTCCGAAAAAAAATTCAAGAAAAGTTATTGAAAATTAAAAGCTAGCATCCCCAAATATTGTAACTATTGTACTCCTAGTACAACATCCTCACCTCCGATTGGAATGGAAAGCATTGGACTATTCAATACATATTCCCCCATGGTTAGCTTGATATTATGGAATTTTCCAGAGAAATTTATAGTTCCTCCATTTGCAACCATCACTTTACATTATTGTGTTGGGAATAGGAAACAATTCAATACCTTGGCTACCTTATAATGAATAAAATTATGGGTACTACCTAAATCAATCAACAATATTACCTTTTTATTTTTAAGGAGCGGTAATTCCTACCAATTCATTACACGATATGGTCAGACTCATTTCTTCTTCTTCTAGGGATGGTTCCTCTTGTATATCCTCTTCTTTTGAAGTTTCTTGTTCATTTTCTTCCCCCTCTTCACAATCTATGTAAAATAATTTCTTCTAGGGACACTTATGACCTTTAGTGTATTTGCTATCACAACTGTAGCAAAGCCCTTTTGCTATTTTTATTCCAGTTGTTATGGTGTCAACCTTGTAGGTTTTGGAAGTCTAGGAGTAGCAACACTTCCATCTTTATAGATGCAAGTGGTATGCTTCCTTGTCACCATAATTTTACATTCAATATTTCTTGCCAACCTGAATGCCATCTCCAATGAATCAGGTTCCCAAATGCGAACCTCATGTTGGATGTTATCCTTTGAATTCCCTATGAAGACATTAATCCTTTGTTCCTCTGGAATATTAGTTACCCTTATATTCAATTTTTGTAAGTCCTCAATGTGCTCCACCACTAAACCCTTTTGTTTGAGATTTATCAATTTGCTAAAAAAAGGTATTGCTCTTTGTATCCTCATAATGTGCTATCAATTCCTCCGTAAAAATTGACCAAGTGACAATTTTTTGTGGGAGCAAAGCCATTGATACTATACAAATGTATTTTGTTCTAAATATAAAGTTTCAATGCATACCTTTTGTGTGTTTTGCACATTATTGAGATCAAAATAATTCTCCATCTGTAGTATCCATGTTACAGGATCCTTGCCATCAAACTTCCTCATATCGATATTTGGAATATGGTGGGTCTTCCATCCAACATTAGAGTTTATGAAATCACGATTATCATGTATTTTGTTCTCATCATGATTTTCCTCTACTATCTTTTCACCATTAGGAAACATTTCTTGTATCAACTTTGTCAAACCTTCCATGTCTGCTTTTAGATCATTCTTCATGTTTTCCATTTTTTCTTCCATGTCATCCATCTTAGATTCCACGCATTTCTTAAAAAATTCAATTTCACTTTTTTTTGCTCTTTGCAAGAGCGAAATTTGGTGCACTTGCTCTTGTAATTTTGATATGTCATGTTGTATTTCTTTGTCTTCATGAGCCATAATAGAGCCTTTTGAAGGATTAATGGGTGTTGAATTATTTTTAGGGGGAATTATATAACTCAATACCGATATCTATTCTACAATATTCCCTTGGAATCAATTCAAATTCATTCTTCAAACAAGACTTATACAATTCGAAAAAAAATACACGCCTTTTTTTTCTAGGAGCTCGATATTGAAACTAAATTATCACTGTGATTTAGGATCTTCAATATCTGAAATTTGGTCATATAGTATCTCTCTGAATCTTCTTTCGAATGCCACAGGTCTGACATGATTTGAATTCTTCAAGGAAAATTTATGCTCAATCTCCCACAATGACCTAATTATGGACTCGTTTAGTAGAGAAAACTTGTACGACATTCCACGTGTCATTGTTTCCTCCTTTGGCTCTGAAATTGATACACAGGAAACTACAGTGCATGTACCTATAGTCACTTCTTACAAAATTCCAATATGATGCTCAGAGAGAGAGTTATGACGATTTTACCACAGTCATCTCTTTGAGACTAAATTCGGGAGCCTGAAAAAACCCTAAATTCCACATATCATATCTCTGAATATATTGTGAACCAAAATACGAAATTTATAGAAGATATTCCTTAATATTTTGGCTTCATGTGATAAAAATTTTAGCTTCTAAACCTTTGTATAAAAAAATTTATAGTGAAAATTCCATGATGGCATGTTTGGAGCAGCAAAACTCTAAAATCCAAAGCTTTGATACCAAATGTTATGAAACCAGCTCTAAAAATAGAAGAAAATAGAGATCAACACCTTATAAATAAGCCACTTCTAGGGGGAAACCTCCTTTACATTACATAAATGAACAATTATTGGATGATACAAATGAAAAAACCTCCTTCTATATATAGGTGTCCATGGGGTCACAATATAATCCTAGCCAACCTAACAATAATAATGTAAGGGCGCATTAATAAAAATATTGGGGTTACAGGGATACAACAATAACAATAAGGGGTCTACACTAATATCAATAAGGGACTACACTAGTAATATAGGGACCTAACATAAGTTCATGATGTGTGCAATAATCTTTATATTTTTATAAAAAAAATTATTTTCATGACAACCCATGTCATTATAAAATTAATTCATAAACTCATGAAACATTTGAGAGTCCCATCTTTCAATGCAGTTCAAAACAAATTCAATGTTTGATCATTAAGTAAATGATCATAGGATCTACATAATACCTCAAAGTAAAATTGAAATATTTCTATATTCTCAGTTCTCATACCATTAAATTTAGGATGAATGGATGGAGAAATATTTTTCATAGTGGTAATAGTATTAGTATCATGAATATAAAATTTGAAACGATCCTCCTCTTCATGATAATATCCATCATTTTCTCTTCCTCCTCTTCCACCCCTACCACCTCGACAACCACCTTGAGGTCTTCTACCTACTCTACCTCCACCAATGCTTGGTCTTTCCTCTCCATTATTTACTTATCCTTCTCCTTCTAGATGGAATGTGAAGTAGAAGGTTAGTGGCCTGTAGTGAAATTATTTGCACAAAATTAGTGGAGAAGGCTTGAAAAAATTGAAGAGTAGGTTGCATGCTTGGATGAAAAGAGATAAACTCAAAAGAACTTAGCTTAAACAAAGGCCATCGAAGGAAAAATAAGTTTACTTATGTGAACTAGAATAGGAACATATCCTTGGTGAAGATGAGGATAAGGGAATTGATGAGATCAAAGGATCTCTTGATTTTAAAACTAATGAAATATTTGTGAATGCACATCATGCAAGCATATATGATGGAGAGTTTCCTCATGATAAAAATACTAAATAAATTCCAATTAATGAATTTGTGGATGAAATTCTTATAGAGAACAAGGAAACATCCTTGGAGACGAGGAAGAATAAAAGGATATACTTATTGGAAGTCTCATGAAATATTCTGAAAGTTCATATCGACATGAGGATTTGATGTCTTAAACATCAAATGAGGCCACATAGCCTTATGATTTTAAATCTGACAAATTGTTTATTGTTGTAGGATTTTTTGAAGATAGGAAACCATCTACAATTGTCATAGAAATAGAGGAAAAAATGAAACTAAGTTATGTTCCAAATGAAGAAGAAGAAGGAGTCTCTTCACAAAGTATGGAAGAAAGGTATTATCAGAAGCTTGTGATGGAAGATGTAGGCTTCGAGGAAGAAGTAGAGCTTTTGGAGGAAGGGTTAGCAAAGGACATGAGTGATGAGTTTACAAGTTCAATTCAAGGTAATTTTATTGTTTTGTGTGAAGAGTTGAAACTTCTTAAGGAGAGATTAGTAGATCGAAATGCATATTTAATTTGTAAAATTGAAACTAGAAGAAGAGGAAATTGTCTTGGAAGACAATAATAAGGAGGAAGTTATAAGGCATGAGGTGTAGATACTGAAGCGGGTGTATAGAACACACTTTGGTAAGATTCATGACACTCTTATGCACAAGGGTGATATGCAGTATTAAGTAAGAGATCAAATTAAGTTTAAGCAGTCAAGGATAAACTTGGATGAGAAAATTGACAAGTTGTGTATTATGATGAAGAGGGTGATTAGGAGAAGATACACTAAGAGGAAAAGGATCGCTAGCAGGAAATGACAACTAACTGAGAAGCTTTAAATCAACAAGTAAAGTTGATGAGAGTAGTATAGAATTTAGAATCCATGAGAAGTGGAGGAAACATCAATAGTAGGACAACAACATGCAGGGAAAAATGGAAAACTACAACATCGGGTTTGGGATCCAAGAGGATTTTTACATCAAAAGTTTATGAACAAGAGCCCATAATTTTTTCTACTGTGGAAGTCTAATGCAAACGCTTAGAGCTTCTAACCCAGCAAGTTTTTGGAGGAATTTTTTCCAAAAGGGGGTCTTAAAATTTCGAGAAGAATTCATATTATTCTATGTAAATATTATATTGAGTTGATTTATTCTAGGAAATCTAATTGAATGAACAATGAGTCTAGAATCCATTTTAATAGGTAATATTTTGTTGATATGTTAAAAGAAAATACTCCTTGTAAAGCATGAGAGATTCTAGAGATAGAATGAGTTATTTTAGAATTTATAAAAATCTGATTTATGGAGTGATTTATGGGTGATTAACAGAGTGATTTTAGGATCTAAAAAACTTGTAATGTTTCTAAATTCCATATATTGTAAACCTACGAGCAATAAAAAAGAGAGTAAGAGTGAGCAAGAGAGAGGATGGCCAAATGAATGTAGAATCAGGCCATAGTGAGTGAATTGAGAAAAATGAATTTTTTTTTTAAGATTATATATATATAGAGTTTTGATGAATGAAATTAAATGCAAGCATCCTTATGCTTATAATTCTCTCTCTGTGTATGCATGAATGAAGAATTTTAGCATCTCCGTGTGATATTGAATTAAGCAGGGTTTCATTTCAATGTGAATACTAAATCTAATGATAGATTTATGTGTAAATTTTTCATATGAATGATATTATTCTTGTGTCAAGGGTAAGATACAATCTCAAATACAATGATGAAAACATATTTTTTTTGCAAGTATAATTAATCTCTTTTGTGTGAGAGAAGGAGAATGAAAAAGGTGAGATTTCATTAAGGAAACTTGGTAAAAATATATGAAGATTTGATTCTTTATATTCCATTTACAGAAGTTAGAAGAGACTTATAAGAAGTTTGTAGTAGCTTGTTTATACTTAGAGTGAAAATTCACTATGTGACGAAAAGATGAAAGGTTGAAGCCTTCATGGCATCTCTATTAAGATCGAACCTATATGAGAATCCTGAGAAAAGAGCCACTAGTCAATTTAAGTGCTCGATGTCAATTTAAGCATCAAATGTTGGTGTTCATCCTTGGAGTTCCAATAACCATTGTGTAAAAGTAATGCAAATGCGAAAAAATGTAGACTCTGATAACCACAACTGATCGTGTAATCATAGATAAACAGTGAAACTAAACATTATGAGATAGAATAAATGAGGGTAAAGATGAAGGAAAAGTACGATTTTCTTGCATTAGAAATTTATACATTACATAACATAATAAGTGATGTAGGGTAGCGTAGTCCCTACCATTCAAGTGGAAATTATACTTGAGAAAGTGCAAATTGATATATGAAGTGGAAAAATTAAGTACCTACTAAGGGACAAGAACTTGCATAAGTTTTGGTGGGTAGCAACCTCTAGTAAGTATGCACATTTTCCTTTTTAGTCCTACTTGTTAAGTGTTGAAGAACACATAAATAATGGTGGGAAATAACTCTTGGTAAATATATTTATTCACATCTTGTTCTTATCCATTTTTTATGCAAATACCTGCTTAAATTATGGTGGGAAATATCTAATAGTAAATATGTTATTGACTTGAGTATGAGTCATTTTAGGTGGTTTATTAACCGAAAATCACTACACAAATATCTAAAAATCATTAGAAATTATGGCAAAAAAATTGAGGCAATTATCCACATGGTATTGTAGTGTGCATATCTGGCAATAAAACCTTTATGTTATGGTCCAATCAAACGTTTGAAAATATTTTTTCAATAATATTGAAAAATAAATATATTTTTTTTTTAAATTAAACATGATAGTTTGTATCCATGATTACTAAGCTAATAATAATCAACATGCAAATGGATCAATAAATTCTTCCATTGATAAAGAATAATAACATATTATTATAATATATACAATACGATAATAATATGAAATTTAAGATTAATATAATAAATAATAATTTTAAAATATTATAACTACTTTTATATATATTTTTAATTCATTATTATGTACATGTCTTAAAAAAGCATGTATATATATATATATATACATAATTGACTCAGATTCCAAATATTGTTTATATAAAACGAAAATACATATAAATAAATACATATTTTAAAATTTTAAAATAATCTTAATATAATAAATAATATATTATAATTTTATAATAAATATATTTGAAAGACTACATTTAAAACTATTATAAAATCACATAATGATTTTAATATAAATATATATTTTAAATTAAACTTTAAACAAAGCTTTATAAAATAATAATTTTATTTTTAAATAAAATTATTGTATAAATAAAATTAATGTATTGTTTTTTGTAATTTCAAAATTAATAATATAAAATGATGTTATAAAATGTAAATAATAAGTGATTTTAGAGGAAAATTATATATAACATGTGAAGTAAAATAAAGGTATAAATGGTTGAGTAAAATCAAATCTGGAATATAATTTTGTATATTAAATATTTTTGTATGGAAGAATATTATATATTATTGTAATTTTTTTTTTTTAACATTTAGATAGTGGGATTTGGGGTCAAATACTTATTATGGGTTGAGGAGCATCATTATTCATAACCACTCATATTAAATATAATTAAAAATTTCATTATTATAGTTTTATAATTTTTATATATCATATTTATATTCATTATATATCATGCAAAGAGTTTGTAAAATTAAAGTATATGTTAATATTAAAAGTAGAATGTTTTTTTTTCCATGTCATTAAACATGCACCTTCTAAGAATAAGATATTTTTCAAGGCCTGAGGCCATATAACAACAAGGCTAGAAGCCATTACAACAACACCAGATGCCATATAACAACAAGGCTAGAAGCCATTACAACAACACCAGATTCCATATAACAACAAGGCTAGAAGGCATTACAACAACATACTCAATATGACCTTAACATGACATTTATGGGATTAAACTTAAGTAGGGAGGATAACAATCATTTATCCTCATCGCCTAAAATAACCCAATTGACAAATTTATGAAAAACATTACAGTTATGATGTTACAACTTTTCTGACTACTTTAACTTATTGGTGGAGATAGATCATACCTCCAAGTTATTTAGGGAATTTTTACACTCCATAATAAGGTTGTATGTTGGGGGAATCACCCGATGTATAGCATCATCCCATAATATCATCACAATGACAAATCCAACAAATCCAATCCCCAGTCCCAATCCCAATGCAAATAATGAAACATGTTCATCTACATGATTGAGCCATCCATGTCATTTACTATTGTGAACACCTTCCATTGTGTTATTGTTTTGTATTTCCTTACATATTTGCAAAGGATAGCCGCATAAGCATTTGTTTCCTTCAAATGAAGTCTCATTAAAAGTGTTCATCTGTGTTCCTTTTGGTATTTTACCACAAAGTCTATTCCATGAAATGTTCAGAGATGCCAACATGGTTAATGTAGAGAGCTCTTGAGGAATTTCTCCACTTAAAATATTTCTAGACAATTCCAATTGCTCCAAAGTAGATATCTCACCAAGATATGTAGGGATTTTTCCTTCCAATTGATTTCCAAATAAATTTAATAGTCTTAAGCTAATGAGACTTCCTATGCTTGGAGGTATTTCTCCTGTAAGATTGTTGCTAGACAAGTCAAATACGGTGTTTGTAGACAACACATATGTTAAATTATACTCAAATCCTTTTATTACAATACTCAAATCCTCATATAGTGTATTACCACTAATTTTAGAAGATCTCGAAATTTTGAATCCCTTGAGTCTTTGAAGATTGGATGGTATTTTTCCACTGAATTTATTGTTGGATAAATCCAACACCTGCAACTGGCTAAGATTTGTAATCCATTGAGGAATATCACCAGAGAAATTATTATAACCCAAAATTAAAACTCTTAAATCAAAAAAGGATGCAAGATACTAAGGAAGCTTCCCTGTAAATCCATTTTTACTTAGATCCAATAATTGAAGTTGAGTGAAATTTGCCAAAGATTCAGGTATTATATGAGAAAAGTTATTAGAATGAGCATAAATGACTTGCATAGACACTGGAAAGTTTATGTTGAGAGGTCCACTTAGTTCATTTTCAGACACCTTCAACCTCTGTAATTGTGTGCACATATTTAAAGTTGACGGTATTTGGCATGTCAAGAAATTGTCCATTACTACCAAAACCAACAAAGATTTGCAATTTCCCAAAGAGTCAAGGATAGTTCCATTCAACTTGTTTTCAGATAATTCTAGCTATTGTAGTTCCACATATTCTCCTATATCTTGAGGGATTGTACCTATGAGAGTATTGTTATTTAAGTAAATAATATGAAGCTTGCCAAATTACCAATACTTTCAGGTGTGTTACCATCCAACTTGTTGTCATCTAAGAAAAGATTCTAAAGCTTAGTCAAATTACCAATGCTTTCAGGTATGTTGCCATTCAAACTGTTTTTATATAAAGCTAGCTACTATATTTTGACACATTCTCCTATACTTTCATGAATTGTACCTGTGAGACGATTGGTACTTAAGAAAAGATTCTGAAGCTTAGTCAAATTACAAATTCCTTCAGGTATGTTCCCGGTAAACATGTTGCTTCCCAGATATAATCATATATGGTGGCCAACTCACTCAATTTCGCAATGGATTTTGGGATGCCACCGATGAGCCTATTTGAACCTAGATGCAAGAACTACAACTGAGCTAAATTTGCAATGGCCTCTTCTGGTATGTGTCCAGTGAAATTTTTTCCACCCAAATTTAACTGGATCAACTGGGTTAAGTCGGAAATTTCTTTCAGTATGTGGCATATTAAATTGTTGATAACAAAGTCAAGGTTTTCCAGCATATTTAAACTAAAAAGGCCCTGGGGTATGCTTCCTATTAACCTATTTCTGCCAAGATGTAGATAGGTCAACCGACTCAGGTTTGCAATGGCTTCAGGTAAGTGACCGCTCACGTCATTTTCATCCAGATTCAAGGTGGAGAGGGCAAGATGAAAATCACTCATGGGGATGGGGCCTTGAATCTTGTTATTGGGTAAATTCTTCCATTCAAGATTACTACAATTTCATATTTAAGACGGGATCACACCTGAAATATTACCAGGACCATAAAGAGATAGTTGAACAAGCTCTCTTAACTGTCCCAATTGAGGTGGTATCTTTCCAGACAATTTGTTGTCCCCCAAAAATAAAATCTGAAGGGAAGAGAGGTTTCCCAAAAATGGAGGAATGGTGCCTTCCAACTTGTTGGATTCGATAGTCGGGTAGTCTAGATTTTTCAGCGAGGCTGGTTCAAGAGGACTTGGACCTCTCAAATTGTTGTGTCCAATGGTCAGATGTTGGAGAGATGTGTAGTTGCTGAGAGAAGATGGGATGCTTGAGATTTTTGTTTCCAATGGTCAGATGTTGGAGAGACGTGTAGTTGTTGAGAGAAGATGGGATGCTTCCAGAAACATTATTTTCCTTCAAGCACAAATGTTCCAACTTGCCCAAATGGTCGAATTCTATTGGTATAGTCCCGACCAAGGTGTTAACTGATAGTTTGATCCATTGAAGATGCATACAATTAGGCAATGATCTTGGAATAGGACCCTAGAGCATATTATATCTAAGGTCGATTATTCCAAGGGCTTTTAACTGACCAAGCTCTAGTGGAATTATTCATAACATATTATTACGAGAGAGATTGAAAATGCGTAATAATGAAAGGATACCCAGAGATGGTGAGAGACTACCTTATAATCCAAAACCAGCAAGTGTTATGGCCACCACTCTCTTCATGCCATTTTTGCAGCGAATTCCATTCCAGGAGCAGACGTTGTGAGAGTTTTGTGGTGTCCAGTTGAGGAGGGATCCAAATGGATCAGATATTACCACATTTCTGAATGACAAAAGCGTGGACACGTCCCTTCCATCGTGAACATTGATTGGTGATGTGAATTCAACATAATCTTCATCATTGTGAATATGGGGCTTCTTCATTGACGAACTAGCAGTCCCCAGTGCCATGAATGCAAACCACAGAATTAGCATCAAAATTTTCATCATCATTTCTCAGCCTCTTTAATGGCTTCTCTGCTATGCAACCCTAAGTGCACGGTGGCCATATAAATAGGAAAAGTATCCAGAAATTTAAAGGAAAAAAAAATACCACCCATGTGTTGGTACTGGGGACCAAAAATATCTAGGAATTGAAAGGAAAAAAAGACCATCGTGTTGACACTGGGACCGATGGAGACATTATTGGAGACCATGATGCATTATTGATGTCATCATGAGGTGACCCTGGAGATTTTTTTTTTGGATACCACGAATAACAGTGGAGACACCTTCATGTGAAGAAAAAGGTTTTCATTGATGAAGTAGCATAGAGACTAAGCGAAGGCAATGCTGAAGATTGACAGGGCTCGTTGAATAATACATTAGGAGTCGTGAATTATAACCACACACATCTTGACGAAGTAAAGGTAAGGGTTGGAGCCCAAGATGTTGGAGCCTTGTAGAAACAAGGTTTTTTCCTTGGAATATATGGTTGGATCCCTAGAGGATAGGTGTCCTCAAGAAACCATGTCAGAGCCTGAACTAGAAATAGGGTTGGAACCCTAGAGGTTTTTGCCTCAAACTGACAAGGTTAGAGCCCTGGGAAGTCCAATTCGGTGCTTGGCATAATACAGGTTGGAACCTATGACTCTTAAATATTGGGGTCTTCATCTAGGGTTGGAGCCCTACATATATTATACTTGATTTATTGTAAAGAATAAATCAATAAAAGTATTTATTCTATCATTGTTCATTTTGTGTTCTAAATATAAGTGATCTAACTTGCAAAAATAAAAATTGAAAATAAATACTGATTCACCCCCCCCCCCCTCCTCTCTGTATTTCCAACAATTGGTATCAGAGCCAATGCCTTCACTCAAAGCCTAACAGCTTGAAGGTTGATCATTAGAACACAAATGGAAAAGCCACGGAATAAAGCCTCCAATCCTTCTAAAGATGTCTCTTTTGCAACCATGAAAAATGAAGAAAATCAAATTGGGAAAGTTCCATTGTTGAATGAAAACTTTGATGTATGGAAGATCAGAATGAGAAATTTCTTAATGGTTGAAGGCATGGAAGTATGGGAATTGGTGATTACTAATAGCATGATGGAAGGAGAATCCAAGAAGTATAATACAAGAGAAATGAAAGAAATCTTGAATGGGATACCTGATCCTATTAAGGTAAAAATGGAAAAATACTCATCAAAAAAATATTTGTGGGACAAACTTCATGATCTTCACTCAAAAGGAGCATTGACCATGACTGTTAGTCAAGAAGATGATGGAAAGCAGGAAGAAAATATAGAATCCAATAAGGAAGCTGGAAATTAGAGTGATGACATCAAGGCCATAGAAGACCTAGAAGAAGAAGAAATTAAAGAAGACTTTGAAGAATATCTCCTGGTTAAACTTATAACTGACATGGAAGAGACTAACAGTTTGAAAAATGAATGTGAGGAAATTAAGAAAGCACAAGATGGTGACCAAGACAAGACAAGGAAGGAAGTTGACCTTTTCAAGCTTCAAGTACAAGAAAGAGATGAAGATCTCACCAAAATTAAGGAGGAATTTCATCAAAACAAAATAAATCATCATGAGTAAGTCATATCCATGACAAATCAATTGGATAAGGAAAAGAAAATGGAAGAAGCTTTGTCAAGCCTTCTTGAAAAAAGACATGAAGACTTGAACAAACTTAAAGGACAAATTGGTGAGTACAAGGAAGAAGTCTCCTCCCTTAAATCTCAACTAGAAGAGGCAAAGAAACAAGCACAAGGAGCTGAGAAGGTGATGGAAGCTTTGGCATTCATAGAAGGACAAGTTGATGAAGTAGAAAAGGAGAGAAACACTATAACATGTCAACTAAAAGAAAAGTATGAAGAGATTTTCCTACTAAAATAAAATTACATCTCTCTAAAAATTGAAACACATTAAGTAACAAGGATGATGGAAGAAATGAAGAAGCAACTAGTTATGGAAGATGAAGATTGTGAAAAGTTGAAAGGAGAAATTTCCCTTCTTAAAAGTGAAGGTGACTTGCTGAATAAGAACTTGAAAAGTTATCAAACCCTAGATGACATCCTAAGTCATCAAAGGTCTCCCCTTGATAAATTGGGGCTTGTATATGCAGATGAATCCTCAATAAAGAATGATAATGTTTAAAAAAACAAGGATGTGACGAAGCCAGGAAGAAATTTTGATGCTCCCAGTTCCATCAAAGGCAAGGAGAACCTTTAAAAGGCTTGCTCAGCCACTTCATCATTCGAGATTTATTGTGAGAGTATGATGGTACAATGTGACCTGCATGTCCCAAATAACATGATCCAACAATGAAAACCATAATTAAATTATTAATGCCTTACTAATTTAATCCTTGAAAAGACGAAAAACATGAATCCAAGAAAGAAAATGATAAGGTTCTCGTTAACCAACTATTATATTTACAGATATGGCAGAATTGTTGATTGGTTGTTTCAAAATTCAAAGCATTTTACTTATTCTCTCAAACATATGAAAAGAAACTAAAATTACAAAGGTCATATTTCAACATAAATCTTGCAGAAAATCAGACTGAAACTATGAAGATATTATTACAAAAATCTTGCAGAAAATCAGATTGCAACTATGAAGATATTGTTCTAAATTTTAAAAATTATAGTAATAAAATCCATCTTCAACGTGACTTGACATTTTATATCATATTAGACAAATTTTGAGACAAGGAACAAGTACAAGGTTTGGAGTTAAAATATTTGCGTTAAGGATAAGGAGATATCATATACAACTTCTGAGACTTTACAAGCAGTGCATCTGCACCCATCACACTACGTTTTTAGGTAGAATTGTCCACACCTAAGGCTTTGCAAGTTGCATCCACTGCAGTTGCACCCATCACACTACCTTTTTAGGTTGAATTGTCCACATGTCCTAATCCACTGAAAATGTAGTTGAATAGTCTGTTGTGATGAATTTCACATCTTTCACGCACAACTAACCATAAGTTCTTGTGTGTGATGAGTGCACCAGATACGTATCATGGGAGCCACAAAACCTACAAACACAATTATCCATGAAGTCCAGAATAGGGAGGATGTATCTGGCAAGAAAAAAGCTGGGACAGATGTTACCTTGCAATGAAATTCCAAATGTGACCCCTCATGAACAAAGAGCCATTCTTATCAAAATATTCTAAGAGAAACATGTTTTAAAGCTAAATGGATACAGTTCATTAACCACCCTACCATCCTACCATGTCATATCACCTTGAGCGCCCCCCAACACAGTGACTCCCTTGGTAGAAAAGGCCAAATATCTAAATAATTTTGCTCAAAAATTAAAAAACAACATCTAGATATGGGAAGAATACACCAATGCCCAACAAGATTGGGACTAGCAGTTGCTAGCGAGGAGTTTCACACCTTTGGTCAAGATTTTGTTCTCATAGGATTCACCCATGGGGAATAGGAAGGGATTGAAATTATGGCATTGGGAGGTGATGAACCATGTGCATATATTGCCGCTTGTGACATGATTTCCCTTTGTGAGACAATTGTTGATCAATACAAAAAATGTATATATTCTTGGAATATGATCTAACTATGAATATGGAAGTGTTCAACTATCTTATTGAGGACATTATATTTGTGAAAATATGGAATTCAAATCTTTAAAATAACATAATTTATGGGAGTGACAAGGTATGCAAGGTAGTGGTAAGATGGAAGTCAAATCTGAAATAACACAATTCCAAAATAACTTAGGGTTTAAGTGGCTCCACCAAAGATACTCTGACATGGGGGTTTTTCTCATGGTTATTTTATATTGTTGGAGAATCTTTGGTGGAGCTAGGGTTTCTCTTGGTTTTCCCTATATAGGGTTTTTGAAAGCATGGAGAATTATATGATAGGTTTTGATTGTGTTCATGGGTTTCATTTATTCTTTATATATATGAAGTTTTTGGGTGAATGTTCCAACAAATCCTAAGACCTTAAGACAAAAAAAATAAAGTACAAATAATATTGAATGAGAGAGAGAGAGAGAGAGTAGCACTACTCTCACATCCATAACCCAAATATGAAAAGGAATATGCACAAGTGCATGATCGACTATAATAACAACTCACTCCTTCCTCTATTTATATGAGAGGTAAAGGGGTTTTAAAATAACAAGTGGACCTAGTCCACTACAAGAAAACTTGAAAGACACATTTAGGTCCACCCATGTGAAGCACTCTACTCTACGTGACATGTGTTAGCATCAAAGGTGACAATGATTAACAAGCAAGCCCTCCATGGCATGAGCACTACTCCCCAAGGTCCAACAATCATCCAAAGGTCCTAATCTCCAATGCATCTCCTAGGTCATGTGTCTTCTTAAGGAAAATGCATATCCAAGGTAATGTGTCACCTTAAGGACTCCCACACCCACATATACACTCCTTCAACCCAAGAGTTCACATGTCAAGGGATTTTGTGTGCTCATGTTGATTTTGGGATGTTTTTTTCATGGTGAAATACGCAACTATACTCCAAGCACACAAAATCCCTTCATGCATCAACAACATGAAGTCACCAAGCTCCATACTAGTCCAACACTTCGAGGAAGAATGTCTTTCAAACATCCAAACAAGGTCTAGCAGGAAACAGTAAACCACCTCCAATGTCCAAGTCCATCATGGAAGAGCATGGGCCAACTATTCACTATGCACCCCACATCTCATGAAGCACCCACAAGGCCTAAACGTGGTGTAAAAATTTTCAAAGTAACCCGAAAGGCTAAAAATTATGACTCTCTCATCATAAAATCCTTTGTAACTCCACGCATATTCAGTTACAACTTTCACTCATAAGTGTCATTAATCAAAGTTTGCAACTCCTCTTTTCTACAAAAAGTGGGAAGATGAACTATAAAATTACCATTAGACATTAGAGTAGAGGCTTTTTATGAAGGCAGTATGAAAGAAACCATTTGGCGCAAGGGCAGGAATCAGGATCCATACTGCCTTGGTCTTAAGTTGGCATCCAGACCTTGATGGAGTTGTTTCTAAAGTGTGCTATTGCATGGATTTTGGAAGAGATTATTTGGGGTAAAGGCAACATCCATACTACTATTTATTTGACCTGAGTTGGCATCCATACCTTCTTAGAAGAATTCCTTTATAGCATACTTATTTTTTGGTTTAGTCAACTACAAACTACTTCCTCCTAGCATTTACATTTGTTCTTCAAAGTCATTATCCAGTTCTGGTTGAAATCACTAGTATTTTTTGTCGTTGCTTGTCCCTATATATTTGCTATTATTTTGTAATTATTCAACTTTTTTCTACAGTTACGGCCATCTTAATTTATGATTTTAATTTTTTGGTCTGCTTTATTTTTTATATTTCAGATCTCTTTCTAGAATTTTTTTATTTCAAATTTCAGTTATAATAGCAGAATTCTGGGTTGGCTTGCATCATTCGTTTTAGAACCTCAATTAATAGCAGATTCATATTAGATTTTTCGCTACATTTCAGATTAGTTACTTATGTTCACCAATATTTTTATCTTTAAAGGAATCCTTGTAAGAAAGATAGAGAAAAGCACAACTCAAATATATTGTCACCAACATACACATCAACTCAGATATATTGTCACCGAGAGAGAGAGAGTAGCACTGCTCATACATCCCTAACCCAAGCATGAAAGGAATATGCACAAGTGTATGATCGACTACAATAACAACTCACTCCTTCCTCTTTTTATATGAGAGGTAAAGGGGCTTTACAATAACAAGTGGACCTAGTCCACTACAAGCAAACTTGAAAGACATATTTAGGTCCGCCCATGTGAAGCACTCTACTCTACGTGACATGTGTCAGAATAAAAGGTGACAATGATTAACAAGCAAGCTCTCCATGGCATGAGCACTACTCCCCAAGGTCCAACAATCCTCCAAAGGTCCTAAGCGCTAATGCATCTCCAAGGTCATGTGTCTCCTTATTACTACTGTGCTTTCTACCTATTATTTTCATAGTGCAAAAATTTCCAATTGCATTAAAAACTGCATGCTATGTACGTAAATGGAAAACCTGATGGATGATAAGGAAAAGGGGCTATCCTATATGCCATGGAGCATCATATTCCATACTTATAATGCACCACAAGGTGTCAAAATTGCATGCCAATTGGAAAATTTTCATTTCTCAGGTTAAAATCTGTGTTACAACTTACAACCTAACCTGATTGCACACAACCTCCTACAGGTGTACCTATGTAAAAGTCATAAAATGTAGTGCTACAATAATTCTCCCTCTACATATTCCTACACTTCCATAATTCTAATGTGCAAATTCAAGTGAGAGTACTAAGTCTACCAAAACAATTTCAATGATTTACATGTCTCTTGTTAAGTGCAAGTAGTCTTTAATAGCATGCATGTCCAGGGCTCACTAAAGATCAAAATTGTGATTTACAAATTTCTGTGTGGTTATTAGAACATTATTGATATTTTTACATCGTTATAGTTTCGCTTCCAATCCAGGAAGCCACTACTGTGCAAAAATATTATGAAACTGCCAAATTTCACAACATGACCAATCAGGCTATGGTGCCTTCAGAATTTTATATGCCAATACATAGAGCACATATGGTGAAATATAGAGGTTTATAGATAGAATATATTATGGTCTATAACCCTACAAAATGAAATTCCCAAGAACAATATCCCAGTGATAGTTATTAAGCATCAACCATGCAATTTGTTTAGTCTCTAGAAACACACACAGCCTTCAAATAAATTGCATACCTTGTTCTCATTATAAATCACAATGCCAATTCTTGAAGTCTATGGTCTGTTCAAGCAACCAAACACAAATAAAAGAGGAATCTTTACATGGAATAAAAGGCCTTTGCAACCATGGAATTACCTGAACAACAAAGCGATACCAGATCTTGTCACTGTGAGCTTCCATGACTCCCTTTAAAATCATAAACCCAAAGCCTTAAATGATGTCATTCATTTCAAGGAAGAGCCCCCGCTCCTCACAAAGCATCTACAAAATTGGTGAAAACCAACAGAAGATAACATGACAACTTTAAACCATGTCTCAAAATTAAAAAAATTGAATTATTGAGTGCATATAAAAACCATGTTAATCTAACAATTTAACTGACCTCTATAAGTGATTCTTGGGGCTAACTCATATTCTCCACTATGATAAGGCACCCCATAGTTTGACGACCCAATTGAAATGAACAGCTTGCACCACTTTCCAGGTTACCTTTTGAAAGATGTAATATTCCCAGTTAGTCCTAAGCTAATTGGAATATTCACTTTTGTTTTATTTATTTATTTAAAGAATAAAAGTGTAAAGGAGGTTCATAAAACTCATAAATAGTAAATAAATCAATGCCAAATGTGAAAAAAGGTTAAAACTTGGCTATGTAAGTGGTGAAAGGGGTTGGATATTTTGACTGGGTCAACCATAACCAAATCTACAACGTTGTCTTGGAGGAGTGGCCATCAATGAGGCACAACGCAGTTTTAGATGGAGATGGATTGTGTGAAAGACGTGATTTCATTGAAGGTGGTTTAGGGTTTACAAGCTCTTAACTTATAAAGGAAGAGGATGGCAGCATGAGAGGGTTGTTGATGATATTGTATTTTCTGAGTATATTTTCTATTTAGACATATCTCATTCTCTTATTGTTTAGCTAAGAATAATGTTGTTTAGCATTGGGTGTTCTTGATTGGGAATCCCACCTCTTCCCATTGAGTAGCTATTGGGAGAGTCTTGTATTGCATAGTCCACTATCTAGCTTGAGGCCAAGCTTCTTCTTCCAACTACAACGCAGATCATGTTCAAGGTTTGGTTGTCTTTGAAAGTTGCAGCAAGTGGAGACTAGATCTACTCAAATCTAGATCATCTCAGTGCCCTTTTTCAGTGGAGGAGGCTTCTACTCCATTGGGAGGAGAGTATTTGAGTGCTTGGGATTCATTTTCGGATCTTGGCATGTGGCCAACCATGTTATATACCCTACAGCGCAATATTTCTTCCATAACTGTGTTACTCCTGTAGGTGATGTTGCAGGGTGTTTTGGCACAACATTTGGAGAGATGGTTTTCAAGTGTAGGGGATCTTCCCTCCACTTTGAAGATCCATTGAAGAATATATATATATTGTTCATATTATATTAGATCTGAATATTCATGAATCTCTAAATATTTCTACAGTTCGGCATACTTAGATCTTAGATGTACTGCTTATACAGGGTGTTTTTCTCAAAACCCCAAGGGGAATTGATAGAGGAGCCTCTATAGTGTATGGATATATTATAGATCTAAATTTTCATGCACTTATATTCTCTAGATCTAAAGTGTAATCTTAGTTGTTGCATCTCAATAAAAGAACATTGTCAAGCCTTTTTCAGTCCATATATATGATTGCAGCACCTCTTTTTGAGGATTTTATTCTATTGGAGTCTTGTATTTCCAGTTATACATCTTATGGGCCACATTGTACATCTGTTTTGCAGCTGTAAATTCTTTTGAAAGGTATCCATATCAGCCTCCTTCTTTGTCTTAGATGAACTGTGTTATTTTCCTGCATATCTTCTTTCTATTGCTGCATTTCCCATTTGGGAATATTACAATGGGATCAGAGCATCATCTTGGCACATCATTTTCTTTCTAAGAAGCCAATATGTCTTCTAAAGAAGAAGGGCCTCTTACTGACAGAGAAAAGAGGCATCTTAATATAATACACAAGAAGATTGATTACACAAAGGACAATGAAGACAAGAGTAAAACCTAATTATCTGGAGGACTGAAAGGAAAGGAGTTCTCAAGACTTCTTCTCCAAACTATGCAGGTGCTTAAAAGAAAAACCAGGGGAATGAGGAGGGAAATACATGAATAACCCTCAAGGAGATTATCACATGAAGCAAGCCCCAGTTCTTCATATTATGTGTGTGAGCATTCAACCACACAATTAGATCTACAATGTTGTACCATGCCTATATTCTTGGCAAGAGAAGAAACAAAAGAAGGAACACCAAGGGAGGAGACTCTTGGTGACTATCTCCAAGAATATGAATCTCAGTCAAAGAGATTCAAAGAGCATCTAAGCTTCCCAGACTTTTGTCAACTTAAAGAAGAAATAAGACCCAACAACTACAATAGAAAAAGAGGGTGCATGCAACACACTTTGGGTAGATTCTTCCTACCTACTTTTGATGGGTCACCCAAGAGCATAGCCAAGTCTTGGGTAAGGAAGCTAGACACATATTTCCAGCTGCATCAAATTTAAGAAGAAGAAGCTATTAGAGTAGTAGCGCTACATCTGGAAGGTAAGGCTTATGCCTGGTGGTTATTTGAATCTTCTTGATTGAGAAATGTAAATATATCTACTTATGCAAAGTTCAATAGGAGGTTAGTGAAAAGATTTGATTTAAAACAATCTAAAATTTTCTTGGGAGAGAAAACCAAACCCAAGAAATCAGAACCTTTGCATGAGTTGGAAAGATCCATGAAACCAACTCCATTTCATAACATTGTTGAGGGGGTCAAAGATCTGCAACATAGTTTTCCAAGGGAAAAAGCCCCACTTCAGCAAGAAATTTATTCTCAAGAAGAAGACATGAGGATTCTGTTTTCAAAAGGAGATCAAGAAAAATGGTCTCTTAATGATGAGGCATTCTCCATTGATGAGGAGAGGGAAGAGGAAGATCTGAGAAGATCCTTCAGCACTGTGACAGCAGGAGGAGATCTACTTCTATTTGGAGATGGAGATGAAGAATTTTCTTCCACTAGAGGGGCTCTTGTGTCTTTGCAATAACTTCCAAGGGATCTTACATATAAATATCATGAGTAGCATGTGCCTATGTTGATAGACAATGAGATAGAACAAAGGAGGGATCACATTGTTGGCATGGCAAGAGATGATCCACTATTACATGGAGGAGAGGATGGAGCAATTGCTCCAATCAAAAGCACTCTTGGATCCTTAAGAGTCGTATCCCATTATCATGAAACTTCCACACAAAAATTAGAGATGAATTTTCATAGTGGAAGCAGGGATATGATGATCCCATCCATTATGCACATGAGGATGATCCATGAGACATCATTATCTTGTGGTAAACCACCTGGGAGACCACCTGATTCAGATTTGGTGAAATATGTCTCACAACTTGATGCTCCATTCATAGATCCAGGAAGGCAGGGAGCATTAGAAGACCACAATACAATGCTGAGAGTGTTGGGTGAGCTCAAGGAGGAGGGACATATTTCCCTATTATCACCATTGCCCACTCTTTCATCTCATACTGCGCTGAGAGAAGATGATGCAAGATTAGAGAAGGACACCATCATGGGGCAAGGAGAAGAGTCCTTGACTATGGAGACTCATAAGGTAATCTCACTTGGAGAGAAATCTTCCAAACATGATAGAAGATGGTGGCCACACATGCATACTTTTGCAAGACCAAGGAGATTTTGGATAGATGATAGCCTTCCATGGGAGACTAACTTCCAAGAACTTCCATTTTCATTTGAGCATGTGCATATGCAAGAACTTCCATTTTCCTATAGATGTTGTTGCAAGGTGTTTTGGCACATCATTTGGAGAGTTGGTTTTCAAGTGTAGGGGATCTACCCTCCACTTTGAAGATCCATTGAAGAAGATCTATATATTTTTCATATCAGATCAGATCTGCATACTTAGATCTTAGATCTACTGCTTATACATGTTGTTTTGCTCAAAACCCCAAGGGGAATTGATAGAGGAGCCTCTATAATGTATGGATCTGTTATAGATCTGACTTTTCATGCACTTATATGCTTTAGATCTAAAGTGTAATATTCAGCTGCTACAACTCAAAAAAATAACGTTGTCAAGCCTTTTTTAGTCCATATTTATGATTGCAACACCTCTTTTTGAGGATTTTCTTCTATTGGAGTCTTGTATTTCGAGTTATGCATCTTATAGGACACATTGTACATTTTTTTTGCCACTGTAAATGCTTTTTAAAGGTCTCCATATTTGCCTCCTACTTTGTCATAGATGAACTGCGTTATTTTCTTGCATATCTGCTTTCTATTGCAGCATTTACCATTTGGGAATATTACAAAAGAAAGCCACCATCCTTATCAAGCACCTACATAATTTCCAAGGAAATAAATAATTATACTTGAATGGAAAGTTTACAATCATATTTTCTATCTTTAACTGTTGGAAGAAGCAATTTATCAGTTGGAGAAAAACAATCACTGCACGGGTGGACAATACATAAAGAAGCAAAAGAATGGCGATGGAATACCAGTCAGTATTATCTCAAGGACTAGGAGGAAAACAAAAAATTATTAGCTTATACAGCCTCTTAAAGCTAGAACCTTTAGGAAATAAAACAAGAAATATTAAGATTAAAGGAAGATATTATCCTACAACACTGTTGGCAAAGAAAGTGAGATGTAAGAATGACTTACGTTTTTGTAAATGTTCATCTTGGTTTTTGCTGACCTGCATGGAGGAAAATGTAGAATGATTAGCTGAACTGTGCCTAAGCTAAGGAATCCTCCAATTTACCGTCCAGTAATATGATCATATTCTTTATGCTCCTTTTTTTCCCTCCCAATAATTGAACTCCTCTATCTTCATAGCTTGTTTTGCAACCCACAGCTGAATAGTTCGTTTTGCAACCAACAGTTGTAGAAGAAGGCTAAAAAATGGCATGTGCCCAAGAGATTTTTATTTTTTGGGTTCTTTTAAATGAGTAATTTATAGGGCCATGATCCAATAATAACATAGAAAATTCTTATTTCAATCTTAAAAAATATAAAAATTGCAGAAACTTTGCATATATCAAACTTTTATGTGTTCAATTTTTTGTATGGACAAGATTAATGGTGCAATCCGAAAACAATAGTCACTCTCGTAGGCAAGGACTAAAAATATATCTACTAAATGGGCCTAAAATTTTTTATATATAAGAAACAAAGGAATCCCTCTTCATAGCCAAATATCAATTTTGGAGTTCTCGAAACAAAGTAGAAAAAGCAATATTTTTTTTTCTTAAGGTTCAACCATATTCCTTCACAATCTGAACGGACATAATCCACGTTCATGTCAAAGTTGACATCGACATCAGCTATATATTATTCACTTACACCTTTTTTTTTTCTTGAAAGTCCACAACATGTGAAAAATCTGCATACTCAGGTTCATATGATGTATTATCTCTCAATCCTTTTGGAGGACATATTAACACTACATACCAGTCAGTCTCAACTAGATCTTGTACATAGAATACTTGTTTAGCTTGCAATGCTTGAATAAATGGATCATATTGCTAATGATTTTGACTTAAGAACTTATTCATATTCACCATTGTAAAACCGAAATCATCAGTTTTGATCCCTCTCTTATTGTATAAATCAATCCAATTACTTTTCAACAATGTGTACTCCATACAAAAATAGTCCAATGTAATTATTTCTTCTACCACTCCATAAAATGTTGTGGTTTGAAGTATATGGTTTGCACCATTGGAACTTGACCTCATCATTGTTTTAGCTTCCATACACACGCCACTATTTTGGGTGGTTCTCTCATTCTCCATTTTTTTGTATGGAATCTACAACCATTGGTTAGGTATCCCTTGTACTTATTCTTGAATTTTTTGGGGCCACGCACTAGCCATTTAAGTGTATCATACACATTTCCATCTCCCTCCCCCTGTATAGTTTTAGATTTTTAAATGTAGTTAGAATTCATACATTCAACCTCTAAAAAAAATATTTAATTTCCTGCATGATAATATTCCCATATAATGATTTTTTAGTACACTTATAATATAAATAATATAGTTACCTCTTGTTTTAACCAACTAGTAAATTTATGGGTGTGGAGTTTCTACAATAGAGCTTCATCTTTTTTCGTTTGGGTAATTGAGTTGGAAATCTCCACTTTGTGCATCCTAATTCAAAAATTATGGACAATAGATATTGTGGTTAGTGTGTTTTGATTAAATATGAATAAAAATAATTTAAAGGTAAAATATGTTAAACCATAAAAAACCTTAAACAAAAAAAACAAAAAAATTACAAGCCAAATATGTAACTTACTCTATCCATGGATCAACTTCATTTGTGTGAAATAGAGCCCACCTGTGGGCTTGATCCCAACTAATGCCATCCAATTCTGAAGGAATTGGAGAAGATAATGGCTTTCCATCAAGGATAACTTCTTCAACTTCCTCATCCCACACTTCATTTCGACCATGTGTGGATCCAATAGCTTCCATACCTTTCAAGTATCTTTCACAAAAATTTATTGATTCCTCCACAATATAGCTTTCAACAATGCATCCTTTAGGCCTATTTTTGTTCTTAACATAACTCTTATATACTTTCATGTTCCTACAAAATTAACAAAAAAAAAATTAAGTAATGTCAAAAGCTTTCAAAAAAAATATTTGTTATGCTTGATAAAAAAAAAGTTTCACGTACCTCTCAAAGGGGTACATCCATCTATATGCAATTGGGCCACAATATCGAAGCTCACATACCAAATGTACATTAAAATGAAAAATTATATCAAAGAATGAAGGAGTGAATTACTTTACAAGAAAGCACAATGTCTCCACAATATCATTTTCCAGCTTATCAAGACTGTCTACTAAAACTGATTTTGCACAGATTTTCCTATAAAAGTAACAAAGTTTGCAAAGCGTGTTTCGGACAACAATTGGTAAGACATGACGCAAAGCCACTGGGCAGAGTTGTTGCATTAGAACATGGAAATCGTGTGGTTTCATACCATGGCACTTAAGCTCTTCCATATATATATGATTTTTTGGATTAGAGCTGTAACTGTCTAGCACCTTTAACATGAAAAGAACATGACATAGGATCTGTTTCTCTTTCTTTGAAAGAGTATGTGGTGCAGCTGGAAGGAATATTTTATGTCCTTTAACTTCTGGCCATAGTGATTTCCTCAAGCCCATTATTTTTAAGTCATCACGTGATTTTTTTCCATCTTTTGAATTCCCTTTTATATCCAGAAGGGTTCCAAAAAAAATTTCACACACATTCTTCTCCACATGCATTAAATCTAAATTGTGGCTTATTAGGATTTTCTGCATTCCAACACATCAAGAATATCATAACAATATTTAATATAGATAAAAAGATAAACAGTCAATTCAACCAAGACATCTAATCACAATGAGTTCAACTAAGCAAGTTGTGTCCAATAATTAGGCATGGTTGATCATGGGTCTACATACCTCCCAATATGGTAGATTGAATAGAATTGATTGGTTCTTCCACACCACAACATCAATTTTTTCACCTATTTTATTGTTTCTTTTCCTTTTATTTGATTCAATCTTCCCCCATATCACTTCCTTTCCCTTTGTTTCCTTAAAAATATCTGACACTTTTACAATTGGAGGGGCATAACGATGCTCCTCCTCCCCATTAAACATTGTCTTTTGTGAGCGAAACATATGATGTTGAGGAAGAAATATCGTATGTCCCATGTACACACGTTTCCTGCTACAACTGAGGTACTATGATTCTGTGTTCCTCCCACATATGGGACATGCATTATAGCCTTTTGTTATGCAACCAGCCATATTCCCATAAGAAGGAAAATCATGAATCACCCACATAAGAATTTCCTTCATGTTAAATGATGTCTTACTATAAGCAGCATATGTCCATACCCCTTGGGCCCATAATTCCTTTAGTTCATCTACCAAGGGTTCCAAATACACATCAATGTCATTTCCTGGTTGCTTGGGACCAGGTATTAACAATGTTAGCATACAAAAATTCCTTTTTGTGCACAACCATGGTGGAATGTTGTATGTAACTAACACTACAAGCCAAACGTTTTATGTGTTGCTCAAGTCTCAAAAAAAAAAAACAAATAACATCTACTACCATTGCAAGTCTTACATTGCGAGATTCGCTAGAAAAACTAGGCCATTTGTCATCAATAGTTTTCCATGCTGGGCTATCAACATGGTGGCGCATTTGACCATTATTTCTTACATTCTCATGATGCCACCTCATTTTTGTGACATATATGCAGAGCTATAATGAAAAAAAAAATCATTTATATAAAGCATTATCATATAATAACACTATGACAAATGGTAAAGATAATACAAGAAGGGGAAAACTTGAATAAAATTATAGTGTTCAAGATCATACCTATACATTCTTTTTAGCCTTGATGCTATGGGAAAATATCTTAACACCTTGGTTGGAACACCTTTACACACCTTTTGAGATTGAGCATCCACCTTCCATCGAGATTTTCCACATGTTGGGCGTTTATCTTTACTTTCATAACTTCCTCGATATAAAATGCAATCATTTGGACATGCATGTATCATATCATAGTTTAATCCCAATGATTTTATCAACTTTTTTACAGCATATGCAAGATCTGCAAATGTGTTATATTTAGGAAGCACCTTTTTTTGCAATTTTAACATTTTTTCAAAACCTGTATCATAACATCCACTCTTCACTTTTAGATTGTAGAATTTTACAGTAGCTGATCATTTTGTGAAGTCAACACAACCTGGGTACAATGGCCTCTTGGCATCTTCAATAATCTTCTTATATTCATTAACTTCATTTAGTACATTTTTTGATGCCAACCCCTCATTATCACAACTCTCATTGATGTTTTGATTAAGACATCAGTTGACATCATTCACCATTTCAATAATTTTGTCACCGACAATGGTTGCATCATCATCATCAATTAGAGGTTCAATATCATTCCTAAACAATGTTTCATGCTCATCACCCTGATTATCATAATCATGTTCCACAACATGTTCATAACCCTATTAATAAGAAAATAAAAATTTATGTTAATAATTTTATAGTTTTTATGAAAATTAAAATCAATAGCAATTGGTAAACCTAGTCAAATAGGACCCTTGACTAATATGAAATGGCTTACCAGTTGAGATGAAATATGCTCGAGAACTTCATGTGGCTCATTTTCAGAATGTTGCCTGTCCTTGTCAATAATAGATGGAATCTAAAGGAGACAAAGAAAAAAAATTGAAGTTTTCACATATAAAAATAAGTGATATCTTTATTGTAAAACATACAAGAGTGAAACTAGATCAATTCAAAAATATTTCAATATACCTGATTGAGAATGCTCTCTCCATGGAAATACAAAATGCTATATTTTTCTATTATACCATGACAAATCAAGTGCTCTCGTACTTTATCAAATGTTTGTACTTTCACTATGCCACATTTATTACATTGACATTCTGTGGACATCTTATTCCTTGAATTCTCCTCAGCAAAATTTAACAATTCCTCAACCCCACCTCTATATTCTTTTAGTGTTCCACACATAACCAATTTACAAGTCATATAAATTTAATTGAGCACAAGTTACCACTTATACGTTTTTGGCATATCACGATGAATAATCAAATACACAAAATATGCCTATTTTTCAATTTCATCCAACTTCTTTTGTCCATTTGATAATATTTTCCAAACTCCTTTGAAATTGTGTCTACAAAGAGCTACATAAGTTAGTTGATACTAAAGATAGATAAAAATTGAACTATAGATAGATGTTGCTGGAAATAAGCCTAGATTTGTAACAAAAAATTAACATCCCTATATAATGACACATCAGATGTAAAAGAACCTTCTACTACTGTATTTATGTTGGAGCAATCCACTGTTTTGCTGGTATATGACTGCAAGGGCCACATTTATTCTATACCTACTCAAGGTTATAGTGTATTTGTGATCAACCTTTCCATACGATGTTGACCACTTATTAGACTAACTTGGTAATCTAGAGACAATCTAGCAAAGCCTGAAGTTAAATTGATTTTGTTGCCACACAAGTGAATGCATAGCTCCCCGAATGCGTGGTCTTGAGGGAAAAATATATAATAATTTGATTGAATGTGAACATTAAAAAGGCATTGTTGAATTGTGGTAATGGCCCAGAGAGAGGAATTGGCATTCACACTTAACCTTGGAAATTATGTGTTTAGTGTTTTTTGTTTCATATCAGGTTCAAAATTCTTGCACATCCATAATACTCACACATTGAGAAAAGTTCATATTGCACTATAAATATTCACTACAATTTCACTTCTCCTGGAAAGCCCCAGCTAACCTCCAAAAAACACCTTAAAAACACAAATCCGAAAGAAATGAGGTGGATATTTTGATCCAAAATAGATTGAAGTACCCTCACTGCAACCACGCAAGTCTGAAGAGATGAAACAACAATTCAAAGTTACAGCACTGAGACAAGGTATGTCTGAGGCTCTAAGGCAGATCCAAAGGTTTTGTTGTAGGTCCGAGTCACTATGCACTAGTTCGAAATTTTTATTTTCCACAGATCAATTGAAGGTTCAACACTTTTCACACCCTTCCTCGCTGTAATAATTCTGTAGAGAAATCTGAGAGAAGGATTTTCCTAAGTGTGAGGATGCCCTAGCTAGAGGTAGATGCTACAACAAGTATTGGTCACTTGTGATCTGATGGAGGGCAGTGTGAGTGTGGGACAAGTGTGAACGTGGATTATGAATTTATGGTATTTTGGAGGAAAGTGTGATATTACCCATGTTGGGGCCCGTTGTGCACCATCTTCATGGACCTCGATAGTTGCAAGAGGTCAAAGGTCTAATAAACCAGGAGTAGTTATGTGTAGCCCTAGACTTGTGTGTCTAGAAGGACTTCTACAATAGATGATGGGCAGTCCCCCTAGCTCGTGTTCATTGTGGGATACAGACATCTTGCAATGATAGGTGGTATCCCTTCATTCCCTATGTTAGCCTTCATCGGTGCATCACAGGAAGACCATAGTGGGTTGAAGTCCCTAAGTAGCAAAGGATCAACAATGAGAATATTGAGAATTGTTCACAAATGGAGTTGTGAAAATTTTTACAGGAGTGGAAATTTTACAGGATTCTCGATGTGTTGTGCCCTTGATGGACTAAGGCACAACTAGTGAGCAGATTGGCAGCCAAGCTTTAGTGTCTATATGGACTTGGAGCATTGATAGAGTCAAGAGCTGCAAATCAAGAGCTGAAGGACTGAGCTGGTACAAGGTATGACCGAGAAGAGCTGAGAGAGTCAAAGAATGTGACCACGACATGGTTAGAGTATCTTGTTGAGGGAAGATTAGCTGTAGATGGACTGACACCAAGCCCATTTTTGTATCTTGTATCAATGGGTGTATGAGGGCCATTATCACTAGTACGGAAGCCCTAGACTGTTGTATTATATGTTGATTAATATAATGAATTTGGGTTAAAAATTGTAAGAATTTATCAATATTTGGTGCATTGGTAGATTTACTACTATTTATATTTTGTTGTGCAAAGTAGTATCATTGTGATTCTTGGTTTGGTAGCGTAAAATATTTTAAGACTCTATCCTAGACCCAAGATTGCGGAAAAACAACATGGTATCAGAGAGTATATGAGTTACTTTGAGGGATAGTGAATCAGAGTGTGCTTAGCGAAGCAAATTAGAGGGAGTTGTGGGTGTCTAGATCAAGTAGCAGAAGGTTCAGCTAAAGACATGGAGATGTGTTCTTGACTGGCTTGGAGGAGATTGGCTAGGAGTTTTGGTGGATTGGTGGAGAGCCTAGTGAACAAAATTTTGTTGTAGGGAAAATTGTTAATCATGGACTTTCCTTGATTTGCAATGGATGGTTAGGAAAATTTGAGGGTTTCTTTGGCATGGACGAGATGAGGTTGATTGAGATGGATTCATGTGATGGAATAGATATTGGCAGGCTAGAGTATTCATCGGATCGTGATGTTTCATATCAAATATTGGAGGGATTTGCATGAGGTATTTGATCTAGAAGGATGAGTGCTTGCAAAACTGATCTAGTGGAGATCGTGTAGGCTCAGAGAGAGTTGTGAATTTTTGAATTATATGGTTGGGTTTGCACAAGAAGAGTCTAGGTTGGCTTGATGTTAATAAGCCATGTGACAACTTTTCAAGCCCATGTGGATGTCCAAAAGAAGCCCTTATATTGTGTATAAATAGAAGGTGAGGTTGGAGGCTAAGATAACATCCAAGCAAAAAAATTTAGGAGAAAAACACCTTCGCATGTAAGCCACTGCTTGAAGAAGATAAGGTCAAAGCCTGAAATGACTATTTTGAGGCCAAATTAGGAGATATAATAAGGTCAAGGAGTAGGAGGGTTGTTTTGGTACCAAAAGGGGTGGCATATTTGTTATTTAAGAGAGTCTCAGGCACTGTAGTTATTACAGGGATAACACATGTCTGTATTAGGTTTGTTGGAGGGGTCGTAAGGCCTAATTCCTACAACATAACTATGGGACAATTAGCGTAGGGGAGAAACTCTAGGGTAAAGGAAAGCCACATTTATATAAGGGATTGTTGGCAAGTGTTGAGAGGGCTGACATGGACTGTGGCTAAGCCCTAACCAGATTGCAGAATAGAACAGGTTACCAACACATGAGAAGTTATGTTTTTGTGTTAAATTGTTGGTCCTAGTTTTGATAGTTGAATCATTTTAGTACAGCCTGCAAAAGCGAAGAAGGGAGGGCTAACGTATTGGTTAGAAGCCCTAACTAGTTAATGATTGGTGATTGGATCAAATTCATATGCAACCTGTGGGAACCATGTGTTGGGGTTTTCTTGGGTGTTAAGAAACCCCAACTAGGAGCAGATCTCACAATGAAGTAATGTGTGTCCTAGGACAAGACTGCTAGAGAATTCTCTTGACAGCCAAGAGGAGGGTTTCCTAAGTGTGAGGATTCCCTAGCCAGAGGTAGATGCTACAAAAATTATTGTTCAATCGTGGTCTGCTGTAGGGAAATGTGAGAGTGGGCCAAGTGTGAACATGGCTTGTGCATTTATGGTCTGTTGGAGGACAATGTGATAGTAACCATGTTGGCGCCCAGTGTGCACCATCTTCATGGACCTCGGTGGTTGCTAGAGGTCAAGGTTCTGATCAACGAAGAGCAGTTTTTTGTAGCCCTAGACTTGTGTGTGGTGGAATTATAGAATAGATGATGGGCAATCCTCCTAGCCCGTGTTCATTGTGGGATATAGACATCTCGCAGTGATAGGTGGTAGCCCTTCATGCCCTATGTTGGCCTTCATTAGTGCAGCACAAGAAGACCATCGTGAGTTGAAGTCCCTAAGTAATTGAGGAGCAACAATGAGAAGATTGAGAATTTTTCACAAATGAAGTTGTGAACAATTCGACAAGAGTCTTGATGAGTTGTGCCCTTGATGGACTAAGGCACAACTAGTGAGCAGATTGGCAGCCAAGCTTTAGTGGCTATATGGACTTGGAGCATTGATAGAGTCAAGAGCTGCATATCGGGAGCTGAAGGACCGAGCTGGTACAGGGCATGACCAAGAAGAGAAAAGAGAGAATGTGATAGCGACATGGTCAGAGTATCTTGTTGAAGGCAAATTGGTTGTTGATGGACTGACACCAAGCCTAGTTTTGTATCTTGTATCAATGGGTGTATGAGGTCCATTATCCTTGATACGGGAGCCCTAGACTTTTGTATTATATGTTGATTAATATAATGAAGTTGGGTTAAAAATTGTAAGTTTTATATATTTTGTGCATTGGTAGATTTACTGCTATTTATATTTTGTTGCGCAAAGTAGTATCATTGTGATTCTTGGTTTGGTAGCATGAAATATTTTAAGACTCTATCCTAGACCCAAGATCGTGGAAAAAAACATGGTATCAGATAATATCTTAGCTACTTTGAGGGATAGTGAATCAGAGTGTGCTCAACTCAGAGGGAGTTGTGGGTGTCTAGATCGAGGAGAAAAAGGTTCAACTAAAGACATGGAGATGTGGTCTTGACTGGCTTGGAGGCGAGATTGGGTGGGAGTTCTGGTGGATTGGTGGAGAGCCTAGTGAATAAAATTTTGTTGTAGGGCATATTTTTTATCATGGAATTTCTTTGATTTGTCATGGATGGCTAGGCAGCTTAAGGGTTTCTTTGGCATGGATGAGATGAGGTTGATTGAGGTGGATTCATGTGATGGACTAGATATTGGCAGGCTAGAGTCTCCATCGGATCGTGATGTTGCATATCTAAGATTGGAGGGATTTTCATGATTGGTATTTGATATAGAAGGACAAGTGCTTGCAAGAATGAGCCAGTGGAGATCGTGTAGGCTTAGAGGGAGTTGTAAATTTTTGAATCATATGGTTGGGTTTGCACAAGAAGAGTTTAGGTCAGCTTGATGTTAATAAGCCATGTGACAACTTGTCAAGCCCATGTGGATGCCCAAATGAAACCCTTATATTGAGTATAAATAGAAGGTGAGGTTGGAGGCTAACACAACATCCAAGAAAAAAAATTAGGAGTAAAACACCTTCTAATGTAAGCCACAGGTTGAAGAAGAGAAGGTCAAAACTTGAAATGAATGTTTTGAGGTTAGCTTAGGAGATATAACAGGGCCAAGGAGTAGTTGCGTAAATACGTTGATAAAAGGGTTGTTTTGGTACTAAAAGGGGTGGCATATTTTTTTTTTAAGAGACTCTCGGGCACTGTAGTTACTATAGGTATAACGCATGTCTATATTAGGCATGTTGGAGGGGTCGTAAGGCCTAATTCCTACAACATAACTAAGGGACAATCAGCAAAGGGGAGAACCTCTAGGGTGAAGGAAAGCCACATTGATAGAAGGTATTGTTGGCAAGTGTTGAGAGGGCTGACATAGACTGTGGCTAAGCCCTAACCAGATTGCAGAATAGAACAGGGTACCAACACATGAGAAGGTATGTTTTTGTGTTAAATTGTTGGTCCTAGTTTGGACAGTTGGATCATTTTAGTACAACCTACAGAAGCGAAGAAGGGAGGGATAATGTGTTTGTTAGAGGCCCTAACCAGTGTAATGATTGGTGATTGGATCAAATTCATATGCAATCTATGGGAGCCATGTGTTGTAGTTCTCTTGGGTGTTAAGAAACCCCAACTAGGATAATATCTTGTAATGAAGTAATAGGTGTTCTAGGATAGGACTATTAGAGAAGTCTCTTGGCAGCCAAGAGGACGGTTTCCTAAGTGTGAGGATGCCCTAGCCAGAAGTATATTCTACAAGAAGTATTGGTCACTCGTGGTCTGCTAGAGGGTAGCATGAGAGTGGGCCAAGTGTGAATGTGGATTGTGCATTCATGGTCTATTGGAGGACAGTGTGATAGTACCCATGTTGGGGCCCGGTGTGCACCATCTTCATGGACCTCGATGGTTGCTAGAGGTCAAGGGTATGATCAACCAGGAGAAATTTTGTGTAGCCCTAGACTCGTGTGTGGAGAAGGACTTCTACAGCAGATGATGGGAAGTCCTCCTAGCTCGTGTTCATTGTGGGATATATACATCTTGCAGTGATAGGTGGTAGCCCTTCATGCCCTATGTTGGCCTTCGTTGGTGCAGCACAGGAAGACCATAGTGGGTTGAAGTCCCTAGGTAACTGAGGAGCAGCAATGAGAATATTGAGAATTGTTCACAAACAGAGTTGTGAAAATTTTTAGAGGAGTCTCGATGTGTTGTGCCCTTGATGGACTAAGGCACAACTAGTGAGTAGATTGGCAGCCAAGCTTTAGTGGCTAGATGGAATTGGAGCATTGATAGAGTCAAGAGTTGTAGATCGGGAGCCAAAGGATCGAGATGGTATAGGGTATGACCAAGAAGAACTAAGAGAGAATCCAACAGACATGGTTATAGTATCTTGTTAAGGGCAGATTGGTTTTTGATGGACTGACACCAAGCCTAGTTTTGTAGCTTGTATCAATGGGTGTATGAGGGCCATTATCCTTGGTACGAGAGCCCTAGATTGTTGTATTATATGTTGATTAATATAATTAAGTTGGGTTAAAAATTGTAAGAAGTTGTCTATATTTTGTGCATTTGTAGATTTATTGCTATTTATATTTTGTTGTGCAAAGTAGTATCATTTTGATTCTTGGTTTGGTAGCGTGAACGATTTTAAGACTCTATCCTAGACCCAAGATCATGGAAAAAAAACATGGTATCAGAGGGTATATGAGCTACTTTGAGGGATAGTGAATCAGAGTGTGCTCAATGAAGCAACTCAGAGGGAGTTGTGGGTATCTAGATTAAGGAGCAAAAGGTTTAGCAAAAGACATGGAGATGTGGTATTGACTAGCTTGGAGGTGAGATTGGGTGGGAGTTCTGGTGGATTGGTGGAGAGCCTAGTGAACAAAATTTTTTTGTAGGGAAGATTGTTGATCATGGACTTTCGTTGATTTGTCATGGATGGTTAGAACTTAGGACAACTTGAGGGTTTCTTTCAACATGGATGAGTTGAGGTTGATCGATATGGATTCATGTTATGGACTAGATATTGGCAGGCTAGATTCTTCATCGAATCGTGACGTTGCATATCCAAGATTGGAGGGATTTTAACGAGTGGTATTGATCTACAAGGATGAGTGCTTGCAAGACTGAGCTAGTGAAGATCATGTAGGCTGAGAGGGAGTTCTAAATTTTTGAATTATATGGTTGGGTTTTCGTAAGAAGAGTCTAGGTTGGCTTGATGTTAATAAGCCATGTGACAACTCGTCAAGTCAATGTGGACACCCAAATGAGGCCCTTATATTGCGTATAAATATAATGTGAGGTTGGAGGCTAAGATAACATCCAAGAGAAAGAATTTAGGAGTAAAACACCTTCTGATGTAAGCCATAGCTTGAAGAATAAAATGTTGAAGCCTGAAATGACTGTATTGAGGTCAAATTAGAAGATATAACAGGGTCAAGGAGGAGCTGTGTAAATGTGTTGATAAGAGGGTTTTTTTATTACGAAAAAGGGGTGGCATATTTAATGTTTAAGAGAGTCTCGGGCACTATAGTTATTACAGGGATAACGTGTGTCTATATTAGGCTTGTTGGAGGGGCCGTAAGGCCTAATTCCTACAACAAAAGTAAGGGACAATCAGCGTATGGGAGCAGCTCTAAGGAGTGTCTCGTCTTACTAATCCGAAAAAAATATGATTGATTTTATAAAATCTTGTCAACCCTACTACTGCCTTCTTCAACATA
This sequence comes from Pinus albicaulis, assembly GCA_034641835.2. Taxonomy (NCBI): domain Eukaryota; kingdom Viridiplantae; phylum Streptophyta; class Pinopsida; order Pinales; family Pinaceae; genus Pinus; species Pinus albicaulis. The sequence goes on along the minus strand of CM076572.1, from coordinate 140,868,916 downwards.
ATTCGGTATACAAGTTTAAATCTTTTGAAATTTTAACAATAAAAATCATAGAAATTATGAAAATACCTTTTAAACTTATCAGTACACACTCTCCCTCTCTGCTTTCTCGAAGTTTGCAATTTTATCTCCATATGTTGGCAATGGAACACATGTTTTCTACTCCGAATTTCAAGGAAACCCCCAAATCAGGAGAAGAATATCTCAATTAAAGTTGGAAAAAGAACTAAACAAGATTTGATATAATAAAATCATGTTAAAAATATAGTTGAATCGAGAGTGCAGCGAAGAATAGAATGGTATGGAATCTACGCCGAAATCATAAAGATTATTAGCATAGAAATATCACCGAACTCTGTCCCAAACCTGGCAAGGGAGAATAGCCACTCGAAAATAAATTTTAAGTAGCCACCAAATTAGATTTTAATAGGTAGAAAAATCTTATAAAGCAATTTCTATAGTCATTTTGATTTTCATGAAGTTTTAATTTTCTTTAAGCAAAAGGATGTCATCTAGTATTGTTATTTGAGCAAAGGAGGTCATTTCACATATAGGAATAAATTTTAATAGGTCCATTTAGAGTTTAGACTAGTGGCCAAATTATATTTTAATAGGTAGTAAAAAACTATAAAGCAATTGCTATGGTGGCTTTGGTTTTCATTAAGTTTATTTTTATTTGAGCAAAAGGAGGTCATCCAGTGTTTTTGGTTTTCATTAAGTTTTATTTTTATTTGAGTAAAAGGAGTTCATTTCAAATAGAAGTTATATATTTAATGATGTTGAAGACCCATAAAGTAATAATGTTAGTTTAATGTTAGTTTAATTAGAGCATCAATAAAAACTATATTAGGGAATATAGTTTTTACACGAGAGCTCGCGCGTGTTGCTTGACCTAGGCTGGTGTTTGAAATTATGACTCGGCCCTCCGCCACCATGGCCCCCCAGAGTTTGATCCCAGTGGGGAACCACCCCCTGCTACTCCTCAAAATTATGTGCAGCCTCCTCATGATGAATCAACAATCACTTTTGCTTCTCTGGTTTCCTCAATGGGATCTCCGCAATCACACCCAACTGTCACAAAATTTGTGAAAAAACTCGATGGAATACCAAATACCACTCTTCCTCCAACACTCCCACACAGACAATCCCTCTCATTATCAGAAAAATAACTCGTTGGGCAGTTCACAGGACTGTGGCCCACACCAAAAATAGTACAGAAGTGGGTAGAGAGAAACTGGTCTCAAGTGACACAAGGGAAAGTAGCCATCAAATTCTACGGAATGGGATACTTCACCTTTCAGTTCGAAACAAAGGAGGATAGAGACCTCATCTTCAGGAGCGGTTCATATTTTATGGATACAAGAGGTCTCTATCTGAATAGATGGACTCCAGACTTTGATCTTGAACTGGATGTCCCAAATGTTGTCCTGGTCTGGGTTTGACTACCACATATTCCCTTGCATTGCTGGGGAGATGAATTTGTCAAAACCATTGGAAACACAGTCAGAAAATACATATGTAGGAGCGACCCAAAAGACAACATGTAGGCATGTGCGAGGATTTGCGTTGAAGTTGACTTTGGTGAAGGGCTTCAATCATCCTGCTTCCCCCCTGAATCCTCTCCTCTCTATGGCTCAAATCCCTTTGATCCCCTTGGCATCCCCTCTAACCCTCTTCCATCCCCCTATGCTCCCATATTCTCCTCTCTAGTGACCCCTGGTGGTTGCTCTTCTCCTCCTCGATCCCCCTACTCACCTGGCTTTGCATTCTTGGGTCCTCCTCTCTTGACTGCTCCTCCCTTCCCTCCCAGTCACCCCCCCCCATCCTCAAAAAGGATCGTCACCTGAAATCAGTCAAAAGAATCATAGGCTTCTCTTGATACTTCTAATAAATCTAGAAGGAAATCAAATAAGGAACTAAGGGACGAGGCAACAACAAAGGACCTTACTATAGGCACCCAAAAACCCATGGAAAGTTACCTTGAAAAAGGATCTAGAAGCAAAGAGAAAGGCCAACAGAATCATCAAGGGAAAGGTCCATTGGAATCAAACCAAAATAAATAATGATAATGGTCTCTTGGATATGTAGAGGATTAGAACATCCCTCCAAAATAAACATAATAAGGGATATTATATCAAGGGAAAAACCAGATATCCTAATGATCCAGTAGAATCCTGGAAAAGAAGGGGCCGGAGGAATTATACTCACCGGCGATAAGAGAAACACCATATCGTATAATTGGGGATTAGGCACAGAGGGATCATCACATATTAGGGGAAAATAATAAAAGTGTTGGCAGTAAGGAAAATAAGGCAGTTGATAGAACAATGGAACAAGCCAGTAGTGACATATATCTTGTCAAAATACCCATCCCATGATTAAGAAAATCTACCAGAAATCAAGCATGCAGGAAGGAATCTCTCTCAATTAAATCAACGATACCCTTAACAAGCCTGGAAACTAAATATTTTCTTGTACCAACAATATCTAAATCGATAATTATTGGATTCTACTCTAAGCTCTCCTATTTCCCGTGACTCTCTAATTGACAGGCTCCCTATCTTTATATAATATCCAAAGTGTTGGCCTCCTCAATTCACCTGAAATGCCCGATCACATTCGTGCCCAAATATTCCTTCCAATCGACTCCATCTCTCTAATTTTGTGCTTTTAAGTATACCAGTGCATTAATCTCCTCCATTTCGGGCTCGATCCATCTCCTCTTCTTGTCATTCTTGACCGTTGTCAAGACTACGCTCCCTGGAAAGCTCGAACAGTCCTTTCTCTCCGTGCTATCTTCCCCTCCCTTTATGCTATCAGCTCTCCATCCTCTCGCCCACTCATATTACAGCAAGTGCGCTCTATCTTGAGCTTCTACTTCGAGCTCAGATGTGCTTCATTCAATCACTAACTGTCCCTTCTTCTCCTTCATCTTCATTTTGGCTTTGTTTTTTCTTCCTTCTCTCTCTCTCTGCTAAGTTGTCACTTTGCGCGGCCTTGCAGATCTCTTTCCAAATCCTCCCTCACTGTCATCCTTGATTTTGTGGAATTTAGAGTTGTTCTCCTCAAGAGGTGCTAGATCCTCCATTCTGCACCATTGCTTTGCAGTCTCCGCATAGTCCTTCACCTAGTCATCAGAGTGCATCTAGAAGCACAACCAAATCTCTTTGTCTCCAACGCACAGAGGGATCATCACTCTATCTCTCACCATCAACATATCGACCAGAAGTATCGTCAGAAACCAACAATAGATATGAACTCAATAGAAAGAATATCTCAAAATAAGACATGCATCTTGAGCAAATCCAACAAATGCATGATAGACAAAGTAAGAGACAATACAATAATTGAAGTTTCAGGTAAGATTATAGAATTTGGCCTTGAATATGCAACCTGAGGGATAGAAGGAATAAATATTTTCTATCTACAAATTCTCTAATCATCAAGGCATTAAACAAAGGGCACAAAAACAACAAAAAATTCTCTTATCAATAACTAGTATATCTCATAATACAAAGAAGGATATTCACTCGACATATATTAATCCTTTTCCATTATGTTATGTAAATGTGTTTCTCTGATTTTCAGTTTGTAAGGAAGTATGCCAAAAATATAGTAGGAAATTTGCAAACAAGGATTTAGGTAACCGAGACTGCACTCCTGCTCTATCTCCTTGACCCTACTCCTCTTTAAACCCTCCCTGTAATGGGATTTTGCTCCTTTTAATTTACAACTCATGTGAGAGAACACTACAAGCTTCATCTCAACATGATGAAGTGTAGATGTTATGAGTAATTCAAATCAAGGCTTTGCAAATTATCCAATTGTCTACATTTGGCATAAATTATAATAATGGAATTAACCACAAACACATATCATCGTAACTAGTACCTAGTTCTCTAAGGATCAATTAATGTTTCTAATATGCTTAGTTAGAGATGAAGGATTCTCCTAAGAGGTCAATTTCCTGGTTTGGGGTTTTGTTTTCAACCTTGGATACTTAGTGGTTAAGGGCTTCAAGGGTCAAGTGTTAAGGACCAAAGGGATTTAGGGTAAGAGGATTTAGCAGTTAAGGACTCAATATTTAGGAGATTTAGGTGTTAGTGATTAAGGGGTTAGTGGTTAAGGTGTTTAGGGGTGAAGGGTTAGGGGTTAAGGGTCACAGATTAAGAGGATAAGGATTTATGGCTTAGAAGGTTCATGGATTATAGTTTAGAGGTTATTTTCATAAGATTTAATGAAACAAGGGGTTTATGGGTTATGATTTATGAGTGCAGAGGTTAAGGGAATATGGATTGGGGGTTAAGGGGATAGGGAATTTAGTGGTTATGGGTTAAGGCTTATGTTTTTTGATAATTGGACTCCTAATCCCCTTATCACCACTATTTGGGGCTCCCCTATCAATTGACGTCGCTGCCTTCCCTCTAGGTCCCCTAACCCCTATGAAATTAGGTCCTAAGCCCCCTTCTCATTCTCTAATGCTAGGATTTTAGATCTTAGTAACCCATTCTTTCACCTATGACTTCTACACATACATGCTACCCTTGTGTCCCCTTACCCCATTTAATACACCATAAGATACCCCCCCCCGCACACAAAATTTTTGGTTTTCCACTTTTCCTAATGTTATGACCCCCCAAATTTGGTCTCAATTCCCCTACAAGTACACCCTTGGGCCCCCTTGGTTAAGGGAGTAAACATATTAGGGGTTATGGGTTGTGATAAGGGAGCCCCTAATCCACTTATCACAACTAGAAATAGGCTTATGAATGCCATCAATATCTATTGTAGGTGTTGCAATGAAAGCAATAATGAATACAAAAGTTGTGGTCAATAGGACAGGGTTCATCAAGATGTTGAACCATACAATGTAAAGATGGTTTTCAATGCTAGTTAGTGATCTAGTCACATAAAAGAGTACCCCATAAATTTGTGCTTTGGGACACCCCTAGGATTCAATAATTAATCTAAAGTGGGAGGATTCGTTGCTAAGGTGACAATGGAAATGACCTTGGGTTGACGCAAAATGATACTTTGTGATCCTTGCAAAACTAGGGTGTCAGTTTCATCATCAACAAGAGGCACAATTGACAAGTGGCAACATCTCACATTTAAGGCACTTGGTAACAAATATTTATGCATGTTTCTCCACCGAGGGTACCTTTCACATTTACCAAGGCACAAATCACATATTTGGATGAATTTTGGATAACTTGTAATATTCCACTAGCTTCATGCATGAAGAGGAGCTCCCATCCTTTAAGAAGATTTTGGGGGATTTCATGGCATAGTCAAGGGTCTCATGTATAAAAGAAGAACATCATAGCTAGTTGGTTTACTTTTTCTTTCACACGTGAGAGACATGATTCAAATATTTTAAGGTGTGTTTTATTGTTGAGTTCACATATTTGGAAGCACAATTGTACAAGCGGAAACATATCAAGAGTGTCATAAGAGTAAAAAATATTTCGAATTCCTACCATTTTTATTAGGATTTAGGTTTCGCACTAATATTTTCCAGAGTTTCCTACCTTTTTTTTTAATAATCTGGTTTAAATTGAGAATAAAACTCATTACTATTCAATGAAATTAGAATTTAGATTTCCCACCAATATTTTTAAGAGTTTCTAATTTCCATTTTGTTTAAATTGAGAATATAACTCATTCCTATTCAATGAAATCACTATTTATATTTCCTGCCATTTTTATTAGAATTTAGATTTCCCACCATTTTTATTAAGATTTAGATGTCCCACCAATATTTCGACCAATATTTTTAGGGTTTTCTACTATTTTTTAAGAATTTTTTTATTTAAATTGAGAATAGAATTCATTCCAATTCAATAAAATTTTGTTTGAAGATGCATTTGAGTGTTATTTAAATAAAATTGGAGTCACTAAGAAGTAAGTGCGCCATGATTACAAGGAGAGGAAACGAAAAGAGGTAAATTTATATTTTATAATAACGAATTATTTTAAGTTGTTTTTTTGTGATTTTAGATCGATTTTAACTTTAAGGGTAAGTTTATATTTTATAATCCTGAATTATTTGCAGTTAATTTTTATGATTTTAAATAAATTTCTATATATATTTTAAAAAATCTGGATTTAAAAAATTCATAAATTGAAGGCGCAAGTGTTTGGTTTTAGTAGTGTTGCATTTTTTTTTATGTCTGAAACATGTGTGCATGATTTAATTGCCTAGGATGACACATACTATTCACTTTAACAGTGAAATAAACCTTCAAGTGCCGAGAGAGGAATTTGTTCAAAAAATTGACATTTTTTTTTTTAGAAAACGGATTTAAAATTCAACTACCTGTGCAGTTTTCTCTTCTACTATTGTTCAACTACCAATTCCATTTTGTTTTGGTTGTGTCTAGCCCTCATTCCTAAACTATTTCACTTATAATTAAAATTTTAATCCTTATTTAACTATGCTCGATGATACAACAAGTCTCTTTACAATAATGCATGCAACAAATTTTATGTAGAAGCCTAAAAGGTAGTCACATGAAGATGAATATAGATAGATTCCAGAGAAACTAGGGTTTATTCCTGAAAAGTATGAGCCTCTATTGTTTAGTTTCCTTTTTTGGAGTCCATAGCATGATAGGCATAGTTTCTTTGGGAGTTTTATTGACATGCACATGGCATACATTGCTTCAATATATCATTTAAGTGTTTCACTCAACATGATTACTATTAGATACTTTTCTCTCTTTCTTTTTTTTATATTGGACTTCTGTAATGGTTCTTTCAACCTAGTTGTTCACATAGCAATTGTTTTTAACTTTTTTTAGCCTATTTGTTCACATGGAAATAGTTTATTGTTTATCTTTAGGAAAAATAACTCCTCAATTATCGTTATATGTGAACCCATTCACACCACCCTGCAATTTCTTCCCTGGAAATGGTAATGTTGTTGTGGCTTTAGACTATAAGATTTTACAACTCATACTTCTCAATATTTGAGAACATAAATGGAAGGTAAATCTACATGTTCCAAACCTTTCTTACTTAGATTCATTGGTGTGATGCTGCATGGCTTTTGGCATTTGGAGTTAATATGTTGTAGAAATGTATCTAATTGTTTTGGTTAATGAATTTATGACACCCACAAGATACTTACAATGATAGTTGTTATTATCTACATAACAAAGAACCTTGAAAATACTATGATCTAAATTGAACTCTTATGAAATGGAAAGGATTTGCTAATAAAAATGTTTTTTTTGCTATGCAGTCTATCCGCGGATATCCTGTTAGAAAATTATATATTATGGATCAATGCAACACATAAAATATGCGAAAAATACAAGCACACAAAAAAAATAAACACAGAGAGACACAGATATATGTGGTTCACCCAGTTTGGGCTACATCCACCCCGAACAGCCAGTCCTTTCTTTCTATTATCCAACAAAAATTGAAGAGACAAAACCTACAGCAAATCCACTGTAATATCCTCTGTTCTCTCTCACAGTATCCCTATCTGTTTCTCGCTCTAGGAATACGTACGTAATACATAGCCATAATACAATACCCTCATATATACAAAGGGGTTGCCTTCTAGGGAAAAAAACCCTAAACTAAACATAACTTCTACTGTCAGATCATCTACCTATGAACGACCCAGATTGACTAGAAATTACTATACTTTTACAAGGCAGTTTTACATCTGTTTTTAGCTTCGGGGGCACTGCCCCCGAAAGCCCCGCTAGTGGGGGGCTCTAAAAAGTGCTGCCACCCCCCCTGGACCCCCCATGGCAGCGATTATTTACGGGCGGCGTTGTCGTCCCTTTTAAGATATAGGGGTCCAATGCTATGATACAAATTAAACAAGATAATCAGGCTCCACACCCAACAATCTCCCACTTAGAGACTGATTGTAGCAACTCCACCGCTACTTGATTTGCTGGAAAATTACTCCTCTTTGGACCTGGCTGTTCCTCATCTTCATTGTCATCCTTGAAGACCAATTGAAACTAAGAATATTCTCAGTTTCTCCCTGGTTACAACTTTTGTTAGCATATCTGCAGGATTTTGACTAGTGTGTATCTTTTCTAGCTTCAACTCTCCATCTTTCAATATTGACCGTATGAAATGGTACTTGAGATGTATGTGTTTAGTCCTGGAATGAAATGCTGAGTTCTTTGCAAGATGAATGGAACTTTGGCTATCACTGTATAACGTGCTCATATCATTCTTCTTACCTAATTCATCCAAAAACCTTTGTAACCAAATTATTTCTTTACTAGCCTCTATAGCAGCAACATACTCTGCTTCTATTGTTGAAACTGCAACAACACTTTGGATTTTTGAAACCCAACTGACAGCTGTTCCACCTATAGTAAATACATATCCTGTAGTGCTCCTCCTGTTATCTCTGTCACCTGCCATATCTGCATCAACATATCCCTGTAGAGCAATGTTTGAACCACCAAATCATAATGCTTGATTTGTGGTACATCTCAAATATCTGAGAATCCATTTTACTACCATCCAATTTTCTTTTCCTGGATTATTCATGTACCTGCTTACAAATCCCACTACATGTGCAATATCAGGCCTTGTGCAGACCATTGCATACATTAAGCTTCCATCTGCTGATGCATATGAAACTTTAGACATATAATCCATGTCTTCTTGGGTCTTGGGGCACATCTCCTTACTAAGTTTGAAATGGCTAGAAAAAGGTGTACTAACTAGTTTTGCATTCTGCATATTAAATCTTTTCAACACCTTTTCTATGTACTCATTCTGAGACAGTGTTAATTTACGATTTTTCCTGTCTCTAGCTATCCTCATACCAAGGATTTTTTTTGCAGCTCCCAAATCCTTCATTGCAAATTAATTTGCCAATTTTCTTTTGAGCACATTTATTTCCTGCATGTTAGACCCTACAACAAGCATGTCATCTACATACAATAACAATATAATATAGCTACCATCATTTTGCCTTTTCAGATAAACACAATGATTAGAGTGACATCTATTCTAACCTTGTTCAGACATAAACTTGTCAAATTTTAGATAACACTACCTTGGAGCATGTTTTAAGCCATACAAGCTCTTCTTTAGCCTGCACACTAATTTTTCTTTCCGTTTGACCTCATATCCTTCTGGTTGCTCCATATAGATCTCTTCCTCTAGATCTCCATGGAGAAATGTTGTCTTTACATCTAACTGTTCAAGATGTAAATCTTCTACTGCTACAAGACTAAAAATAGTTATGATTGAAGTCATTTTAACAACAAGAGAAAATATTTCATCAAAATCAATACCTTTCTTCTGTGCAAACCCCTTCACCACAAGTCTAGCTTTGTGCCTCTGTTTTCCTCCATCTTCTTCCTTCAGCCTGTAAACCCATTTATTCTGCAATGCAATTTTACCTGTAGGCAACCTGACTAAGTCCCAAGTCTGGTTATGCATTAAAGAGTCCATCTCTTCTTCCATGGCTAGCTCCCACTTCTTCTTGCTTTCAACCTGCATTGCTTCTTCATAACATTCAGGTTCACCAGAATCAGTCAACAATAAATAATATAATGAAGGAGAGTATCGTTCAGGGGGTCTACTTATCCTGGTAGATCTTCTAACACCACTTTCAGGTGTTTGAGGTGCCTGTTGCTATTGTGGTGGTTACTGCTGCTGTGGTTGTTGATTATTATTATCTTCAGGCACCTTTACTTTTTCAGTTATCTCATCAAGAACCATGTATTCCTTGCTTTCTTTTTCTTGTTTCTTTTCCTACAACTGATTCTTATACAAGACCTTTTCATTGAATATTACATCTCTGCTCCTAATTATTTTGTGATTTTCATAATCATATAAGCGATAACCAAAATCATTAGCACCATATCCAATAAAGGTACATTTCTTTGATTTTGCCTCAAGCTTTGTTCTTTTTTCTTTATTAATATGGACAAAGGCCTCACAACCAAAAGGCTTTAAAAAAGAGTAGTTTACCTTTTTACCTGTCCATGCTTCCTCTGGAATACCACCATCCAAGGAACTTGAAGGCCCTCTGTTTATTAGATAAACAACGGTATCTACAGCATCTGCCCAAAATTGTAAAGGCAATCCTGCATGCAATCTCATGCACCTTGCATGCTCCATGATTGTTCTATTCATCCTTTCTGACACACCATTTTCTTGTGGTGTTCTTGGGACTGTCTTCTCTCTACGAATTCCATGCTCTGAATAGTACCTATCAAACTCTTTGCTGCAATACTCACCTCCATTGTCTGATCTGAGACACTTCAACTTCTTTCATGTCTTAATCTCAACCAAAACTTTCCATTTCTTGAAAGTATCAAATACATCAGATTTATTCTGAATACAATAAATCCATGTTTTTCTAGTTGCATCATCAATAAAAGTAACATAATAATGAGAGCCACTGAGAGATGATACCTGAGCAGGTCCCCATACATCTGTATGCACAAGCTCCAATTTTTCGCTCTTCTTTTCTTTCCCAACTCTGAGAAATCTAACTCTCTTTTGTTTTCCATAAATGAAATTTTCACAGAAATCCAAATCAACATTCTTCAAACCTGGCAACAAATTTCTTGAGTGAAGAATCTTCATTCCCTTCTCACTCATGTGTCCGAGCCTATGATGCCATAATGCTGCATCTGCTCCTTTGGAAGTTAAAGCATTAAAAGAGTTAGAAATACCATTGCATAAATACAATGTACCAACCTTTTCACCTTTTGCTATTACCAGCGCTCCTTTGGTGACCTTCCAAGTTTTATCTATGAAAGTTGTCACACAACCTTCACTGCCTAACTGCCCTGTTGAAATCAGATTTTTCTTCAGATTTGGAACATGCCTTACCTCCTTTAGTAGCCATTGGTTTCCATTATGTTGTTTTACAAGAACTTTACCCATTCCAACAATTTTACAAGGTTTATCATCACCCAAACGAACTTGTCCAAAATCTCTTTGAACATAGTCATGAAAATATTTCTTATCAGGTGTGGCATGGAATGAAGCCCATAAATCTACAACCCAAGAATCAGTAACATTTTCGAAAGAAAGAATAAAATCATCTTGTAACACATCACCTGTCACATTTGCTTCATGATTGTTTTCTTGATGTGCATCTCCTTCTTTTCCCTTCCAAGATCTACAATCTTTCTTTAGGTGTCCTCTCTTTCAACATTTCCAGCACACTATCCCCGATCTGGACTTGGATTTGCCTTTCCTTGATTTACTAAGATAACCCGAGCTCTTTCCTCTTTCAATTATTCTTCCCCTAGACTCTGCACTCAAATCATTACTCGATGTCTCACCAGAGCTTTTCTGTCGCATTTCCTCGCTAGGGATAGCACCGACAACATCATCAAACATTAAATTACTAGATCTAGAGATAGAGTTACTAATGGCCATAACTAAACCATTCCATCTTTTTGGAAATGAGCACAGAAATAAAAGAGCCCTAACTTCATCATCAAAGTTTACCCCTACAGAACTTAACTAACTGGTAACTGTATTAAAATCATTTAAATGGTCTGCCACAGATCCACCTTTCGACATCTTCATATTAAATAATCGTTTCATAAGAAATACCTTGTTTGAGGTTGAGGGTTTTTCATATAGTTTCGCCAACGTCTGCATTAAACCCTCTGTTGTTGTTTCCTTCAAAATATTGAAGGCGAATGACGCCGCAAGGCACAACCGTACTGTTCCGAGTGCCTTTCTATCGAGAATGTTCCATTCCGCGTCTATCATGGCCGTCGGCTTCTTTGTTTTTCTGCTCAATGGTAGGTACAAATATTTCTGATACATATAATCTTCCATATGCATCTTCCACAACGAGAAGTTTTGGTCGTTAAATTTCTCGACCCTAAATTTACCATCTTCCGCCATCGCTCCCACTCTAACCAGGAACCCTTCTTTCCTGCGAGTTTATCAGCCAAATAGACCTTCAGCTCTGATACCAGTTGTTAGAAAATTATATATTATGGAGCAATGAAACACATAAAATATGCGAAAAATACAAGCACACAAAACACATAAAAACAGAGAGACACAGATATACGTGGTTCACCCAGTTTGGGCTACGTCCTCCCCGAACAGCCAGTCCTTCCTTTCTATTATCCAGCAAAAATTGAAGAGACAAAACCTACAGCAGATCCGCTGTAATATCCTCTGTTCTCTCGCACAGTCTCCCTATCTTTTTCTCGCTCTGAGAATACGTACGTAATACACAACCGCAATACAATACCCTCATATATACAAGGGGGTTGCCTTCTAGGGCGAAAAACCCTAAACTAAACATAACTTCTACCATCAGATCATCTGCCTATGAACGAATCAGATTGACTAGAAATTACTATACTTTTACAAGGCAATTTTACATTTGTTTTTAGCTTTGGGGGCATTGCCCCCGAAACCCCCGCCAGGGGGGGCTCCGAAAAGCACTGCCACCCCCCTGGATCCCCCACGGCAGCGATTAATTACGGTGGCGTTGTCACCCCTTTTATGGTACAAGGGTCCAATGTTGTCATACAAAGTAAACAAGATAATCAGGCTCCACACCCAACATATCCATACTGAGGTAAGAAATTATTTTTTGTTTTGCACGTCAATGATTTTTTAACAATTATTGTGTTTTCACTTCTACTTTAAAATTTGTCTTACTAACTTTGATTAAGTGTCACAATCTATATGTGTAGGTGTCCAATAGGAATGAAATACATCATAAGAGATCACTTTTAACAGTGAGTAAAACCACAAATTCAAGCCACATTACAAAAAAAATGACAACATTAGATGTGGTATCATCAAAAAACACCCACAAAAGAGAGCACCAGGATCCATTTCCCCATTACAACATGAATCTAGTTGCTTTAGTGTCAACACCAATTCTAATGCACATATTCTTGAGAAAAATGTGGATGAACCATTGGAATGTATGATCATTTTAAACTTTATATTTCTTGTATAAATACTTCAATATTTTATATTAAGTGATTCATATTGTTATTATCTCAAGAGGTGTAATTTGTTTTCTAGAAAATTCTCAACACGTACCATCATAAAAACTTTATGGTTTGGAGTAAGAACCATCACAATTGATCATGATATGGAGCAAGAACAACCACAACAATATCATGGCTTGGAAGGGGAAGATGCAAGTACCAAAGCACATAGTACAACAAATGTTAAATGGAAGGGTATGGGACCAACAAAATTCCTCTTTGGAAACACTACAGAGGCCTTTGCATTGCCTGCAATTCAATCTAATGGGAGGGGACAACCTGTTGGTCCACAGTAAAAGAAAATATCCTCCTTTTTAGGTATCCTTGCAAGAGAGATTGTAGGTATCAAACACATGGAATGGAAACAAGTGCCTGAAGCACTTAAGAAATACATATGGAGTGAAATCAATGTGAGTATCAACCAAATTATTATTGGATTTTTTTATAAATTTAATTGATGTATGTGAATGTGTGTATGATAAGTTTAATTTCAAATAATAATTTGTATCTAATAATGTGTTGTTTATCTATTGTAGCATACCTACCAAATAGATTTTTCAATGGAGCAATGGTGTTATAAAGAAATAACTTAGTGCTTGAGAACTTACAGATATAATTTGTATAAAAATTATTATTTGAAATACAAGATAGATGAGGAGAGGATGACAAATGTTCCTATTGGAGTAAATGAAACCGATTGGATTTAATTTGTTTGAATATGATCTGACCCTAAATTCAAGGTAAAAATGAAAGACAAATCTACTTGTTATCATTACATGATATTTGAATTTGAATCCTTGCATATAATCAATTTCAATCTAAGCATCTATTTTTTATTGAGTTGCAAGAGAAGGAAAAAGTCAATCAAGAAAATAGGGCATTAGAACAATAGACCCACACTTCTGGCTGTAGAGGCTACTATAGAGTTGAACATGACCTTGTATGTTGTAACCAAATCTATTTTTTGTTCACAATTACCAATTGCAAATCTACTTATCTAGACCGTTGTAATTTTTGTGACTAGAATCAAACTTGAAATCAAAATGATGCACCTATAACTATGGTTGATGTGTGGATGAAATGTCATACAAAGAAGGATGACACTCCAATGTCATCATTTAGTTCAGAGAGAATAGTAAGTTCCCTACCTATTCTTGTATCTATTTAATTTTTTTCTTTTTTAAATATTAATGATGTTTCTTACATGTATTTGTTGAAATGTTGTGACTGCTAGAAACAAATTGAATCGATACAAAATGATTCAGTGTCTCCTGCATATGCAACAAAGGAAGATGTCATTGCAATAATTTTAGGGCCTGAGAGGAGGGGTCGTGTACGTGGGGTTGGATATTGGGTTACTCCAACTGATTTGTTTGGAAAAGAGCGTGCTTAAAAGAGGCAATTACATAATACAGAAGAAAAATTGAAAGAAAAATACAAATAACTTGGAATATTGAAGGTAGCTATTGAAGAATTAATGCAATGGAAATCTGCCACGGAGGCGAGAAAAGGAAATGGCCGAGTTAATCCATAACCGACCAACAATGTAAGAATTACATGTAGGCTATTTAATTGCTGATGTATGCCATCTTTGAAGATTGAAATTTTAAAAGCACAATGCCAATATGAACATGATTGTATTGTTGTATATGTGTAATTAATGAAATATTAGTTTTGTAGCTTAACCATTCATCTTATGATTTCATGGTATCACATTCAAACTATTTATTTTTTAGTAGAGTTCCTTAAGTCCTAGTCAGGCTTCGCTAGAAAAAAATCCATTGACTTTAGGACAACCTATTCATGACCTAATTGGTGACTCAATAACATAGGTAAATTTTATACTTGTTTATTTTATTGTTTAATATTATCTTTTTAATCTATGGAACCTTACAAGATTTTTTTTTATTTGTAGGGTCAACTGCAATTACTACTTTCAAATACAGGAATGAAGGGGAAAAAAATGTTTACTTACGTATTTTAATGGTCAAGTGAAGGTTGCAAAGGGTTACATAAAAAACAGTGAACCAAATTTTTTCATGCCCAATGGAGAAGAATTAGGAGAAGGATATTATTTTGTGTGCCTAGAATCAATCTTGGTTGATCCTGATTTTGAAATTAAGCTTAAATGTAGAAGTAATTGATGCGAGTATTTAGAAGATGCACTTAACACATTTATACATTGGAAGAGCAGTGACATTGAATTGATCAATGATTGAGAGAGAAAAATGACTTGGTAAATTACTATCCCAACCATATGAGGATGTTAGATGCATAATGTGATAGCTTGCTTGTGATTAATATCATGGTTAAGATGTTGGATACATGATTACTGTTATACTTCTTTAAGATATATGTTTTTTTACATCAAATTTACTGCAATGTTCTTGTTATTGCTTGATTATTGTTTGTAAGATGGATATATGAACCTTATCACGCTGGATATATACTGTTTTATCATGCTTTGTAAATGTTGTGTAACAGTTGCAAGGTTTGTGTGATTTCTACTGATAGCCAGGAACCTTTTCAATTAAGGCTTAAACAACTATGAAACCATTTAAATTATCCATCCTACACTTGCTAATGACAGATATTTGCATTTGAGAATAGGTGTGAGTTGCAAATTTCCCTGAAAATGATGTAGTTCGGTGGTCTTCTCATATCCCATAGTTTCCTCTTTTTATTTTGTGTAATGTCATACCAGTATTTAACTTCTGAAATCTGTATTAAATGAGGAACGTGATTGAGGATCTGGTATATTCCTTGATTTCAGAGCATCCTTGTAATCCACACACTATAGTGTCTATAAGGCTCCTCTAATTGTTGAAATTTTCACACAAACGAAGAAAATTAGAATAGTAAGAAAATTACATATTGTCATAACACATATTTATAGTAAGAAAATTTTAGCAATTTTTATAACACATATTTATCAAGCATCATTTTGTTTTTATTTCTGACATTGAAAGTTCTATGTAAGTTCCATCCATGTTTGATGTTTGTTTTATCTTGACGAGCAACAATCCTTTTTCTCAAGGATTTTTGGGCATGTAATCTTTAATTGTATGCCAAAAATGGACAAGGAAATTTGCAATGATGTGATCCCCCATGTATATTTGCTACCCTGGATATCAAATTCTTCATGTTCTTGTGAAAAAATGGCATTCCTCATGTTCCCATGAAGCCATTTGATGTAAACCAGAATGATCGATTGGTCATTTACAAAAATACCTACAAGCCTTACATCTTACCTTATTATAACGTCCAACATTTGGATTTAGTGTGTGGAGATGCAGACCATCATGGTATGTTTCAAAAAGTGTTATGGTAATGTAACCATCCTTCTACATGCCACTCTGTTCAAAGACATGTTCATACTCAATGCAACCTCTTTTGTCCTGAAATGAGCATGTCTTTCGCACAAGTTCAATGAAAATATCACAAAAGAATAAACTTCACATTTTCTATAACAAGCATGCTCATTACCATATAGATGTTCATCACACTCTCCATGATGAATTTTTTTAGGACAATATCTCACAAGATAAGTGTGTTTTTCACGATACTCAATCTCAATTTTATCACACAAGGACTTTTGTAGCTTGGGAGAGAACACTTCATCCTACAGATGTTGAGGTGACTTACAGTTATGAGGACCTTCATGTCCAACCTTCAAGAAAAAATATTTGCTGCATCTGGATGATTTATCAAAAGAAGAACAGATCTCCATATATGTATGATTTTTATTTTTTCAATCATGACCTACCAAATTTCAAGAATCCTCCACTTTGTTTCTTTGGTGCGATTCGAGAGAGTAATATGTTCACTTTTCATCACATACATAACTATTCATACAAGATTGATAAGAGGAATGACATTTCTCTAGAACACATCGCCAAGAACATATAAAATATTTACAACCACATACAGAGTCTCCCTGTTTCAGTTCTGTGAGGTCCAGAATTGCCTCCAGTTGCAGTTTTTGTACACAAACTTTCTTAGATAATTCTGCAGTGTTGCAGCAAAGCCACATTTAAATGTAATATCATTGTCTACCAACCAATGCCATGCTAAAATGTCCTAAAATTAAAAGTGCCAAAATTACCTTTTTTACCTCCTCTTTCCAGATCACTTGTAGAATATCTAAGATGAGAAAAATTTATCATAGGCTAGTGTCCTGCCAACCAATGGGGAGATGGTTTCATGGGAACATGAGAAATGACATTTTTTCACATCTTATGCTACCCCAATAAAGTAAAATTCCAAATTTTAATTATTGCAACCAATGATTTAATTTTACAGCATTCATCTAACCTTGATAGGTCTTGGTGTCTAGGCATCCATTTTAAATATAGACTGGTGATTTGTGTTATTAGAACCTGGTCTCTCTATCTCTCTCTTCTTTATCCAGAGAGAGCCATCATCCATATTATAGCCAATGAGCCCTCAAAGGGTCTGTTCTCTGGCATTGGAATTAATATTTCTATAGTCCTGGAGATGTTAAATAATTGTGCCTCCACTGTTACAATCTCTCTTTTGAGTTAGTCTGTTGACTATCATTGTACTTATTTTTCATTTATAGGATTTGAGATTGTTTCCTTGTCTAACTTATGCCCATATTTGGATCTAGAAATATTCCACTGAATCCTTAATAGATAGTGAATCAAATCAATGTTACGCTGACCTTGTGCTTTACAATGCATATTGCACATCTTTGCCACGTCAAATTTCCCCCATGTATATTTCCTTCCCTAGATATCAAATTCTTCATGTTCTAGTGCAAAAATGGCATTCCTCATGTTCCCATGAGACCATTTGATGTAAACCTGAATGATTGATTGTTCATTGACAAAAATACCTACAAGCCTTACATATTAGCTTACTATAATGTGCACTATCTGTATTTAGTGTGTGAAGATAAAGATCATCATGGTATGTTTCTAAAAGTGTCATCATAATGTAACCATCCTTCTGCATGCCACTTTGTTCAGAGACGTGTTCGCACTCAATGGAACCTCTTCTGTCCTGAAATAAGCATGTCTTTTACACAATTTTAGTGAAAATATCACAAAAGAATCAACTTCACATTTTCTATAACAAGCATGCTCATTACCACACAGATGTTCATCACACCCTCCATGATGCATTTTTTTAGGACAATATCTCCCAGGATAAGTGTGTTTTTCACAATACTCAATCTCAATTTTATCACACAAGGACTTTTCCACCTTGGGAGAGAACACTTCATCCTACAAATGTTGAGGTGACTTACAATTATGAAGACCTTCATGTCCAACCTTCAAGCAACATTATTTGTTGCATCTGGATGATTTGTCAAAAGAAGAAAAATCCCCATATGTATGATTTTTCTTTTTGCAATCATGACCTGCCAAATTTCAAGAATCCTCCACTTGGTTTCTTTGGTGTAATTCGAGAGAGTAATATGTCCACTTTTCATCACA
The DNA here is from genome assembly GCA_034641835.2 of Pinus albicaulis. Classification (NCBI taxonomy): domain Eukaryota; kingdom Viridiplantae; phylum Streptophyta; class Pinopsida; order Pinales; family Pinaceae; genus Pinus; species Pinus albicaulis. The sequence continues at coordinate 140,850,468 of CM076572.1, read as the reverse complement.
AACATAGTTACCCATACAAGATTAATAAGAGGAATGGACTTTCTCTTGAACACATCACAAAAAACATATAGAACATTTACAACCACATACATAGTCTCACTATTTCAGTTCTGTGAGGGCCAGAACTGCCTCCAGTTGCAATTTTTGTACACAAATTTTCCTAGATAATTCTGCAGTGTTGCAGCAAAGCCACATCAAAACATCATCTCACTGTCTAGTAGCCAATGCCCCACTAAAATGTCCTGAAATTAAAAGTTCCAAAAATACCTTTTTTCCCTCCTCTTTCCAAATCACTTGTAGAATATCTAAGATGAGAAAAATTTATCATAGGCTAGTATCCTACCAACCAATGGGGAGATGGTTTCATGGGAACATGAGGAATGCCATTTTTGCACATTTGATGCTACCCCAATGAAGTGAACTTTTAAATTTTAATTGCTGCAACCAATGATTTAATTTTATAGCATTCATCACACCTTGATAGTTCTTGGTGTCTAGGCATCCATTTTAAATAGAGACTCGTGATATGTGTTATTAGAACCTGGTCTCTCTCTCTCTCTCTTATTTATCCACAGAGAGCCATCATCCATATTATAGCCAATGAGCCCTCAAACGGTCTTGTTCTCTAGAATTGGAATTAATATTTCTATAGTCCTAGAGATGTTAAAGAATTGTGCCTCCACTGTTACAATCTCTCTTCCGAGTCATTCCTTTGACTATTATTGTACTTGTTTGTCATTTCTAGGATTTGAGATCGTTTCCTTGTCTAAATTGTGCCCATATTTGGATCTTGAAATATTCCACTGAATACTTAATAGACAATGAATAAAATCAATGTTGCCCTGACCTTGTGCTTTACAATGCATATTGCACATCTCCGCCACATCAAATTTCCCCCATGTATATTTCCTACCCTGGATATCAAATTCTTCATGTTATGGTGCAAAAATGGCATTCCTCATGTTCCCATGAGACCATTTGATGTAAACCAGAATGATTGATTGGTCATTGAAAAAATACCTACAATGTCAGAAAATTATATATTACAGACCAATGCAACACATAAAATATGCGGAAAACACAAGCACACAAAACACATAAAACCATAGAGACACAGATATACGTGGTTCACCTAGTTTGGGCTATGTCCACCCCAAACATCCAGTCCTTCCTTTCTATTATCCAGCAAGATGAATTGACACAACCTACAGCAAATCCACTATAATATCCTCTATTCTCTCTCACAGTCTCCCTATCTGTTTCTCGCTCTGAGAATACACATACAATACATAGTCGCAATACAATCCCCTCATACAAAGCGAGGGGTTTCCTTCTAGGGAAAGAAACCCTAAATTAAACATAAATTCTACCGTCAAATCATCCGCCTAATGAATGACCCAGATTGACTAGAAATTACTATACTTTTACAAAGCAATTTTACATCTGTTTTTAGCTTCGGGGGTGCTGCCCCCGAAACCCCCCGCCAGTGGGGGCCTCCATAAAGTCGCAGCCACCCCTTGTGGACCCCCCCATGCAGCGTTTAATTATGGGTGGAGTTTCGCCCCCATTAAGGTACAAGGGTCCAACGCAGTGATACAAAATAAACAAGATAATCAAGCTCCACACCCAACAATCTCCCACTTGGACACTGATTGTAGCAACTCCACCGCTACTTCATTTGCTGGAAAATGGCTCCTCTTTGGACCTGGTTGTTTCTCATCTTCATCCTCATCCTTGAAGACCAATTGAAACTAAGAATAATCTCAGTTTCTCCCTGGTTACAACTTTTGTTAGCATATCTGCAGGATTCTGGCTAGTGTATATCTTTTCCAGCTTCAACTGTCCATCTTCCAATACTGACCGTATGAAATGGTACTTGAGCTGTATGTGTTTAGTCTTGGAATGAAATGTTGAGTTCTTTGCAATATGAATGGCACTTTGGCTATCACTGTATAACGTGCCCATATAATGATTCTTACCCAATTCATCCATAAACCTTTGTAACCAAATCATTTCTTTACTAGCCTCTGTAGCAGCAACATACGCTACTTATGTTGTTGAAAGTGAAACAACACTTTGGCTTTTTGAAACCCAACTGACAGTTGTTCCACCTACAGTAAATACATATCCTGTAGTGCTCCTCCTGTTGTCTCTGTCACCTGCCATATCTACATCAACATATCCTTGTACAACAATGTTTGAACCACCAAAGCATAATTCTTGATTTGTGGTACCTCTCAAATATCTGAGAATCCATTTTACTTCCATCCAATGTTCTTTTCTTGGATTGTTCATGTACCTTCTTACAACTCCCACTGCATGTGCAATATCAGGCCTTGTGCAGAACATTGCATACATTAAGCTTCCAACTACTGATGGATATGGAACTTTAGACATATAGTCCATTTATTCTTGGGTCTTGGGGCACATCTCCCTACTAAGTTTGAAATGGCTAGAAAAAGGTGTACTAACTGGTTTTTCATTCTGCATATTAAATATTTTCAACACCTTTTGTATGTACTCATTCTGAGACAGTGTTAATTTGCGATTTTTCCTATCTCTAATTATTCTCATACCAAGCATTTGTTTTGCAGCTCCCAAATCCTTCATTGCAAATGAATTTGCCAATTTTCTTTTGAGCACATTTATTTCCTGCATGTTAGACCCTGCAACAAGCATGTCATCTACATACAATAATAGTATAATATAGCTGCCATCATTTTGCCTTTTCAGATAAACACAATGATCAGAGTGACATCTAGTATAACCTTGTTCAGACATAAATTTGTCAAATTTTAGATACCACTGCCTTGGAGCCTGTTTTAAGCCATACAAGCTCTTCTTTAACCTGCACACCAATTTTTCTTTCCCTTTGACCTCATATCCTTTTGGTTGTTGCATGTATATCTCTTCCTCCAAATCTCCATGGAGAAATGTTGTCTTTACATCTAACTGTTCAAGATGTAAATCTTCCGCTGCTACAAGACTTAAGATAGTTCTGATTGAAGTAATCTTAACAACAGGAGAAAATATTTCATCAAAATCAATACCTTTCTTCTGTGCAAACCCCTTCACCACAAGTCTAGCTTTGTACCTTTGTTTTCCTCCATCTTCTTCCTTCAGCCTGTAAACCCATTTATTCTACAATGTAGTTTTACCTGCAGGCAACCTGACTAAGTCCCAAGTCTAGTTATGCATTAAGGAGTCCATCTCTTCTTCCATGGCTAGCTCCCACTTCTTCCTGCTTTCAACCTGCATTGCTTCTTCATAACATTCAAGTTCACCAGAATCAGTCAACAATAAATAATATAATGAAGGAGAGTATTGTTCAGGGGGTCTACTTATCCTAGTAGATCTTCTAACACCACTTTCAGGTGTTTGAGGTGCATGTTGTTGTTGTGGTGGTTGTTGTTGTTGTGGCTCTTGATTATTATTATTTTCAGGCACCTTTACCTTTTCTGTGATCTCATCAAGAACTGTGTATTCTTTGTTTTATTTTTCCTGTTTCTTTTCCTGCAACTGATTCTTATACAATACCTTTTCATTGAATATTACATCTCTGCTCCTAATGATTTTGTGATTTTCATAATCATATAAGCGATAACCAAAATCATTAGCACCATATCCAATAAACGTACATTTCTTTGATTTTTCCTCAAGCTTTGTTCTATTTTCTTTACTAATATGGACAAAGGCCTCACAACCAAAAGGCTTTAAAAAAGAGTAGTTTACCTTTTTACCTGTCCATGCTTCCTCTGGAATACCACCATCCAAGGAACTTGAAGGTCCTCTGTTTATTAGATAAACAGCAGTATCTACAGCATCTGCCCAAAATTGTAAAGGCAATCCTGCATGCAATCTCATGCACCTTGCACGCTCCATGATTGTTATGTTCATCCTTTCTGACACACCATTTTCTTGTGGTGTTCTTGGAACTGTCTTCTCTCTACGAATTCCATGCTCTGAACAGTACCTATCAAACTCTTTGCTGCAATACTCACCTCCATTGTCTGATCTGAGACACTTCAACTTCTTTCCTGTCTCAATCTCAACCAAAGCTTTCCATTTTTTGAAAGTATCAAATACATCAGATTTATTCTGAATACAATAAATCCATGTTTTTCTAGTTGCATCATCAATAAAAGTAACATAATAACGAGAGCCACCAAGAGATGATACCTGAGCAGGTCCCCATACATCTGTATGCACAAGCTCTAATTTTTTGCTCTTATTTTCTTTCCCAACTCTGAGAAATCTGACTCTCTTCTATTTTCCATAAAGGCAATTCTCACAGAAATCCAAATCAACATTCTTCAAACCCGGCAACAAATTTCTTGAGTGAAGAATCTTCATCCCCTTCTCACTCATGTGTCCGAGCCTATGATGCCATAATGTTGCATCTTCTCCTTTGGAAGTTAAAGCATTAACAGAGTTAGAAATACCATTGCATAAATACAATGTACCAACCTTTTCTCCTTTTGCTATTACCAGGGCTCCTTTGGTGACCTTCCAAGTTTTATCTGTGAAATTTGTCACACAACCTTCACCGCCTAACTGCCCTGTTGCAATCAGATTTTTCTTCAAATCTGGAACATGTCTTACCTCCTTTAATAGCCATTGGTTTCCATTACGTTGTTTCACAAGAGCTTTACCCATTCCAACAATTTTACAGGGTTTATCATCACCCAAAAGAACTTGTCCAAAATCTCCTTGAACATAATCATGAAAATATTTCTTATCAAGTGTGGCATGGAATGAGGCCCCTGAATCTACCACCCAGGAATTAGTAACATTTTCGAAAGAAAGAATCAAAGCATATTGTACCACATCACTTGTCCCATTTGATTCATGATTATTTTATTTTTGTGCGTCTCCTTCTTTTCCCTTCTGAGATCTACAGTCTTTCTTCATGTGTCCTTTCTTTCCGCATTTCCAGCACACTATCCCCGATCTGGACTTGGATCTACCTTTCCTTGATTTACTGCGATATCCTAAGCTCTTTCCTCTTTCCATTTTTCTTCCCCTAAAATCCGCACTCAAAACATTACCTGATGTCTCACCGGAGCTTTTCTGTCACATTTCCTCGCTAAGGATAGCACTGACAACATCATCAAACTTTAAAGTACTATATCTGGAGACAGAGTTACTAATGGCCATAACTCAACCATTCCAGCTTTCTGGTAATGAGCACAGAAATAAAAGAGCCCTAACTTCATCATCAAATTTTACCCCTACAGAACTTAACTGACTGGTAACTATATTAAAATCATTTAAATGGTCTGCAACAGATCCAGCTTCTGACATCTTCATATTAAATAAGTGTTTCATAAGAAATACCTTGTTTGAGGCTGAGAGTTTTTCATATAATTTCTCCAATGCCTTAATCAAACCCTCTGCTGTTGTTTCCTTTGAAATATTGAAGGCTACTGATGTCGTGAGGCACAACCATACTGTTCTGAGTGCCTTTTTATCGAGAATATCCCATTCTGCGTTTTTCATAGCCGTCATCTTCTTTGTTTTTCTGCTCAATGGTAGGTACAAATCTTTCTGATACAGGTAATATTCCATATGCATCTTCCACAGTGGGAAGTTTTGGCCGTTAAATTTCTTGACCCTAAATTTACCATCTTTCACCATTGCTCCCACTCAAACCAAGAACCCTTCTTCCTTCGAGTTTATCAGCCAAATATACCTTCGGCTCTGATACCAGTTGTTAGAAAATTATATATTACAGAGAAATGCAACACATAAAATATGCGGAAAACACAAGCACAAAAAACACATAAAACCAGAGAGACACAAATATACGTGGTTCACCCAGTTTGGGCTACGTCCACCCTGAACAGCCAGTCCTTCCTTTCTATTATCCAGCAAAATGAAGAGACACAACCTACAACAGATCCGTTGTAATATCCGTTGTTCTCTCTCACAGTCTCCCTATCTATTTCTCGCTCTGAGAATACACATACAATACACAACCGCAATACAATCCCCTCATACAAAGCAAGGGGTTGCCTTCTAGGGAAAAAAACCCTAAACTAAACATAACTTCTACCGTTAGATCACCTGCCTAATGAACAATCCAGATTGACTAGAAATTACTATACTTTTACAAGGAAATTTTACATCTGTTTTTAGCTTCGGGGGCACTGCCCCCGAAACCCCCCACCAGGGGGGGCTCCATAAAGTTGCAGCTGCCCCCCCGCTGAACCCCCCCAAACAGCGTTTAATTACGAGCGGTGTTGCCGCCCCCCTTAAGGTACAAGGGTCCAATGATGTGATACAAAATAAACAAGATAATCAGGCTCCACGCCCAACATACAAGACTTACATCTTACCTTACTATAACATGCATCATTTGGATTTAGTGTGTGAAGATGCAGACCATCATGGTATGTTTCAAAAAGTGTCATCATAATGTAACCATCCTTCTGCATGCCACTTTGTTCAGAGATATGTTCATACTCAATGGAGCCTCTTCTGTGCTAAAATGAGCATGTCTTTCGCACAAGTTCAGTGAAAATCTCACAAAAGCATTGATTTCACATTTCCTATATCAAGCATGATCATTACCACACAGATGTTCATTACACCCTCCATGATGTATTTTTTTAGGGCAATATCTCCCAAGATAAGTGTGTTTTTCACAATACTCAATCTAAATTTTATCACACAAGGAATTTTGCAACTTGGGAGGGAACACTTCATCCTACAGATGTTGAGGTGAGTTACAGTTATGAAGACCTTCATGTCCAACCTTCAAGCAACAAGATTTTCTGCATCTGGATGATTTGTCAAAGGAAGAAAAGATCTCCATAAATGTATGATTTTTATTTTTGCAATCATGGCCTAGAAAATTTCAAGATTCCTCCACTTGGTTTCTTTCGTGTAATTCGAGAGAGTAATATGTCCACTTTTCATCACAAACATAGTTACCCATACAAGAGTGATAAGAGGAATGGCTTTTCTCTAGAACACATCACCAAAAACATATTGAACATTTACAACCACATATAGAGTCTCCCTGTTTCAGTTCTGTGAGGGCCAGAACTGCCTCTAGTTGCAATTTTTGTACACAAATTTTCCTAGATAATTCTACAGTGTTGTAGCAAAGCCACATTTCAACGTAATCTCATTTTCTACCAGCCAATGCCCCACTAAAATGTCCTGAAATTAAAACAGCCAAAAATTACCATTTTTACCTCCTCTTTCCAAATCACTTGTAGAGTATCTAAGATGAGAAAAATTTATCATAGGCTAGTGTCCTGCCAACCAATGTGGAGATGGTTTCATGAGAACATGAGGAATGCCATTTTTTCACATCTGATGCTACCCCAATGAAGTAAACTTATAAATTTTGATTGTTGCAACCAATGATTTAATTGTATAGCATTCATCTCACCTTGATAGGTCTTGGTGTCTAAGCATCCATTTTAAATAGAGATTGGTGATATGTGTTATTAGAACCTGGTCTCTCTCTCTCTCTCTCTCTCTTCTTTATCTACAGACAACCATCATCCATATTATAGCCAATGAGCCCTCAAAGGGTCTTGTTCTCTAGCATTGGCATTAATATTGCTATAGTCCTGGAGATGTTAAAGACTTGTGCCTCCACTGTTGCAATCTCTCTTTTGAGTCATTCATTTGACTATCATTGTACTTTTTTGTCATTTATAGGATTTGATATTATTTCTTTGTCTAACTTGTGCCCATCTTTGGATCTTGCAATATTCCACTGAATCCTTAATATACATTAGAATATCTAATAGTTTGTGTATACCCATGAATATTTCAAGGGAGCAGAGGCTCAACAAGAATAACCATTGGAGTCATGTGATGATAAATCCTTTGAAGGGTGAATGCATCAAGAGTAGTGGTTTCCAATAAGTATTACATAGACATTTGTCTTAGCCCCATAAGAATATTTCTAGGGCATTTAGTATTTACTCAAATGACAAGTCAACAGACCAATTCCATACTTCCTGTTATTGTGTCTTTTTAATTCATGACATTTATAGCACATGAACGATTTACAATTGGGAAAAGGTTATTTTTCCTAGCTTTATCTCGGAAAATATTATACTTTAAAATTTCCAAGGCCACATGTGTTGGATTCTACATTATTTTTTCCCTAGAAATTTGTATTGAGTTTATTGGCTTTCCCTAAAAATGATGTAATACTTGGCTACAAGTATTGTTTTGGGGAATTTCAGTCACATTTTCTATATTGAACTATCTTCATATTTGAGATGTACTTTTTCATGCTTTTCAGTGATTGGACACAACAAGTTCGTTTTCCTTAGCCATAATTATGGTTGCAGGGTTATCTATGAAGACATTGCTGCAATACTAACTAGAAACAACAACTTAAGGCCATACAACACAAAAATGCAACCTATTGATTCATGATTGTCAATTCTAGCACGTGAATTGTGATATAAAAGTCTGCACTCAAAGATAATATAGATAAGAGATAATGTCCAACGAACACACATATACAATAGTGTGAATACAAATGGAGTGTGAATTAGGATTGCTAAGTATTGCTCCTATAAAATAAAATAAAAGAATTAAGTAAAAAGCAGATATAAACTAAACTATACTAGAAATGATTTTTGTATTATAGTATAATGAAATGGAAGAGATAAGCTATAATGCATAAATATGAAAATACTATTGAAAACAAGAGAATACCCTTAGAGAATTAAAAAATCCTAACAGCGAGACTAAACTTTAGTATCTTCCTATCAAAATTTCAGATTTATACAAATAGAAATTGAAGGATGTAAATTCAAAAGTGAAAACACAACATGTGCATTGGATTAAAACAACAAATATATTAGGCCCACTCTACACAAATATGCAATCTGAAAATTCAAGATAAAAAGAGCAGGCTCCAACAACAATTGCATAGAAGTCTTTATTACTCAAATAGAAGAATGTCACATCAAGTTGTCATCTCACAAAAGCTCCTACTACAACCTACAAGCTAACACTCACTCTTATTATCTATTTCTACAAATGTCTAACTAGTGTGCCCATCCTTTTTATTTATAAGTTAAGAGAAGGTGTTGTTAGAAAACAGGCTAATGATAGCGTTAATGGTGCATCTCCCTTGAGCATGAGTGACTCCCTCATAACTTTGCCTTGTATGCAAGGCTTTTCTCTTAGAGTAGTGCATTATCATAGTAGATATAATTCCTCTCCTGAAGGTGCCACATTCCATAAGTGTGTACTCAGGAATGCACTTGAGATGATGGTGTTAATTCCTCAACTAGTGTGACATACTTGGTGGGTGTGACCCAACAACTAATTCGTCTATCCTCTAAGGTGTCGTTATAATATTATAGTTGTATTTAAGAATATTTTTGACTGGTGTACCACAATCTAGCTCTGCAATCCTGGTGCTACTCAACTTCCCAAGGTTGAGGTGAGACCAACTCGGACCAACTAGGTAATCTAACACTCTTGAGAATTTTTTTTTCCACTAATCCAAGATTCTCCCCCAACTTTTCAAACTTCCCCTTTGTTAGGAGCTTTGTCAAACTATTAACCATATGCAACTTTGTCAAAATGTGGTCCAACACTACCAACTCCCTAATGAACTTGGAATCTTAGGAAATTGTATTTCATATCAATGTGTTTGAAATGGTCGTGACACATTGGATTTTCATAAAGCTTGATGTAACTTTGATTCTCACAAGAGACAATATTGGGCTTCAAAAACTAATTGGTTGACTCTACAATCAAGTTGCAAATCTAGATATCTTCATAATAAGTATATGAAATTGCCATATACTTTGCTTCGGTGGAACTGAATGCAATTTTTGCTTGCTTCTTGTTGATTTAGTAAAAATGATTTATAAAATGATAATAAGGATGTTTAAAATGAGCCTTATGATGGTCTAATTATACAAATTGATTTTTCACGAGGTGTAGGGGTATGTTTATAACATCACTTCCCTTGAAAGTTTTGTCTTGAAAGCATAGTAATTATAATTTTCTTTAGTTAAGCACGTTTTTGTGGTGGAATGAAGTTTATCAAATATCTATTTATACTTTGTAGAGGTTTAACTTTGTTTGTCCTGTTAGTGTTAGTCTAGTCACACTGCCATTAGTGATCAAAACTGCTCTTTTGCATTTGCATATTAGAAGTCTCATACCGAATAAATGTCACCATTCCGCTAGGTCATGGATTCAGTTATGGCAGTAATTTTTCATCAGTTTTTCCCTCATGAGGTACTTGCTAACTGTCCTCTCTATGGTCTTTGGTCATGAGTCACTTCCACCCTCAAATCATGTCAGTAGGTCATAGGACGAGTCTCATTAGTTTCTAGGGTCTTACCATGATCAAATTAATGAGTCAAGTGCCAATAAATATCAGCAAGGTCATGAGAAAGTCAATAAACTCAAAATCATAGCACCGGGAAGATCAGAGATATCATTTATTTAGTTTGATGCAAATTTCACCTCAAAACCATGTTTTGAGGTGAAAACATAATACTTTTCCTTCAGTCACTATTCAGAAGATGTTATCTCCACAAAGTGATGTCCCTGCCTTCAGAGAAGTTTTTCATAGCATGTTCAGTGCCAAATCATATTCCAAGCATATCCATCAGAAAGAGACCGGAAAGAGCTTTCCAACGGTATACTACACTCTCAAAACTGACTTCTGGATTGAAATTTATGCTTAAGTGAAGTAAAAGTCCCCTATATCCTCAAAAGAAATCCCTTTTCCCATCCTTCCCTTAAACTTTATATTATTAAAGTTTAATATTTTCTTTATAAATCCCTTCCCCCCCCCCCCTTCGATTATAAAATTGCATTATTATATTAAATCCGATCCCAAACCACTTCCCCTCCATATCCCATTAAAACTTTGTAATAACGTTTAAACATTGTTATTATAAAAAACGTCGTTCCCAACCACTTCCCCACCATGCTTTATGATAAAAATTTATAATAAAAATTTATGTTATAAACCCCTGCTTCCCATCGCAATCACAAAAATTTTCACATCGCAACATTTATTCGTGCCTTCCGATCGGCCAATCGCAACACCCTCCGATCGGCCAATCGCAACAAGTTCCGATGCGATTACCCCCGTTCCCCTCCGATCGCATCGCATTATTTAAAACTAACTCCCGATCGCACCCCTCCCTCTGACTACCCAATCACGCTTCCCCCTCCGATTGATCAGAGCATTCCCAATCGCACCTCCGACCCAATCGGAGTGATCAATCACAAGTCCTCCCTCTGATATTGCGATTGCGATTGACTGTCGGCCCCACCGCATAACACTTCCGCCATTAGCATAAAAGCTCATGTACCTTTGTTAAATTCAAAAATGTGTTTGTTTCATAATACAAAGGGTTCTCCCCAAACGCATCGAAAGTTTTATTTCATATATATTGCCCCGCTCCCTGAGCTCTGATTGTGATTGCATTATTATGTGTTTTCATTTGTTTATCATATTATATCTCTGCACGCTCCCCGAGCTCCGATTGCGATTGCATTATTATGTGTTTTCAACTGTTTATCATATTATATCTCCGCCCTGCTCCCTGATCCCGATTGCGATTTTCATATGATTTCCACCCATTTCCCTTCCCTTTTCCCATTTAAAATTAAATTCTTCCCTTCACGAAAGCGTAATTTCATTTCAGTTTTATTTCAACAGCATTTATAAAAAGTTAGTTTTCCTCAAAACGGAAAATGTAAAGCGAAACGTCAGAGGCCAAAGAACCAAAATTGTAACAGTCGCATCTTCAGTGATGATTCGAAAGGATCCACGCTACAGGTTTCGCCTCCTCATTGGATATCCGAAAATTTCAAACGAAATAATGTAACACAACTCTTCCTTTACGAAGAGATTATTGGCTCTTGGTTTTCCATATTTAGTTATGATTTCTCCTCTTTCCATCGATCTATATTCCCAAAAAATTTGTCTATTTATTGTAAATTCTAATCATTTGTAAAAGGTCTGAAAGTCTGAGCTCTGAAAACTCAGAAGTAGGGGAATAATGTGGCAGTGAGCTCTGCGCTCCATTGTATAGTTTGGTAGGGAATTAATAAAGTGATGCAGCTCTAATTTGTGGGATTCATGTGATATGAGTTTAGCATATGTCTCTCCTTTGTGTTTCATATATACTTTGTTATGTTTCACCATTCATTCATAAACATTTCCAGTTGAATGTTTTCAATTTAGAAAGGTAGAATCCATTTTATATGCTCTGCCTTGGGAAATCATTCATACTCTGTGTGTTTTCTTCTGTTTGAAAAGTATTCATTTATTATGCCCTTTTTAGCTTCTCAACAGTATTTCCACTCCATCTTATTTCAACTTGATTGCTAAATCTCCTGCCTATCTTGCCCCATGAAATACTCTGTGTCTTTGATTTAATTCCTCGGTTCATATTGTCCTTTTGTCCCATACATCCCTAAAAATTCAGTCATTTATTAAAAAAAAAAAAACCCTTTCCTATTTATATACCTAGCCTAAAATCAGTTCATTATTGTTTTATTGAATATCTATTCTACGAAGAGAGCCCTCTCCTGTCCTTGTAGGGCTAGCTACAAGGCTGAGCGTGGTTTAGTTGTTACCCTGATTTGCCTTTTTCAAGCCTGAGGTTCATATTGGGTGCTAACATGTCCTTTGAGTGTTGGTGAGGTTTCTTTGTATTTTTTTCATCATAGTCTAAAGTCTTTTAACCTGATTGTTTAATTGAAAGCTTTATGCTTATTGGCAATATATTTGAAATACCTGCATGATCAAGAAACTATTATGGTTAATTAAATTACTAATTAGGTACTACAGAAAGACGATGATGCTGAGAAGGCTTGCCTGGGTGACTCTGGGAGCAACCCGGAAGTGGTCAGACAAAGCTCTTCTAAGTTAAAAATATGAAGAGAAAAAATTGGTGATGTATATGTGGTTGCTCAACCTGGGTTGTATGGAAAATCTTGGCAAAGAGTGTTTACCTTTCTGTGTCTTCATGAAAGTAGGTTTTCTGGTCAAGGAATAAGATCACTACATGTAGGTGATGGTTCTGTAGTAAGTTCTCATCCTTTTCTTCAGAATGGCTAACAGAGAGGATCATATTTGAATACAGGATATAATTTGATGAATTTGGAGATTTAAAGTTAAATAAAAAATTGTGGTGATGTTTGGATGGGTCCTAATTTGTAGGGTTTTCCATTTTTATAATTTTTTTGTTGTGCTTTATACCATGCTACCTAGTTTCTTTCCTATTGCCCTAGAATTTTAACTTATTTGATGTCTATCTCTCTCTTGTTTCTTGCCCCATTTGAAATTTCATCCTTATTTGGTAGGTGTTTTCTTCAATATAGTGTGAATATTTTTCCATCACACAACTTCTGTGGGGTTTGTCTACACAAATAGCTTGTAAGGCCCATTCATCAGGGTATTTGATGAAATGAAATGATTATTGATGATCACCAACTAATGGTACCTACATATATTTACTCTAACAATTCTATAGTTTTCCTGTGCCAACAATTATACAACATTTTAACCTCATGAAATAGTCTCCCCTGTTCTCTTAGTTGATGCTATAAGCACTTATTGTTGATGTCAAAGCTTTTACTCTCTAGTCCTATTGAATTATTTCAGTTATTTGTGGACATTGATCTATTTTCATTTCATTTCTTCACTTTTTCTAACTGTTATATGTTACCTTTGGCTAGTGCCTTCTTTCTTACCTATGCTTTTTCTACTTAAGCATTCCAGCCAGCTAGAGCAGTAGGGGCAATAAGAGCCACACAGTCCAGCCAGAGCCCAGCAGGGGCAACGCATAGCAAACAGGAGCCACGCAGGGCTGACACAAGCCCAGTCAGGGAAGCACAGGGGTAGTGTAAGCCCTTCAGGTGTGACACAGGCCCTTACTAAGCAGCAGAGAGGTCGACCCAGGCTAGTCAGGCTAATGTAGAGGGCTTTAGCGCAGCGTATTACTGCCATTTTTATTTCTTTGTTGGGTGAACTAGTTTTGGTGCCCAGGATTGTTGTACTTAGATTCTGCATAATAATGAAAACCCTCCAGAGTTAGCTCCACTTGTTTTCCTGCATTGGGTTTTTTCCGGGGACAGCTGTCCAGAAAATCTATGTGTCAATTTGTCTATGAGCATGTTATTCAGTATTTTATTTTTATGTGTAGGTTGCTAGTTGTATTTACTATTTACTTTGCTAATTTGTTGAAAAGTTCAAAAAGGTTGCTAGTTGTATTTACTATTTACTTCGCTAATTTGTTGAAAATTTCAAAAATTAACTTGTAACTTAATTCAAATAGGAGAAGTAAATCAAGATATTGCAGTAGGGTTTATTAGATTAAGAAATTTTCACATTACCTAGGTCTAGCCCCATTAGGTCACATAGGGCAAAAATTTCCCAAGAATCTAGCTAGAGGAAAACTTCTATCTCCTAGAGGCAACTGTGTTGCTGGGTGCCCCCACTCTCCTCAAAACTTGGGCCAATTCTGACGTTGGAATCTATGGATGCCTCAAGCCCCAGCTCTAGGATCAAGTTTTGCCTAGCTGTTCCCAAGGATAGAACCTAGTAGGATCAATTTGACCTATCGAAGTAAAAACTATTGTCTGATCCTTTCCCCTCACCTTGTCCAGGACAGGAACATCATTGGTTGCTAAATTCCATCCCCAAACCTGGGTTGGGTCCACTTGGCCCCATGTGGTCACATTTGGTGTCAAAGGCCTTTCATCAAGGACCATTTAGGAATCCAAGTTCCCAAAGGATTTTAGGGATTGAGAACTTCCTTCATAAGTCTTATTCTTCTCCCTCAACCCTTCAATCCACCTCCTCTCCCCGTAGAAGATAAATTCCCTTGCTTAAAAGGAAAGCAAGTCCCACTCTTTATTTTATCTTAGGGAAAGGGTTTCGAGGGTCACTTCCCACCTATTCATTGACCTATACTCTAGAAGTGACTTCCTAAACTACAGGGACTCCACCCATCGATGAAATTCCGTGAAGATCAAGGAGCCTTAACTGTGGTGACAATGGGCTAAGCCTCCATCATTTCCATTGTCCTAGTAGTTGCCCTCTTAGGAGCCCCTTTTAGGTTCACTACTAGTTTGAGTGGTAAAAAGTTGTTCAAAATTTTATTTGTGAACAACCCTTTCGTATGCCCACTTTTGCCATACTACAGCTCCAAGATGAGAAGTCTAGGGCTATGGAGGCTGCCTTTCTACTCACTGAATCAATCCTCTACAATATAGTGAACTATGGCTAGTTGGCTGGCCCACTTGACTGTTACTTTAGTCCTTCAAAGTCTACACATCCTTAGGCCCTATACACCTGCCCTTCTACCAATTTTGTTGTCCTTCACCAGAACAAGAGTCAGGGCTCTTCTTTGATAGTAACCTAACAACCCTCCAACTCTACTTGGACTACCATCAATCTGCCCAACCATAGTCAATTCCTTTTACTGATCTATGGCCCACAATATTGTCTTCATCTAGGGCTCTTCAAATCTGCCACCTAACAATGGTTTGAGTCCTCTCAAGATCATTGTTCTTGTGTATCGACAATTTGATCTTTGTTGTCCAATCTATAAGAAAATATGAACTACTCCTCTTATCATACTTCTAACAATCTTCTGATGACTAAACTAGGGTCACAAAATAACCACTAACAGTCCATTTACTAATTTTTTATAGGTTTCTTCAAATCTTTGTCTAAAACTCTATGGAAAGTCCACCAAAATAAACTCCTCTGCATGTCAATCCATTATTCATATGGCACATTTCTTCTGCATGCTCAATCTTCTGCTCAAGTTCCACCCTCCTTTGGATCTGTTGTCTCCGGGCATACTGAATCTGCAAACCATCTTCCATATCTGTGGTCTATACTGCAAAAATAAACCTAACTCTAAGGGTCACAACCCATCTTATTCTACGCAAATTTGCCACAATCTTAAGGGCATAACTTATGAACTAAACATGTTAGGAAACTATCCTAACTAGGGCATTATACTTATGTGCTTCTAATTTTTGTAGAACAAACCCTATCCACACATAGAAAAAAAATCACTCTTGCCTCCATAAGAGACTCGACCTATCTCATATGGATCTATAGATTCTGGGCATTTCTTTGACTAAATCTTGACATGAACTTCAGATCTCAATTTTGACCCTCAAACTAGGCTTAACTCAGTCAATATTACACATGCTTCGACTTATGTTATGGCTCTAAATTATAGTGCAAGCCCTCCATTTATATTGGTATTTATCACAGACCTTGTGGCCTACTAACCACCACAAGGCAAGATGGTATCAACCCTCTTTTCTATTTCATGTATGAATTTATCTAAACAATGAGATTCAACATGATCTTGTAATGTACTAAAACAAGATATTGAATCCCTCCTACAATTTGTGGAAACAAAACACGATCGCACAATAACATATAAGTAAGAGAAAGAAATTATCAATCGAACAACATAAGATGTATCTGGGGAAGCAACTACTCAAAACCCTCTATCTCTATTTTGTATTAAGTCAAGGAATCATGAAACAATACAATGCTTAATCTTTCTTGAGATTCTCCAGCACTCTTGGAATTGTCTCATGCTAATCTAGGCAAAATCGGTCTATTACTTAGCCAATTCTAAACAATGAGATTCAACATGATCTTGTAATGTACTAAAACAGGATGTTGAATCCTTCCTACAATTTGTGGAAACAAAACACGATTGCACAATAACATATAAGTAAGAGAAATAAATTATCAATCGAACAACACAAGATGTATCTGGGGAAGAAAATACTCAAAACCGTCTATCTCTATTTTGTATTAAGTCAAGGAATCATGAAACAATACAATGCTTAATCTCTCTTGAGATTCTCCAGCACTCTTGGAATTGTCTCCTGCTAATCTAGGAAAAATTAGTCTAGTACTTAGCCAATTCTCAGCCTTCCTTCAGCCTGCCTTGCTCACACAATTCTTATGGAATGATCTCCCTATTAATTAGGAAAATAAACCTTCCTTGATTACGCAATCCATCATGGCATCCCAATGAATTTATAATTTCACATGGGAAATTTTCTATAAATACAACTGATAGTTATGTTCCTCTGAACTATGTTACAATAAGGATCAAGGGCCTTTTTATTATTTAAAATACGAGAAAACCCTAAACAACCAAAACCCTAACTCGAGGAGATGTAACACAAAGAGTTTATGGGCCCCGTTGGGGTTAGTTGGGAAACCAACTTCCCGGGGTCATAACTTGGTTATATGATCTTCGTTTGATGCACATGATACCTCGTTAGAAAGATCTCTCCAAGGACTACAATTGTTAATGTGATTTCTATGAAATTTCCAAACATTTCATGCCCAAAAAATGTTGTTTGGGGCCTCAAAATGGCTCTGGAAGTTCAAGACCCGAAAAACTGACAAAAATATTAAATTGTGATATAATTTAGGAAACTGAAAGATACAATGGCAAGGGCCCAAGTGGAATAGGCAAGTGGCCACAAATATCCACCTCAATCACCTTAACTCAAATTTCTTGAGCTAACTCAGTCATCATGACTTAGTTAACTTACACAAGTTGTTATGAGATGAAATCACAATTTACTGTCCAATTTATTTAAGGGAAAAGTAAATTAGATGCCTCACATCCCTCACTCCTGGTACATCAAAATTCCTCACCAGTGTGGGTGCCTTTTTTTTTGTCCTTTCTAGTTTCCAATTTCACTGTTTCTTGTTGCAAATTTCAACACTTCCTCTCAATAAGAAAGGAATTCAATTTATACCCATCTGGTACCTTTGGAATGTGTTTCATGCTACACTTCTCTAGTGTTGTTTGCACCTGCAAATCCTAAAACTAAATAGCCTCCGAACAACTGAATCAGTATAATGCATTTGTCATCAGAGTCTTGTGACTGTTGCTAGCTACTGTACCTGTCTAGTACTGGATTCTCTACACTACTGCTGACATCTGCATCTGTGCCATTTGAACTCTTGCCAACTCTGATTTGTGCTCCAGTATTTGAAGTATGTCACTCTGATTTCTGTCTTGCTGACATCTGACTACATAAATATAACTAATCCTTCCTACTACTGTTGTACTGTGGGCTCCTCATAGTCAGGCTCGATCCATGAGACACGCTATCTTAATGGACCTTGCCCAAATTTCTTATCTTGGGATTATGTCTACACATCACCACACCTTACACCTCGAGGTATGGCTGCTCCCTCTTCCCATCTAGCTCGAAATTTCCCCCTCATGGAGGTCTCTACTTGAGTGAACACTTCCACTCGATCTCCTCTTTGCTTCTCCAAATGTAGCAGCTACTCCACAACCTTCTAAGACTACTTCTCATGAGGCTACATGTTGAGAGGTAATTTATGTTCCCTCTAAACCACCAAGTCTCTATCTTCTGCATTTCTCCTCAAAGCTTTTCATGCATCTGGTACCTCAAGTGCATATAGGTTCTTGACTCACGCATAGTGTAAATTTCCCAACATTACAAAAGTTTCTAAAAAAGATTTGATTTTAAATCGATGATATCTCCCTCATCCGAGCTCCGATTGGACCATTTTTTTTTCCATTTGGGTAGTTTTTCGCAAGGAATCCAAATATTCTATTTTTTTTTAATTACACCAAAATATTTAGATATTCTATACAAAATCACCGCCCAAAAAATTCCTTCTTTGATACCATGTATAAAATCTAACCAATGAGATTCAATCTGATCTTGTAATCTACTAAAACAAGATACTAAATCCTTCCTACAATTTGCGGAAAAAAAACATGATCACACAATCACATATAAGTAAGAGAAAGAAATTATCAATCGAACAACACATGATGTATTTTGGGAAAGCAACTGCTCAAACCCCCTCTATCTCTATTGTGTATTAGGTCAAGGAATTATTAAACAATACAATGCTTAATAGCTCATGAGATTCTCCAGCACTATGTCAATTGTCTCCCGTTGATCTAGGCAAACTCAGTCTAATACTTAGCCAATTCTCATCCCTACTTCAGCCTGCCTTTCTCATGCAATTCCTAGGGAATTAACTCCTTATTAATTAGGAAAATAAATTTTCCTTGATTGCGCAATCCATCATGGCGTCCCAATGACTTCATAATTGCACATGGGAAATTTTCTCTAAACAAAATTGATACACTGCAAGAAAAAAGGACATTGGTGAGGGGCGAACAATGTCACCATAAGCTCATTGGTGAGGGTCAAAAGAGCCTTTGATACCAAAAACTGAACGTCACCAAAAGTGGCATCACCGAAAGTATAGGTGTTGTGGTGACATTCAAGGTCCGTCATCAATAATGATTTATAATGACGGATAGTGTTCGTCACCATTTCATATGAGCAATGGTGATGGACAATAGCCTCCGTCACCAAAAAATTGAACATCACCAAAGGTAGCATCGCCAAAAATATGTGTTGTGGTGACATTCAAGGTCAATCACGAATATTGATTATAATGACGGGTAGTGACCGTCACCATTTCTTATGAACAACAATGATTTTTTGTGATGGACCTTTCATGGCTGTCACTATTGGTGCATATATATGGCGACGTTCGTTTACCATCACCATTTCATATTTGGTGAGGGTCAAAAAATGTCATGATAAGCTCATCACTATTGATGCATATATATGGTGGCGTTCGTTGACCATCACCATTTCATACTTTGGTGAGGGTCGAAAAATGTCACCATAAGCTCATTAGTGATGGTCAAAAGAGCAGTTGTCACTGAAAACTGATTGTTTCCATTCTTATGAATATCAGGGCACGATGGAATCGAACCACCAACCTCTTGCTTGTAAAGCAGGTGCTCTTCCATTGAACTAGAACCCTTTAAAGAATTAGACGTTAAACTAGCAATTGCCCCTAAAGGTGCAAAGATACACCAAAGGAATAGAAGATATAGGAAGATCAAAAGTTGCTAGAAATAACATGTTCAATATACATAATAAAAGACAATAAGAATAAATATGATATTCAATATACATAGTAAAAATACAATCACTCAATTGGTTAATTTCCTCTATGATACCTATTATTTACCAAAACTATTCATGATTAAATATTTAATATTTACCAAAACTACTAATGATTAAATATGTTTATAATTTCAAGAAGGAACATGATTTTCCTGTTACAATTTTGTTGTCCTGTCATGTCATGATTTAATATGGAGAATGGTTAAATACATACTGATTGGGATTTAATCCATAGATTGTTTAAAAACACGTAAATTTTATAAATGAACACTTTCATGTTACAATACGATTTTAAAACGGCCAGAGGACATAATTAAACTTCTACGAAATAACCATTTATGACAGCAAGATATTGAGAATCTCAAGCAGCAACCACTAAAATCATCTTGATTTACACCTATATTACATTGAAAGCTTCAGTGTTCTGGTTTATAATTAAATGCTTGTTCCCAAGGAGAGTAGAGCAAGAGGAGATCAATAATAAGACACTAACATAGATGATGATGACAATGGTATCAATTTGTGTTCTCCTCATGGTGTTTAATAGGGAGAAAATTCTATGTCTTAGCCAGCCCACCACAATTATTAACTTGGAGGATAGTTTTATCAAAAACACAACAACACAATGGCCCATGACTAGGTAGATAGATGCACCCTCTAACCATTGGATTGTTGTGGGGAATGATGCCCAAAGACTTACAGAGGAAAGCTTCTATTTTAGCTATCAGTATTAGGTTAGATTCAAAAGGTTGTACATGAACAAACTCTAAACAAACTTAGAAGCTAAAAAGTGGAAGTAAATATGGAGGCCATGTAAACAAGAAAAATATAGGCCAAAGACAGTTACCATCATGCCTATACAATGAAAATTGTGGGTTCCACATACTAGTGAAGAGACTATTTTTCATCCTTGGCAGTTGCCTTGGCCTTGTGCTCGGTATTGGCTTCTTACAGCATATGTACGACTCTCTTCATTGTTGACAAGTTGATGGGCAAGGTGCTTATGCAAAGGAGTCCTACTTTCAAAACCATGGTCATTTCCTCCTTGAAGCAGTCCACAAACTCAAGATACAACACTTTAAGAAATCCATTATTTTTCTCTATTTTATTGCTCACCTGTTAAATTTGGACAACTAGGTCCAAACTCCATCTTGTGATGCTCAGATGAAGATTCCAATATTTGTATTGGATTCCTCTTTCAGAGAGGTGTAAAATTGATCTAAAACTGATTTTAATCTAATGAGCAGAACATTTATTTTGAATTTATTATTTAAAATAAATTTAAGTGCAGGTCGGCCTTAAGGTTCTTACCCCCAGCAGATGTGTCACACACCTCTCATGATTGGTATTTATAGGGTCAACGTTGGAGCATTTTTCCACTCATCTCAACACACATCTCCTCCTCTTATACGAGCATCTAAGGAGCAAGAAGGACGAAGTTTACCGCAACAAGGAGGACGAAATTTACTGCAGCCAGAAATCTGCGATTAGGGTTTTTGGGGAAGTTTGACCAGCATTGACTTCGTTCAACGCATGGTCCGAATTGGCTGAAACTTGGTGGAGGGTTTGATTTTTGAAGGCCGTACTCATTGGCACAAAAATCGAGGTCAAAAGGTTGACCGAAGTTGGAGCTGCGTTGACTTTATTGATGCTGCCTGGTGTTGACTTTTCTGGGGTTGACTTTGAGTTGACTGGGTGACAGATTTGAGGATTGTTGTGACACATTCTGGGTTGGCCATCCAAGAAGACTTTGCTGGTTGAAGCATCTTGCTGACTGCTATAACACACCAACACATTCTCCTGTTTCTGGTTTGTCTTCTATAGATCCACTGGTATGTTCTATCAACATTTTACTTAACTGTTTATGTGATTGTTGTTATAAAAGTAAAGTTGCATCAAGCATATACATCTACATAAATTTACATGGTATTAGAGGTGAGGTGAAGACGAGCCCTAACTTATAGCAATCACCGAAAGAGAAAAATGGGTTCCACAAGTTATGGCTTCAAGGAGGATGACAAGTTGACTGGAAGGGATGACTTCCATGCTTGGAAGATGATATTAGATCTCAAATTGGAATACCATGATCTCATGGACTATGTACTGGGTAAGATACAAGAACCTCCATCAACTGCTACTGCTGCTGCCAAAACCAAGTATAAGAAGGGGCAGATCAAAGCAAAGCTAATGATCAGGGAATCCATACATAACATTCTGGTTGCCTACATATCTGAGCTAGGCACATCCAAAGAGATGTATGATAAGATGATACAAATGTTCAAAGTAAACAATGCGAACCAGGTGCTATTCTTCAAGAATCAATTAAAGAATTTGAAGAAAGGCAAGGATGAGTTTGTCCAAACATACTTTCTGAAACTGACTGAGATCAGGAACAATCTGCTGGCTATTGGGGAGACAATAGTTGATCGTGAGATGGTACTCACCGCACTTGGAGGGCTCCCATATGAATGGCAAGTATTCAACACTACCATTCTCAATAACAATACAATTCCTAACTTTGACGAGCTACTGTCAAGATGCATGCAAGAAGAGACAAGAATGAAGGAATACAAAAATGACAAAAATGTTTCCTATGCTACTCATTCTAGAAAGAAGAACTTTGGTGGTCCAAAGAACAAAGGAAGAGCAAGGACCCAAGGAAAGAAGGGAAAGTGTTTCACTTGTCATAGGTCAGGTCATCATGCTAGAGAATGTCCTTTCAAGAAGGATTCTCCTGATAGTGATGACAACAACAACAACAGGAGGAATGGAAATAAAAGAAACAACATTTCCAAAGGAAAGAGGAAGGCTCCCTCTGGCGGAAACAATCAACCTTTCAAAAGGCCTAGAAACTACAGGTATGAGGAGTCAAATTTTGTTGATAAAAGAAATGAATACATTCTTGTATCTGCCCTCTCCGCTGAATCCCCGCTCGACACTATGGATGTCTGGCTGATAGATAATGGTGCCTAAAGACACATCACTAGGTTCAAGGAAACACTCTCTGACATGGTTGAGAAGTATACTAATCTGGAAATTATCCTTGGAGATAATGCCAAATATCCCGTGAAAGGGACAGGGACTGTGACCCTCCACTTGTCTCAAGGACAAGTCCTACATTTGCAGGATGTACTCTATGTACCAAAATTAAAGAAGAACCTTGTGTCTATATCAGCCATGGAAGACAAAGGTTTCAATGTGGCATTCACTGATGGAAAGGTGCGCATGTGGAAAAAGAATCTCAAGGAAGATATCGTGATTGGTTTTAGAGTTGGAACACTCTACCAGGTTGAAGGAAGTCCACTGGGAGCTATGACATGTGATACTATCCGACAAAATGAACCGTGGCACCGGAGGTTTGGACACCTTCATTACAAGGCCCTTCCTGAAGCAAGGAAGGTGGTGATAGGGATGCCCGAATTTGGAAATAATCATGAAGGTGTATGTAATGGTTGTGCCGAAGGAAAGCATACAAGGGGACCTTTCCCCTCAAGTGTCACAAAGACATATAATAGTTTGCAACTGGTCCATTCTGATCTATCTAATATGCTACCAGTAACATCCCTGGGAGGATGTTATTACTATATGACATTCACTGATGACTTATCCCGCAAAACTTGGATATACTTCTTGAAGAAGGATGAGGCTTTCATGTGGTTTCGTACCTTCAAAGCCTTCGTGGAAAATATGACAGGGAAGAAGATCCAGATTTTGAGGACTGACAATGGCTCTGAATATGAGTCAAATGAGTTCAAGGACTTTTGCAGAGAAGCTGGCATTAAGAGGGAGACCACTACTGCCTATACTCCTGAGCAGAATGGCATTGCTAAACAAAAAAATAGGACCATTGTGAAAGCTTCCCGTGCCATGCTATGTGACCAGGGTCTACCGAAGTTTCTGTGGGGAGAAGCTGCAAATACTGTTGTACACATTCAAAACCAATGCCCTCATTCCGCTCTGGACTCCAAAACTCCTAAAGAGGTTTTCACTGGTAAGAAACCTGACGTCTCACATTTTAGAATTTTTGGATGTCCTGTTTATTTTCATGTGCCAAAAGAAAAGAGAAGTAAGCTGGATGCTTCTGGGAAGAAAGGAATATTTGTGGGCTACAGCGAAACTTCTAAGGCCTATAGAGTCTATGTACCTGGTCAAAGGGAAGTAGAGATATGCCATGATGTCACTTTTGACGAAGATGCTTCCCTAAAGAAAGTAGTAG
The DNA here is from genome assembly GCA_034641835.2 of Pinus albicaulis. NCBI lineage: Eukaryota > Viridiplantae > Streptophyta > Pinopsida > Pinales > Pinaceae > Pinus > Pinus albicaulis. Next base: position 140,826,245 of record CM076572.1, on the reverse strand, counting down.
ATCTTCTGAGATCTAAGGAAAATCATGAAGCAAGGCCTGGAAATCAAGAAGAACCGTAGGATGACACAATGCCTGATGTTGAAGGACCAATGGACCTAATCGATCCATATCCTTCACTGAGAAAGAGACCATCATGGCTCAGGGACACTCTCGAAGATGTTGAGGGACATGCTGCCCCGAGGGGGACATTCCAAGAAAGCAAGAAGTCATGTAGACACCAAGGGTATCTGGCTGCCATGAGTACTATTGTACAATTTGAACCTGGATCATTGAGGAAGCCATAAAGCATCAAGTCTGGAAGGATGCTATTCACGAAGAATATGAGTCCATAATGAAGAATTATGTATGGGATGTGGTTCCAAGACCGAAGGACAAATCAGTTGTCACCGCAAAATGGCTCTACAAGATCAAGCATGGATCTGATGGAAGTGCTGAAAAGTTAAAGGCAAGATTTGTTGCCCGTGACTTCTCTCAAAAGGAAGGAATAGACTATGATGACATATTTGCACGTGTGGCATGATATACCACCATTCGATCAATCATAGCCCTTGCTGCTACGCAAGGATGAAGTCTTCATCAGATGGATGTCAAGACCGCTTTTCTGCATGGTGCAATAAAGGAAGAGGTGTATGTAGAACAACCTTTGGGGTTTGAAGTCCAGGATGGAGACATCCATGTCTACAGGTTGAAGAAATCCCTCTCTGGGTTGAAACAAGCACCCAGAGCTTGGTACGAGAGGACAGATAGCTACTTGATGAAGCTGGGTTTCACTCGAAGTAATGCTCATCCGAACCTTTACTTCAAGGTTGTCCAGGGAAAGCCTCTCATTTTGGTGTTGTATGTGGACGACCTCTTCCTGACAGGTGTTGACCCTCTTATTCATCAATGCAAGAGGGAGCTTGCTGTTGAGTTCGAGATGAAAGACCTAGGACTGATGCACTACTTCCTAGGCCTGGAGGTCTGGCAGAGACCTAGAGAGATTTTCCTTTCTCTAGGAAAATACATTGTGAAACTTCTGGAAATATTTGGTATGGTGGACTGCAAGTCTGTGTCAACACCAATGGAACTAAACTTCAATAATTTGAGCGGCAGTGCTGCTGGGCCCGTATAGGAAAATCCTACTGAGTATCGTCAACTCGTAGGGGCCCTGATGTTCTTAGTGAACACCCGTCCAGATATATGTTTTGTAGTGAAAAATGTGAGTCAACATATGGTTGAGCCTCATCACTTTCACTGGGTTGGTGCCAGGAATCTTCTGAGATACCTTCGAGGCACGATAAACCATGGGCTAAGATACACTGCCAGGAGCGTGACACTCCTTGGATATACTGATGCCGATTGGGCTGAAAGTGTGGTGGATCATAAGAGCACATCGAGATGTTGCTTCAATCTTGGTTCTGCTTCGATTTCATGGATGAGTAGGAAGAAAAATTCGGTGGCGTTGAGCACCAAAAAGGTTGAATACATTGCAGCAAGTACGGCCTGTTGTGAAGCAGTTTGGTTGTGAAAGCTCTTTAGTGAGCTATTTGAACATGTGCTAGATACCACCGTGATACTTTGTGATAACCAGAGTGGGATTCACTTGACCAAGAATCCTGTGTTCCACGACCGATCCAAGCATATTGATATCAGGCATCATTTCATCTGGGACATGGTACAGTGAGGCGCCGTAAGGCTCGATCATATAGGAACTGATGAGCAGGTCATGGATATTCTCACTAAGCCCCTGGGGAAGGTCAAGTTCCTAACCTTCTGTGAAAGACTTGGTATCGTGGAACGACCCTATGATGTGGGTCTTGTTGGACGATGAGCTCGAGGAGCTCTGGGGGGCTTTTGGGACAGCTTCTCGGAGCTACGAGCAACCACAAGGCTAGGCTTGCCAAACCTTGTTGGTGTACTTGGACCCCACCGTTGTGATTATTGAGTTGGTTCACCTCTCATTATCTGTGCCCTATATGCATCGTACCCATTGAGTTCAAGGCTCATGGGAAGTAGCTCTCATTTGGCCAATGAGATGGGAAAAGCTAGAGACTAGTAGCAAAGACTGATGGATGCATCAAAGATTTTCGTACTCTCTATCTAGGATGGCACGGTCCAACCACTTGATTTGGGATCAAGTCTAGTGAGGTCTCAGACCTCTGCCTGACTTCAGGTCAGATGAACCAACTTCGAGTTGGTTGGAGACTCTTTGTGAGTTCGATAGAGGTTTTTACATCTACGCTGAATCTGTTAGTCAGGAATGATGTCTTTGTGACTGACCCACTTCTGTTCTGAAATAAAGAGGCTAGAAAATAGAGTTACGGTGGGATGATGCATGATGTTTGATTGCACTGGTGGATGGAGTTCTCCCTAGTTGAGAGGGAGTGTTAAATTTGGACAACTAGGTCCAAACTCCATCTTGTGAT